>BLBF01000005.1:12566670-12639465 GCA_015471245.1 Laticauda colubrina
GCGCGCGCGCACACACACACACACACACACACACACACACACACACACACACACACATATATATATATATATATATATATAGAAATCTTCAGACCTTTAATATATGAATTCTATTCCAGAAACCAGGGCAACCTGCATTAAATGGCAATACGAGGCAATATGAATACATCAAAGTGTTTTATTAATTTAGTATAACTTATACAGTACCTCACATTTGCTACTGGATCATGTGTAAGTTCAAGCACAGGAAGAAAGAAGTATTCACAGAAAAATGATTTGGAAAAGAGGTCTATGATGAATTCACAGGTATCTAAAAAACGTAATCTGTTCCAATAGCTTTTTCCTTGGCCCAGTTCTGGAGAAAAAAAATTGTCACTAATAGGTTATTATTTTGATAGAAGAAATGAACAGAAATCCAGTGCTTAACTATCCCCAAAATACTCGTTAATATTCTCAAATATAATGTTATGGTGTTTAACCATTTCATTAGTATAATTATAAAATATGCTTGAGGTAATTTTTATGATGCTCTAATTGTACAGCCTAGAAGCAGAAAAGTCCACCAGAAATGATATAAGGATGGCTATCTCTTGATAGGGCACTACTACTGCAGCAGCCCCCCATATTAGCATTCCAACTGCTTTCTGCCTATGCTCTCTGTCCTACAGAACACCTGTTAAACATTTATATTTAAGTGTGACATTCGTATTGGTGTACTGGAAATGGTGCTGCATTATATAAACTTTTTAAAGATTATTGTGAAGCACTTGAACATGAATTGTCAGGGTAAACTTGCAAACAAATATTTGAAGCTAATGCAGCTGAAATCTTTATCGTGGAAAACATCTATTCTATGGTAAAAATGAGGGCTTTCGTCTCTCATCCACAACAGCCTTCCCCTCTTATACACAACAGCCCTGGTTTTCACTTCAGTTCCACTAACTTCCTCATGATAAAGAGGACATCAAGACTTACGTTCAATCAATTTCTGGATGACCTCATATCTCTGTTCTTGCTTACGATTATATCGTAAGTATATACATAGTGTTCGAGCAGCTGCTCTTTGGACTGGTAAAACATTCTTGAAGAGAGAAAAAATACATTTCATTCTACAATATATGTAAGTAATAAAGAATTACAATTTGTTCATTGATGAGGAAATAATAGTTGAAAGTAAAAAGACAAAATAATAAAGCATCAATAAAATGTTGCAGAAATGAGGCTGAGATAAATTCAACTTAAGGCTGGTCTTCTTCAAAATTTGAAGCATGAACTTGTATTTTTTCAAAAGCGGCATGAAGCCAGACTATTAATTAACAAATCATTTAACAGCTAGTCTAGTTTTTTATTGAATATATTATATTTTTGTGCTTGTTTTGTATCCTTCACCAGCAAACACATTCTAAGATCATTTAATTTTTCCTACAGAAAAATCATCCCAGGAGGAGGAAAAACAAGTATATTTTTATTCTGCTTATGAAATCTAAACCAGGTAATGGGGTAGTGATGGAGGGAGCACATTAGACATATGAAAAAGTCAGTATATTTTACTTGCTGTTGAAATGACATGATTCGTAGATAAGCAACTGTATGTGAGTTTGTGAATCTGGAAAATGCAGCAAGCAGTAAAATGAGATGTATATATTTTATATCTTGATTTGGCTTCTTTTAAATCAGCATATTTAGATACAAATTTGAAAGGGTTTTTTTTTTTTGCTTTGTTTTGCTACTCTGGACAATTATTAGATTTTAGATGATATTCTATAAACATGGAGCAGTTGACATTTTTATATTTAATTTAGTAAAATCAATTGGATTATTCGGGAGTTAAAAATAAACACATTTAAGCTCAATAAGAAACATCTATTAAGTTTCAGGGCAGAAATTCGCTTGCTTTCTTATAATTTATTTAACTGGATTTATTCACCATGGCAAGCAGGATTGACTGTAAGTGCATATTTCCCCTCTGTAATTGAGGATAAAAATGAAGCTAAAATCATACAAAATATAATCAATAAAATTGCATATATATAATCATGGGAATAAAATGCAATTGATTAGAATTATTTCCTAATAATAGCAAATCATTCAGACTCCGGGTTCTACTTGAACAGCTGCCTTAATAAACCATCTGAACATTTAAAAGTTATAGTAAAGCATAAGAAGTTGTGGGAAACATTCCCTCAAATGACAAGGGGGAGTAATAAAGCAAATGTGCTTCTGCAGAACTCACAGCTGACAGTCGCTGAGACAGGCAACATGAAGAAATCCAATTCTACTTAATCTTATCAGTTGGGCAGATTTATTAGAAGAAGGTGGTCCCATAGATATTCAGGTGCTGAACTATGAAGGTCTTTAAAGGTGACAGTGAACATTTTGAATTGCAATCAGATGCCAACTGATAACCAGTGCAGCTTTCAAAGCAACATTGCTATGTGGGTCCAATAGGTACACCCAAGTAGTTAGACCACTGCATTCTATATACCAAGTTTAGGTTCCAAATATTGTTCATGATTAGCCCAACATTAAGCAAATATAACAGACCAAGCAAAAGATGATTAAAGCATGAGTGACTTGTGAATAAACCTCCCATCCAGGAATAATAACTGACACACAAGATGGAACTGTGCAAAGACTCTTGACCACAGTTGCCACCTACTTCTAAAGTAGGAGCTGTGAGTCCAGGAGACTCTCAAATTATGAGTTGGTTCAGTACAAGGGAATGTGATCCTAACCAGAATTAAAGGTAGAATCTCTCTGGATTAGATGGTTTACAAACACAGAGACACTCTGTCTTCAACTTGGAGAGAATTATGTTCTAAACTTATTTATTCATAATTAAAATGCATACATGTCTGTAAATCTTTATTATTTCTTGTAAATCAATTTTAAAGGGCCCTAGAAATTCAAATCATAATCTCATATACATATGCACCAAACTCTATACATATTAAAAGCTGTTCATGATTCAAAAATGATTCAGAAATAATAGTTGGAACTGATATGAGGAGATAATGCATATGTTATATAACATTTATGTATGCTACATATGTACACTTTGAACTATTTTGCGCTTTCTCTCTATTGGGTTAGTCTGCTTCGAAAAAGACAAATGTTTTATCAGCTTCTTGAAGACTAGCAAAAAACATAGACAGGTATGTTTTGTAAAAAAAAAGAAAAAGAGAGAGAGAGAAAGATAGTAATTTCAGCTTCATGAAAAATTAATGAACTTTTTGAGTTTGCATTTTAAAAGGATTTTTATTATTTATTTGTTTGTTTATTTATTGGACTTTCAGTTAATATGGCCAACTGACCAGTTCATAAAATTCTTTCTGGACTGAAGCTTTTTCAATTCACGTACAGAGAACTGAGTCTGCTAAGTTTATAAAACTCTCCTGGGTTAAGGAGAGTCCCAGAATCATCCCACATGATCCACCTTGTGGTCTGTAAGGAGACTCTGGAAAGGTTCTCCTGAACAGCCTCTGTCTGTACATCAATCCTGACGGATTAATTGGTTTAACATTACAGTTCAGGAAGATGAAACAACAGAAGAAACTCCTTAGTGGCCTGCTGAAGAAACACAAAAATTAAGTCTGGACAGATGTGTGTGTTCCTATATTGATGATTATGAAACAAAACAACTATTTTTCTGCTCTGTTTGCAATGGTGAATGGTTATCAGGTGACCCTGTTCAGAGTGATCATAACCTTATCACAGAGGAAGGATCTGAAAAAAACCGGAAAGGCTGCGGTGAAGATTATTGCAAGATCTGACAGATACAATTACTGAGATTTGTTCTGAACTGGACTCCATCTGAGTTGCCTAATTCTTGCTCTATCTGTTGTTATATCTGTTAGTGCAACTATTTGTAAGTTAGATTCATGCCTTCCTGATTAGTCAAAGCCACCTGGGAGATGATATTTGGATGGAACCATGTATTGGGGATTTTATCCTTGGGTGACAGAGTAATCCCACATGCTTTGAAGGAAATGATGGTGTCCTCCTTTCTCAAGAAGCCATTACTGGATCTAAGGTATTGGTTTTCATTAGTTTTCCTCTAATACCTGGGGGGAAGCTAGTTTTTATTGAAGTCTGGAATGGTGAGAGAGAGGCATTTTGCTCTTAAATTTAATATAGAGCTCCAAGGTCCGGAGCTCAAACCTCATTATTCCTCAAAAAGATCACCTTGCTCTTCCAAGAATTTTACATATTCTCACGACTGTTTTAAGATTTGCATTTCCTACACAGTTATTTCCTATTTAGTTCTTTCAGTACTACATTTTTAAAATTTGTCCTATGTGCCACTTTGAGTCACTTGACAATTAATTAACTGACTTTAATCCAAAAACAAGTTTGTGCTTCCATGGACGCTATCTAATCTGACAGCATCATGGATTCTGTGATATAAAACTTCCCCAGAATTATTTTTGAGGGCTAATGTATAAAGTCACAATGCATTCCTTGCATTTCCCACTGATATTGGACTGGAAATTAAACAGCTTATTCTCCACACAAAAGTGCTTCCATCATCTTGCTACCAATTATTTTTTAGTCCTTCCAAATAGCTTTCCTGACATCTATAGCAAGATAAAGATGAAAAATGAAAAAGAAGGGGCCTTGCTAATTCCAGCTTCTTCATATCTATCTGAGTTGGCAAACAAGCATTCTACCATTCAAAAATTCTCATCCAACTCTGATGTGTAACATTTAGGTTTTTATATACCACATGCATTCTGGTGATCTAAGTATCAAAATATTGTTAATACATCATAATAAATTAAAACTGATTTGCACTTGTATTTTTTAAAACACTGGTTTTTATTTGAGAATAGGAATAATTTTGATTCAGCATTAGCTATCACATAAATACTTTTTCAACTGAAGTATCATTTTTTTCATAATTTTCCAAAGTTCCAAACTTGAAAATGGGGATTCCTACAGGGGTGTCAAACTCGTGATGACACAGCATCATGTGACATATCGCAACTTTTCCCCTTTCTTAAACCGAGGATGGGCTTCACCAGCACGTGATGCATCTGGCCCACAGGCTGCAAGTTTGACACCCCTGGTTTAAAAGAAGCAGGGCAACCCCCCCCCAAAAAAAATTATTTTTGTCCCAAGTAAAGAAGTCCCAAGTAAAAAAGTCTACATACAAACATGATTAGAATGTATAAGGATTCATATTGTTTTTCATTAATTAAGTTTCACTTTTGGAATTTGCAATCCTGACTTATTTGGAAGCATCAGATGAAAACAAGCAAACCAAAACAGGCTAAAGGTATTCAATTTAAACAACACTGGCTTTTCATTAAAAATACAAATTAAACTAAATAATTCTTGTTTGTTGCTGATATACTTGTCTCAACTTAAATTTATTTCAGTAGCAATGTTTATATTCTAATCTCTTGGAAAATGTTTTAAAACAATGTCATATACTACAAAGAGAAGGGTCACTGAGAACTCACATTTGTCATAATGATTGTTAGCATTCTGTGCAAAAAGCGGTAATAAATCTGATCACTTGAGATGACATGAGGCAAGCAGGCATACTTTTGTAGTAACTTCTCATGTGTCCTCCATTTTAAAGAGGTTGCTGTCCTCTGTTCAGCTCTTGTTAGTGCTGGAATTAACTCTGGAAAATTTAAAAGCTGAAAGGAAAACATTTTTAAGTATAGTTAGCCTAAGATATATCACACACATTAAATCAGAATCACCAAAATACAGTAGCACATACCACACATGATTATCCCAACCACTCCAATATCCACATCACTGAATTCTATGTCAAAGTTTTTAAATTATCTTTGAAACTTACATAAAATGCATAAAGTCAAACTCTGATTTAACAAACATTTGAGTTACTGATCCTAAACTGTAAGCTGGGTTTTCCGGTTACTTTTACTACCTGTAATATGCAGGAGAATGCCAGAGCCGTAAAACCTCAGGAACTAATTCATCCAGATTTTGCTGTATAGCTTTTTCTAGTTCACCATACATTCATTTATAATTATCAAGGGAGTACCGATAAAAAAACTATTAGAACTTGGGATCATTCTTCTGATTCTTGTTCATTTCTGTCCCTTCCCACTTTCACTGTTCTAAATTACATTTTGTTTTCTCTAATTCTCCCAAGGATATTAAGAAGACCTGTCCTGGGAGACATAGATACTATCAAAGCTTTCCCCACAACATTGAAAATAGGGTACTCAAGGTTTACTCTCTCTCTGCATTAACCTAATCACAGACTCACAAATGAAAACAGAATAGGAACAAATTTCAGGTGCTTTTAGGGTGAGAAAAATGATAGTGCTTAGATAAGACTAAGATTATAGAGTAAGTTATGATTCCCTCTCTCCCCTGTGCATGTCTTGCTTGTTTCCTCACCATTTTGGTTAATTTTAATTCAAATTTAATGTATCTAAACATTTGTATCTTATATTTTATATTGCTATTTTTCCTGATTGATTGTAAGCCATCTAAAGTCACCTTAGCAAGATCAATAACACATAATTTTAATTAATATATAGTGGACTTTCTTGCTGTTTAAAATATGATTCTACTAGCAGAGTCATCTACTTTACCTTGTTCTCTGATCCACTGTTTTCTCCTCCAGTAGACAGAAGTTCAAGAATTTCTGGAAGGTTATTTATTAATGCATCTATCACCTAATTAAAAGATAATATATTACTTACATTTCCAAAACCTATCTACCTAGCTAACTGATCTGAGTGCAGAACTGCAGAAAAAAGAAAGTATTCTGATCTAACAGCCTGCAGAAGGCAAAGTTAATGTTGTTTAAAGAAACTGAGTGCAGACAGCAAAGACTATGAATTTGATGGAGAGAGAGCAGATAAGTTAACAAAGCAATAAAAGGTAAATGATTGCTTGAGTCCAAATGATAGACCACGAAAACATCTCAGACAGACATTCTCCTAATTTACATGAATATAAAAAAGGGAGGAGGGGAAGTACAAACATGGTACTATAGCCAATTGAAACAAAAGTATTTCTTAGTCTTCCATGGAGCCTATTTCTTGGCCTGTTCTGCTTCCTCACAGGGCTGACAAAGGGTATTTGGAATCATCCATTGCTGTAGAAACACCCATTCTTATCTGTAAAATACCAGGAAGCATTGGAGATGTTTCACGTACTATTATATGAATTTATCATATAATTAGTTCATCTCTAAATTCCCTTGTAGCAGTGGCATACAGTTCCTAGTATTGGACCAGCTGACAAATCACCACTAGTCAGAGTGCTTATTTATCATAGATTCCCACTTAAAACTGGGGGGAGAATCTTCCATCCAAGAAACATAATTGTATAAACACAAAGAGTGACTTATCTATTCAGCACTTCATCTAATCCCTTTCTGATTTAAGCCACACTTCTGCAATGTTCATCAGAGAAGACAAGTTTAAGAGGAAATACCATAGTACTCAAATATAGTTGTTCTGCTTTCTAGCATTTAAAGAATATTAGAAACTATTTCCCTTTTGTTTTCCTAGTCAGAATATTCCCAGTCCATTTCCTAGTCTGAATATTGTATGTATTCCTTGCATAACTTTGTCTTCTATTGTCTCACCCCATACATTCTGATTTAACAATATAATTTCTGGAGCAAAACTGAACATATCATACCAAAGGGATTCTTACTTAGCTCTAATCAGACTGGTTGAATCTAGGGCATAGCAAACTGGATTGAGATCAAACTCTTATATATGCCTGATTGATTTCTTTTGCAAATTCAACTTTATACATTTTCTATTTCTCCTGGAAAAGTGTTATAAGAGTTATCCCTTGTCACTTTCAGATGACTTTACAGCAAGGGTCTTCAAACTTGGCAAGTTTAAGACTTGTGGACTTCAATTCCCAGAATTCCTGAGCTAACATGCCTGGAGGAGGAATTCTGGGAGTTGAAGTGCACAAGTCTTAAAGCTGTCAAGTTTGAAAATCCCTGCTTTATAGTGATATTATTCTGTCCTTTATGTCTGGGGTCAAGAGACAAATGGCTATGATTCATCCAATGTTTGAGCCATCAAGAATTTCTTCCTTTAATAAATATAATTTGGAATAACTGTGATTTATCAAATGTAAACAACAAATAGGTCATTACCTCTACTGACTCATCCTGCAACAAGGCTATCAGTTCTTTATGTATTATATACACATCAGTATTTAAAAGCTTGGCAACCTGGAAAATTACAAAACAATATACAGATATTAGTTCTTTTAATCTTATGTTTTATTTTTAAAAACAAAGCTTGAATATTACCTTGAATAGGAAACTAAGGTATAAACTAAATCTAAAATGCCAATACCCATACTTTAAGGCTGTTGAAGTCATGTTTTCAATATTAATGTCCATATCATCATGTTGTATTGATTTAGAATCAAGTAGAATAACAGATTTATATGATTTTATTTGTTCAGTAGTTAGTTTCAATAGTAAAGCTGAGGTTCTGCAACACTTTGAGTCCAATATGACTTCCTATACAATTTAAAACTTAAGTGAACTGTGGAGATATATCTGGAATATGTTGCCATCAATAGGCTAATTCTTTCTCAGAGAGTGAAACGGAGTGAAAGTTCTGGACAGGTTTCTGAAGTCAGCAAACTGCAGTTCTACAATTTTATTGACAGGGGAAGTGAGGTTAAATCTTCCCAAGGAACTATTTTCTTCACAGGTACTGTATAAATAAACCAATAGACAACCAATATACATTGAGAGGATGGTGGGTCAAGTGCTAAGGATTCTCCTTAAAGGTATCTTTTCAATTAACACAATGAAAAAAAATTATACTTGGGATACAAAGACCTTTCAGAAAATTCAGTTAAAATGGTCGATACCAATAAAATATAGAGACTCCATTTTATCATGAAGTGAAATTAATGGAACTTACTGTATGGCTATAGCCATGCTTATTCACAGCTATGTTTATAACTGTTCTGACTTGTAAAACTTTAATAAATTAATCAAGGAGCTAAAGTATTATTACAGAACAAGTGTTTGAAAGCACTGGAATAAAGTAATATTACAAACAATAAGAGATTAAAAAAGAAAAAAAATGTAATTTGTATTCTTATAACCTCTACATTGGATTACTGCAATGCACTTTACCTGGGACTGTCCCTGAAGATTATCTGGAAACTGCAGTTGGTTAAGAAAGACAGTTTAGCAGTATAATATTTATATTATGGGTGCTGCATTGGCTTTAAAAAGTGTTATTCAAGGTGCTGATATTGACTTTCATTATTTATATACCACTGAAGGCAATTTATATTAATTAAAAATATTAAAAACAGACAATTAAAACACCAACATAACCCAAAAAGAAGAATCCAAATAATAAACAATGATCATAATACATGTCTCACAATGTTAGGGCATCATTGGACAACTTCAGCTTCCAAATGTTTCATGAAATAACTCTTGTATTAATGGTTTTTTAAAAGAAATCAGAGTTGCAATAAGGGATTGTTATAGAATGTAGAGCCATCACCATTCCCTATTTCACCTTTTGTGAGTTTCCTTCAACATTTCAATAGGAATGAACAAACTGGTTACGAACAGTACAACAGATTTGGAAGAGACCTTGGAGGTCTTCTAGTCCAATACCCTGTGCAATCAGGAGACCCTATACCATTCAAGACAAGTAGCTGTCCAGTCTTTTCTTAAAAGCCTCCAGTGATGGAACATCTACAATGTCTGAAGGCAGCCGTTACACTGGTTACTTTTTGTCAGTTCTTTTGCTCTCCTTAGTTCTAGGTTGGTTCTCCCTTTCATTAGTTTCCAACCATTTTTCTTGTCTTGCCTTCTTGTGCTTTGGAAAATAGGTTGACCTCCTCTTCTTTGTGGCAGCCCCTCAAATATTGGAACACTGCTATCAGTATTCCAATATTGCCATCTGCAAGTGGCTAGGAGCTATTTCTTTAAAAATTGAAACCAAACATCTTGTACAATGTATTTTGCAACCTACTGGAAACCAATGCAGCACCTACAATATACAGTCACATGGCTGCAATGGCTCTCATCCATCACTATGTGCTATTGCATTATATGTGGATTGATGTTTTTAAATAGTATTCAGGGCACTCCTGGAAGAGAGGCAATTATGCAAACTTCCCCTGGGAAAGAGTTCCATAATTGAGATACTACCTATATTACTGAAGCTATTGAAATATTTTAAATACAAAATAAAGTAATAAGATGGCCTACTCTTGACAATGACAACATGAAGCAATTCTATCAAAAGGACTCTAGGTAGCACCTTGAAACTGATCTTAGATTGCATGCTCAATACCAATAGCAACACCACTTAGACATACATTCCACTTCACAGTGCTTTATAGCCCTCTCTAAGCGGTTTACAAAGCCAACATATTGCCCCCAACGATGTGGGTCCTCATTTTACCCACCTCAGAAGGCAGGAAGGCTGAGTCAACCTTGAGTCTGGTGAGATTTGAACTGCCAAATTGCAGACAGCCGGCAGTCAGCAGAAGTAGCCTGCAGTACTACACTCTAACCACTCTAACCACCATGGCTCATGGTTCTAAGGGGTGGCAATCTTTTAATAAGTACTTTTAATAGGTTAAAATGTGATATTTTAGATAATTATAAATTTGACAAAATAAGATTCAATATTTTAAATATTTATTAACGTTAAATCAAAGAGTGTTTCCATAACATATATTTTCTGACTTACTTCATAGAAGCTACTAGCCATAGTATGTCTAACTGGTACTTCAGGATCATGACAGAAACAGAAGAATGTAGAATACAGTTCCAAATTGAAATTTTTGGGATCCACAAAAATCATCATGGCCTAGAAATATAAAGGATGTAATGTATAATAAAGTTTAGCACATATGTGTCTGCCCCCTCCTCCACTTTCCTATTTACTCTCCAAAAATAACTGACAGAAATAGAAATTATAATCTGTCCATTTAGCTGGAGTAAGCAACAATGGCCATCGAATCAGGCAAACCTTCCTCCTTTTAATCTACCCTTTGTTAAACTGTAGTTCAGCCCCACTAACCTTACTGATCTCTGATTTAGGAGAAAATGTGTTTCAGAGGAAATAATCTCTCTTTAAAATCAGAAAGAGTTTCACAAGTCTATCTTTCACACAAATTACAGATAAACAAAAGAGCATTTCACTCACAGGTAAATTGTAAGCACAGTTCTTCCTCACTGATATGTATTTCTTTTCCTGTTCTAGGGTTTGCAGCTGAATCTGGTTGTCATTGTGCCCATTTTCCTGTTCTAATCCCAGAGTACAAAGCTTCTTATAGAACTCCAAAAATCGCAAATGCTGCTCTGGTGTAAAAATTCCTTTAAACAAATAAAATGCTTGTTCAATATTTTATTTTCATAAATTGATTAATCATTGCGCTTATAGTAGCAGTCATAATGAATTCAGCATTTTAAATCTCTGCCATGCCAAGCAGTTCATTGACAATACTGGCAAATCTCATCTCCTCTTTCCTTAGTTGCCTTGCGCAATTGTAAAGTTTACAAACTCCAAATGTAGCTTCTGAAAACACTTCTATATTAATATGAAGAAACATAGATTTGATTAAACTAAATATTTTATTTTTATCACTTTGAAATATAGCATTTGTAGATCAAAGAACCATAACAAAATAATTGCCATTAACTTCTAATGTACTGAGGCTTTCCTCTCTGCACTGATCAAACCCACATTTTGTAGTGCTAACAGCAATCTAATACTTCTCCAAAATATCAAGATAAGATTGACTATATTCTATGTGATTTCACTTGCATATTTCCAAACATACATATATACTTTTACATCCTAAAAGTCTGTTTTAGGGCTTTTCTATAATATACTAGAAATATATACTTACCAATGTATTATTGATCTCTGAGGGGAAAAGCCCTGTCAGAATACATTCTAATTTGCTTTTAGAAAAAAACTTAAAGCTAACTATTTCCCCATTTCATGGATTGTTACCTTGCAATGCGAAAGAGATTTGCACATGCCAATGATACAATTTACTGTATAGTGTTGGGAGTTATATGAAGTTCAAGCTTGTTTATTTGCTTGCAGATATTTCATTACCAGATTAGGCATTTCTTCAGAAAATGTTATTTGGTTTGATAATGAAACATCTGCAAGCAACAACCAAATTCAGAGAACACCAAGGACTCTACAATTTAGCCCTGAGCTATGTATGTTCTCTTCTATGGGAGTTATACATTTCCAAAAGGTTAACACATGATGTGTAGGTCATACATGAACGAACAATCACACTGGAGAAGGAAATTGCAACCCACTTCAGTGTTTACCAAGAAATTTGATTAAACATATCATCTGAACATTAGTTCTACAGGTTGCAAAGTATATAGCAAGCTACTGGGGGGAAAAGCAGACAACAAATATTTGAGTTGTATTGGTCTTTATGATGTGACTGGATTAAAGATGAAAGCACAGTCAGCTGCTGATATCATTATCAAAAGGATAAATTGATGCTGCAAAAAATGTACAGTGAAATGTCAGAATCATGATCCAATCATGACTGGATGAAGTCTAGCAGAATTATAAGAATGAATACTGAAATAAGCCATTTCACATGAGATGACATCAAAGCTTCTAGTATGAACACAAATATCATAGAAGAAAGGTCAACCTTATTAACAAAAGGGAGCCACAATCCATGCTTGGATACCCATGACAGAACTGTCTCTATTTGAATTCAAGACAAGCCAATATCCAAGTCCATTCTCCAACCATAGTTTTAGAAGAAGGAGAACTTGCAATATTGTATCAATGCAACACTGTGTCAACGCAAACATCACATCTTACTAATGAAGCAAAAGACAGGCTAGGCGAATACTATGAATATTCAGGGTTTCTTCCAATAATTTAAAAGACAACCTAACAGATGATCATTACCAGACAGACAACACCAACATGAAATGGACTATGTATTTTGCAAGCAAGTATGGCCAAATTGTTGTCAGTCAGAACTAGACGTGGCTCTGAATGAGGCTCAGATCTGTTGTAAGTCACTATTTTCAGTTCTATTGTAACTTTGAACAGCTAAACAAATGGTAGTTAAGTTGAGGACAACCTGTCAGTTGTCAGCAAGCTTCTGGAACCAATTCGAAGTATTTGTAAATAACTATGGTACAGCACCGGGCTTTCTTACATCCACTGAACAGTTCTACTTGTTGAGAACAATTTTCTTTTCCTTTCAGCTCATTCCCTCTCCATGTAAATTTGCAGGATGTGAATTAAATACATGAGAAATCCATTTTGGTTTGGGTTCTGGCAATATCATTTGTTTAAAGTATCTAGGAAATAACTGCTTGCTTGACACTATTTTATTTGGTATTTAATTATTTGAATGACTTTTAAGTGAATGTTGAGAAATCATATATTTTCTGAATTATACTGTATTATACATTGAATACTTAAGTTTTTAAGCAGATATTGATTAAAAATTCATATCAATACTATCATATCATAGATTATCTGGGGGGAAAGTGGCAGATTTTGTCATTTAATTATATATTTCCTTATTATATTTGATTGAATATCAAGTGTTCTTTATTCCAGAAGTAAGCACAATCAACTGCAATGTTAAATGTTTCCAATTAAATATATACAAATGCAGCACCCTTAAAATTGTATTGAGAACTTTTTAGTCATACCATATAGTCCATTACAAAGCTTCCCTAAATGAAAAGATAATGAAACCAGAATAGATTCATCTGTTTTAAAGGACTTTTCACAGAATGATTTCACTAATGGGAGAACAGTTTGACTTCTATCATCTGAAAAACAGAAAAGATATGATTAGAAAGGGATGAATAATCAACATATTATTAGCATATTAGAAATAGATCATAACAGGCAAAAGAATAGCTGCAAAGCTAATGAATCTTACCTGCATCAAACATTTCTAACAGATTTACTAATGTTTCAAAAGCTGCAAGACGTACACTGCTGCCTTCATCCCTTGCTAATTCTACTAGTTCTGGAAGCACTACATTTTTTGTTAGCTCCGTTCTAAAAAAACAAACAACCAGCAAACATTTAGGAGATAACTCATAATTGTCAGCTATATACTTATACATAATTGTCATACATTGGAAATAAGCAATAGCAATAGATTTATATACTACTTTACAGTGCTTTACAGCCCTCTCTAAGCTGTTATAGAGTCATATTGCCCTTAACAATCTGGGTCCGCATTTTACCCACCTTGAAAGGATGGAAGGCTGAGTCAACCTTGAGCTTGGTGAGATTTGGACTGCCAAATTACAGGCAGCCAGTAGGCAGCAGAAGTAGCCTGCAGTATTGTACTCTCACCACTGTGCCACTGTGGCGCGGAGACAGTTTTCAATATGTATATTTCTTTAATCTATTTCTACAGAAAAATGTATTTAAACATGAATAGAATTCACAAGTCAAATAATAATTGGTTGATTAAAATCAATGGGACTAGCTATTAAGTAGAGTGTTTATTACAATTAATTTCTCAGTAGTATACCAGTAAAATTTCATACACAAGAACAGCATAATCTAGAGGAAAAATTATATGTTAGAATTTGAATTCTGACATGCTTTCAGTAGAGGTTTGTTCTACTTTGTCATCAGTTGAGTCAAAGTATTGTTGGCATTCCAGTGGCAGCAGTAAACTCCTACACACGAGACCACATGAAAAAGATTCTTCTCTACATCTGCTGCCCCTTTGAAATAATTCCATCCGTTCTTTTATGAGAGAACCATGTGTATATGTGCCTGCATGTGTATGTGTCTAATCCAATGCTCACTGAAAATCATGACTTATGGCATCACCTGGAAAGTCAAGAGAATAAAGAGGATGATAGAAAAATGAAATTCTAATTTTGAAAGCTCAAAACCTACTTCTTTTTCATTTACCTGTCTCAAGATGTCAGTTTCATAATTAATTTGGTGAGCTCCAGTTTAGTAAAAAATTAAACTGAAGAAGAATCTTTAAACTTTTAACTGCCATGGCATGAAACCTACTGCCAAGTACTCAGATCTCAATCAATGACTGCTGGCCAGGACTACGGGGATTGATCGTAACCAACATTTATTTAGCATTGACATAATTTAAAATGGTCACTGAATGGTCATAGGTCAAACGCTATCTGTACTCTATTATATTTATGCAACATGCCAAGTTTAAAATCATGTTTCCTAAATAAATCCAAATTGTTTACAAATATTGAAAAACAGAAACTAGAACAGAGGGCCACAGTATGTCACTCAGTGCACTCAAGCACTAAATATTATGCAGAACCACTGATATACTGATATTGAGTTATAACTGCTTATCTCTGGATTCACCTAACGGCAACATAGTCACACTTTATTAATTGACCAAGATCAGCTCAGTGATAATTTGAATTTTTTTTCCAGATATTTTAATCTTTCTGTCACATTGGCTGTGAGAGGAAATAGCCCAGGATTCAAAGATGAATTTATTAACAATTGCAATTTAAGAAAAGCATACTTGGTAGCAATAGGAAAATGTTTGTCTATATCTTGGTTGTTCATAAAAGGTAATCACTTGTAGTTGGAGTAAATAATTTGAAAACTTATATTGTATGAATTCAACCTAACAAATAAAATCAATCCAATTTAGAAACTGTGTGATCTCTTCCAGATTAATACAAATATTATCTAGAATTATTTTCACTGTTTTATGCATTATGAATTATCAAGCTTTGCTCACCCTATTCCTTGAGCAATTAGTTCTAGCTGCCGGCACATGTAGGAACGAACTTCATATTCTACATCCTGGCAAAGAGATTTTACCAGGGGAAGGATTTCTCTTTTAATGCTAAAAAGGAAACAGTTACTTAAATTGTAATAAAAAAAATGCTCTGTAATTTTATCACATATATTTGAAAACTGTAATGAAAAAGTGAAAAGATGGATAATTATAATTTATATAATTGCTATATTTATGTATGTAATAACTGTATTTATGTTTTTTCAATGTCAAAACAACAACATGCTACAACACATATTAAAGATAATTTACACTTCTCAAATGTTAAGAACATAACAGGCCACTATACCATCATAACAATATTTAATAATACTAGAAGCACAAATGTTAGCAAATAAACAGAACTGCAAACTGTAAAGGCCCTGTCACACTGCCCAACGGATGCAAAATGTTTGTAAAAAGGACACAGCGGTCGAGAAAAATGTTCCATCCGTTGTTATCCGCTCTCAAAAGGGGCAAAAATTTGCATAAACAGAGCGGATAACACGGAAAGGAACGACGGGGGGAGGACGCAGAGCAGATGGAAAGCAGATGCAGAACGGAAGCATCCTTTTGCATCCTCTAGGCATCCTTAATATCCGAGATAGGTCCCCTCTGCGAACGTTTTTTCCGTTTTAAATGCTTTCTTTGTGAGCTGCATCCGCTTTCATCCTTTCTCCGTCCGTGCTACTAACGCTGCGCGTCCGTTCCATATCTGTTCCGCTTCCTCCCTGTGTCCGTTTACCGCTGGAGCGGATTCGAGTTGCATGGATGCACAGCGGATGCCTAGTGGATATAGCGGATGCGTAGCGGATGACAACGGGTGCAGAACAGATGTCCCCCGTATGCCTAGCGGATGCAGAATGGACGTGTTTGATACATTTTCTGCTCAAAAGTTTTGAGCAGCTCAAAACCTTTTGAGCGGATGAAATGTCAATAGACGGATGCTGGACAGATAGAGAGGAAGCAAAACAGAGGCAGTGAGTACAGAACGGAAGCATCGTGTTAACCAACGGATGGTAAATGTTTTTCTCCGTTTTACATCCTCTTTCCATCCATTGCTGCAGTGTGACAGGGGCTTTACTCTATCAGTATTAAAGATATATAAGTAGATAAATAATTGGGAAACATATCAAAAATTCTAAATTTCTGAACAGACAACATATCACACTTAGCGAATAAAGAATTCTATTCTATTCTATTCTATTCAGACCAGACTTATCTGAAAAAAATCTTCTAGAAAATAAAGATATTATTAGAGTTGAACTTTAAAACTCACAATTTACTTTGGAAACAACACAAGGTTCTTAAGACAAAATATATTTTGAAAACCTGTTTCTTTATGAGTCATTTTGTTCTCCATTTGCTCATTTGTTCATGGAAATCTTTTGATTGGCATCAGGATGAAGGCAAGCATTCTTTGGATTTGCTTTCATAGAATCATCACAGAACAAAATATGGCTGGCTACTTGGCATCATCCTGAAGTCAAATCATATTTTGATCAGTGTTTTCTTCTTTCCTTTGGGCATGCAGGAAAAAAAGGGTCAAGTCAAGAAATCTAGCCATCTATATTATACATGCTATCACTGTTAAAATATATGGTGGGTGCCTTTATTTCCTGGTTACTCACCAGACAGTTATCAAAAGGAGAGTGGGGTTGTCTCTCCAGCAAGATAAAAAATAAAATAAAACCATACGTAGCTAAAAAGAAGACAATGGATTCAAGAACCATTCACCAACATTATTTTTAATGTCTTCACACCCACGTAAAATATCCAACATGCTATTAGCCTATTAACACAGCAATGCAAGGTTTGAACAAAAATTAAGCAAATCACAATAAACCTACCTTGAACATTCATAAATCTCAGCTCTTATATAAACTCTATTCTGAGTTACACTATCATATTCTTTGAAACTAAAAGACAGGCAGACAAATTCAATACCTTTATAGGAGCAAACAAGGTGGTACTTCTGAACAAAAATGAGGTTCACTGTTTCTGAAATTGTTTTTATGCTGGATGGCATACAATTATTGTATATCCTTCAATATGGTATACCCGTCTTGACAGAAAATTTAAAAACACTTCCAAAAAAATAACATAAAATCTAAAATGGCAACTAGTAGGGAAAATCATGGAAATAAGAATAAAATTTGCTGAAATGACACTGTGCAGGACAAAGTTGATAACTGAAGTTGTAGGAAATATTTATCCTTTTATAGAGGACACAATTCAGGACCTACAATTGCTATGTAGACTCAATTATTCTCATTTAGATAAAAAAGATTCTGCTCACCACAGCTTTATGGATTGTGTCTTAGGATCACTGTGTAATAAAAATTTTGTCAATATCCAAAAGTAGCATTCTTTTCTATTGCAACAAAATGAGGTCACCTTGTTTCCTTTGTAGAAGGCCATTTATTCATTAGGGCATCTAAAACACACACAAGCTACTCACATATGAGCTTCAAACTTGTTAGCTAATTTCCCCAAGATTTTACAACTAACCAGGCGAGACTGAAGCGTTTGGGAAAGCTGTGCCTTGGAAACAAGAGGATTCAAGATCTATAGGACAGAAGAAGAAATTCAGGAAACAAATGTAGAATTAGATAAATAAAACTCAGGCAACAAAAATATGCATTAAGAACTACTTCACATGCTAAACCTTTATTGATATCAACTTTCCAAGTCATCCTTGCAGCAAAAGTCAGAGAAATTATAGACATGTGATACAATTTATATACTTTTTTTCTATATCAGAAAAAATAAAACCTATGGCATAATGGCCAAGTTAGTAAAACCACAAAGATAAACTCAAAGTTTATACTCTTGGGTTTTGAATAATGTAAACGTCTTTTAAGTTTTGTACAATTTTAAACATAACTCTTGGTTTTCCCCATTCCATATAAATCTTGAATATTCACTAATCTTTGCTATTATATGTTGTCGAGTGAAGTTTCTAATTCTTCAGGTTTCATTTGGATTAATGTCTCTAGTAAAAAAAAAAGTCCATTCTGAATTATCAAAGGCTTTTTTCATGTCTAAAAATATTACAGTTGCCCTCTTTTTATTAATGTTGACAAATTTTACTCTATAATAAATGTTACCTTTTATTTTCTTTTTTGGAATGTAATTGTCTGATTTACATGTACAGTTTTGGGAATGCACTTCATACATTTGGCTAACGTGTATTTGTAAAGAAATTGGATTATTATGTATTAACCTTATAGAAATCTTCTTCTCAAGCTTTTGCTATTATTTTTCTTGTTTGACTTTCATTCATCATTTTCAATAGTTCTTCTATTTTTTTGTTACACAAAGTCAACAGCATTTCTGTGCCTGGCGTCTTACTCATTTTAATTTTCTTTACTGGTTATTTAATCTCTTATGTTCATATTAAGATTTGTCTACATTTTTAGTAAATTATTTAAGCTGAGTTTTCAAAAAATGCTTTTGAATGCCTCTTGTAATTTTATACCTGGAATATAATTCCACACAAAATATTCTTTTGTTATTACCAATCTTACATATAATGTTTTTTTTCTTCACAGCTATATCAGCCTTCTTTCTTTCTTTTTTCTGATTTCATATGCCAGACGTTTCCTTGGTTTGTTTGCATTTTCAAAATGATTTTGTTTGTTTTTTTATATTTTGAAATTCTGTCACTTCCAGTAAATCTAATAGTTAATTTATTGAACTCTTTCAGTGCTTGTTGATCGAAACTAGTTTTATGAATCTCTTCTAATGATCATTTCTATTATGTTCTTTTTTCCTGATTTGCTGCAAGCTTTATTAAGATTTTACTTGTCTCCCATACAGTTGTCTCTTTGTGACATATTTTTACAAACAATAATTCTTATTTCTATAATTCTTTAAGCAACACTATATGATTGGTGTTTCTTTAAATAGCACATATCATTCATCCTCCATCTGAAGATAATTTCTGAAACCAGGATATTACAATTAGAGCATGATCTGTATACATCACTGAACCAATATTACTTCTTCCCATTAATATTGTTTGGGAAAACAATATTACCTCATGTCTAATAGTTTCTTTTGGAAGAGCTTCTATTGCAGCAAGAAGTGTGTCCAGCCAAGCATTACTGACACCTGTAAAGTATAAATAAACTACATATATAAACACCACAAACCAGTTCTGTAAAATTCTTTTAGGCAATAACTTCAATTAACAGCATTGTGACAACAGTAACACTAAAATAAATATATAATCTGTACACTATAGAAGGTAATATGTTAAAATATAATTTAAGATCAAATAGGAATTTGGCTGTAACTAAGTCCCAACAAATAAAAGCCTACACTCAATTTACTTTAGAGTAGACCACGTTTACTGACTGCATTGTTCAGTGACCATATGAAGTTTTGACAGTACTGAAAAAATAACTTTAAGACCTATGTCTACATTAACGACCTTTGTAGTGTTTCTCAGTCATGTAAATACCATTAAAGTCAGTACATATTGTTCTGTGCTTGATCTGTTTTTCTTTTTGTTTCCCCCTTGCAAATAGGAGAGATTGGAGAAGAAGGGATCACAAGTGAGTAAATGTAGACACAAAGCAGGAATACTTTGGGTTGTTTGTATAATACTCTCATGGTCTAAATCCCTATGCATTCTTGGGATTGCCAGCACTACATCCTTTTGATTTTTCTTCCCCATTTTGTGCCTGGTTAATTCCCTCTTTTTATATTTTTATTATAAAAAATAATAATTTATATATATATAATTTTATAATTTTGTTAAAACAGATTTTTTTAATAACAAGGGAAAAATAAAACAAAAGCTAATCAACTACATGATGTAGCACTAGCAAACCTATTCTATAATTACTTTATTTTATAATAATTATTATTTTATTCCTGCATGTACTGCCTTCAATCATACATCAGAAGAAAAAGCAGAGCAAACTAAGAAATCAGCAACATAGCATTCCTCTGACCTGCATCTCTATGCTCCAGATTCTGTAGAATGAGTTGTAAGAATGAGTGAGAGTAAGTATGGATGGATATTGACTCCTCTTGAAGAATTGTCAAAAGAGAAACAGCTGCTGTTAATTGCATTTCCACACCCGCAACAGGTAGAACTTCCTGTATAATCAGAAAAAATAATAACTAACAAAAGCAAATATAACAAATATAAAAAGACATCTGTTTGTAAAATTTATCATACCTAATTTATAATTATTGTGCTTTATTGTAGTTTGCTTTCTCACACTGAGGACAATTGAACATGGCTGCCTTAACACACCCATTTCTTCTCAGGCACTCCACTGCTGCTGATCCAACACAGGCATTCTTAATCAGCTGGCTCTCCACCAGCAGTCCTCTCCCACCATTGGCCCACCAGCGTTCTTCCCTCAACTTCATCAAGGGCGTTTCACAGAGGGATACTTTTCCACAACCATTTGGCTGTGTGGGACATATGAATGTGCATCTGGGCAGCCAATCCACCCGCTAGCCTTGGGCATGGATGGCCTCAGGCACAGGGAGGTGGGGGGCATTGCTTTGGTGTACATGCAAGAAAAGGGGGCAAAAGCGGCCCGCATAGGGGGTAGTCAGGGGCAGGGCCACTTTTTTGTGGATGAAACCCTCCCTACTTTCATTCTTTCTCGCTCTTTCCCTCCAGCAGCACCTGGGTGGAGTTGGAGGAGGTTAAAAAAAAGAGATGGGAGAAAGGGGGAAACTCCCTTGTGTTCTTTCAGTTTTGGGATGACCTCAGCCCCTCCTTTTGCTCAACCTGGGACCAGATTCAAATTTCTCACTTCTTGACTACAAGGCAAAAATACTTCCTCACCTATCACATCTCCTCAATGTTGACTTTTTTGGGGTGTGAAGGCCTTTGTGTCTTCACATGTCTTTGAGCGTGTGTGTAAATCACCTGAAGGGCTGCTGAGACAGCTGGGTTGGAGGGGGGGTGGAGTTAGCATTAGAGTTAGGGTCTAACCTTTCACACAAAACTCGTCAGATTTTTTTGCCTGCTCTTTTGTCTTCCTGTGATTGCAAGATTCTCTCTTTAAAAATCTGCAATTGGGAATCAGTAGCAATTATTTCAGCATTGCTGTTTCTCATTAATATTTGGAAGGAAATATTGGCCTTGTAGTATTTTGCAGCTAAGCAGTGAAGCTAGATCAGTTTGTTATTAACCTTGTCATTATGCCAGCGGGGAGTGGGGGAGTGCTGTCTCCTGAAAGGCTGGGAAGGGGAAGGCCTGCCCCCAACTATCCTGCCCCGTATGGGCCCTTCCCCCCCTTGCATGTACATCAAAGCACTGTCCCCACAACCCTGCACCTAAGACTGCCCACCCGTGTGGACTGGCTGCTTTGATGTACATTTAAATGTCCCAGACAGCACCTTGGATGAAGAGGCTGGGGAAGAATGCTGGTGGACCAATGGCGGGAGAGAAGTGCCAGTGGAGAGCCAGCCAAGTAAGAATGCCCATATTGGGTCAGCTGCAGTGGAGCGCCCAAGAAGTGGGTGTGTTAAGGCAGCCATGTTCAATTGTTCCATTCTGACATTATTTTGCAGATTTGAAGAATATTTTAGCAATGAATAAATTTTTGGATAAACAGTTTCATTTCTTTTTCCTAGATTATACAATCCAACTATATATTCCAGCTAATTTTTTCTCCAACTTCAGCTCAGTCTCAATGCCAACCTTATAAGGTAGACCAGATTAGGAAACAGATATAGCATGGGCCAAAAGCTACTTTTATTAGAACAGCTATAGTAGCAGAATTTCAGGAGGGACTATTTTATCAACTGGAAACTTGATCAGAGGCTTATTTAGGGATTTGGGACACATAGAATATCTTTTTTCTATTATATAAAAATATATTGTATTTATTGATATCCGATTTCCCAATTTCTTTTCTTTTTGTTCAAGAATTAAGTTATGTGCCACTGTCTGTGTCAACTCTTTAGCAAACACATTGAAAGATAAATTGACTTAAATATAAGTAAATTAATTTTATAATATGATATGGAATATTAGTAGTTTTGGTCAACATGAAAGAGGCATTAAATTTAATAGAAAACTGAATATTACTCTTACAGACTATCTCAGGGGTATCAAACTTGCATCGTCACAGCATCGTCACGTGACACATCAGAAGTTTTTTCCCCTTTGCTAAACCAGGCAGGGGGCTGGGCCAGCATGTGACACATCTGGCCTCCAAGCCACGAGTTTGACACTCCTGGAGTATCTTATCCAAGAATATTTGAGGGCAAAGGTAGATTGAATTTAATTTGAATAAAGTACAGGGAATCCTCAGCTTATGACAACTAAGCCTGAAATTTCTGTGGTGAAGTGAGTTTTGCACCATTTTACAACCTTAGTTAATTTAGTGATTAGTGAATGTGAATCTGGCTTACCCATTGATTTTGTTTGTCAGAAGCTTACAAAATGTGATCACATGACCCAGGGACACATGACACTGGGATACTGCAACCGTCATAAATATGAATCAGTTGCCAATTTTGATCACATGGCCATGGGAATGTTGCAATGGTCATAAGTCACTTTTTTCAGTGTCATTGTAAGTTTGAAGGATTATTAAGCAAACTGTTGTCAATACAGGTAGTCCTCAACTTATGGTCACAATTGAGCCAAACATTTCTGTTATTAAGCAAGATAGTTGTTAAGTGAATTTTGCTCTATTTTATAACTTTTCTTGGTACAGTTAATCATTATAATTGTTAAATTATAACAAAACTGTAAAATGAATCTGGCTTTCCTATTGACAGATGGTCACAAAAGATGATGATGTGACCCTGGGATACTACAACAGTCATAAATATGAGCCTGTTGCCAAGTGTCCAGATTTTAACCATGTGACCATGAGGATGCTGCAATAAACATAACTGTGAAAAACAGTCATAAGTCACTTTTTGCAGGGCTGTTGTAATTTCTAACAATCACTGAATGAATGGTTGTAAATCATTGACTACCTCTACATAATTTTTTCTTTAATAAAATATTTACAACTGTTAAAATCAGTGGGAGTTTTGTCCTTGTATAACTGGAATGCATACAATACTTTAATAGGAAATCATGCTATACGTACTCGAACTTTTGGCAAGACTCTCCTCAGTGTCTCTGTAGGATTCTGTCGCATCAGGACTGGAAGATTTGCAACCACACTTGTCCCTTGGATGTCTTGACCAGAACTTATTTTTTTTAAAAAAGAACAAACATTTTCTAAACATTTTCTATGAGATTAAGTTTAATAAAAAGAAAAGAATAGTTGTGAGGAAATGAAACTTTATATATACATATGTATATGTATGTGTGTGTGTGTGTATGTATATATATATATATATATATATATATATATATATATATATATATATATGTTTTTTTAAGTTTTCGCAGGTACTTACATGTGTGCTGCTCAGCTTCCTTCGGGTATTATCCCACGTCATTGTAGTGCTTTTAAAGTTGTAGCAACGTTTCAGCAGAATCTCATCTGCCATCATCAGGCTTCTGTATTTATATATGCAGAAGCCTGATGATGGCAGATGAGATTATGCTGAAACGTTGCTACAACTTTAAAAGCACTACACTGACGTGGGATAATACCAGAAGGAAGCTGAACAGCACACATGTCAGTACCCGCGAAAACTTAAAAAAACAAATATATATATATATACACACCAGATAAATCTATTTTAAAAATAAAAACATGTGAAAAAGAAATAATTATTTACACATACTATTAATAAAACACAATAAAAGGAACTCAGTAAAGCATAACCCAACCATTATGATTTGCTTTAATTCAAAATATTTCAACTTTTACTATCAAACCTTCCTCGGTGTATCATTTAACTGATTTACACAATATGCTCCTGAGACAGACAACTGAGCTAAAATTTCAGCTAATAACAAAGTAGATTTAGTCACCCAAGATCACAAGTTTTGGAATTTTTCTCATCTCCAAATTATTAGTTGAATAAGAAATCTATTTTGACACCATTGTATTTTAAAACATAATAATCTAACATGAATAAACTTGAGAAAAATTATTTTATATTCATTAGTGCAGTTCTTTGAGTGGTTCCCTGAATTCACACACATGGGTAAATGCTAATCAGGATGCCCTGCCTCCCATGTATATAATATGATTAGCTGAACCTTTTAGATTTTAAAATTAACACAGCAGATGTGAAGGAAAAATAAGATCACCTGAGACCAAGCAAAGTTGAGGAGTGGGCTATGTGAATTCACAGTTGACCACTCGAGGGAGGCAGTTAGAAGTAAATATCCAGCTCTTCTTCATCATGAACTCTTCATACACAACTTTCAGCAGAAAATTATTTATCTGGAGAAGGGGAGTGAAAGAGATGACAGCCTTTCTAAAGGTTGTGTCTTTCTGGGAGTGGCGGTCCAATTTATACTACCAGATTAAATTGGGAAATTAATTTGGTTGGGAGAATATTGGAATGACTACAGTACAAATTGGAATGGAGCAGGGTATTTGCACAGTGAATACAAATAATGGACGCTATCCCTTTGAAGAAATCTAGAAATAACATATTCTTCAAATGCACCTTGACAGCTATTCTCCCCCCCCTCCAAATGACTCTAAAAATGATACTGCACAGTTCTGTATGAAAAATGAAAGGATGGTGGACATCCAACAGATGAAATAATGTTCTGAATTCTGGACCAAGTATCTTAAGCCCATGTCACACTGAACCAACAGATGCAAAGAGGATGTAAAACGGACAAAAAAGCTTGCCATCCGTTCGAAAACGCGATGTACTCACTGCCTCCGTTTGGC
Organism: Laticauda colubrina; assembly: GCA_015471245.1. Taxonomy (NCBI): domain Eukaryota; kingdom Metazoa; phylum Chordata; class Lepidosauria; order Squamata; family Elapidae; genus Laticauda; species Laticauda colubrina. The sequence continues at coordinate 12,592,251 of BLBF01000005.1, forward strand.
TTCCTCTCTATCCGTCCAGCATCCGTTTATGGACGTTTCATCCGCTCCAAAAGTTTTGGGCTGCCTAAAACTTTTGCGCGGAAAATGTATCCAGTTCGTCCGCTACGCATCCGTTACGCATCCGCTATATCCGCTAGGTGTCCGCTACGCATCCGTGCAACTCGCATCTGCCCACAGGGAGGAAGAGGAACGGACGCGGAACAGATGCAGAACGGATGCAGAACGGATGCAGCATGGAAACAAAGCATTTAAAGCGGAAAAAACGTTCGCAGAGGGGACCTATCTCGGATATTAAGGATGTCTAGAGGATGCCTAGAGGATGCAAAGGGACACCTATACTGCCTATAAAAAGGAGGAGCAACTCATCTGAATCTCACTTTCAGACCAGCAGCCCACCTGTGCAGACCTCTGCAGCCTTCATCTGACTCTTCCTCTTTCACAGAATCCAGTCATGTCCACCATGGATCGTACCACACTCCTTTTGGCAGCCACCATCCTTCTGCAACAGTACGAAGCCATCTACAGGCTCTGTGAACTCTACTATGGGAAGAGAAAGAGGCGGCCAAGACGCGTCTGGGTCCGAAAATGGATTGGGAGAAGAGCAGAGTACGGACTGTACAATAAGCTGATGGTGGAGCACAGGAACGAAGACACTCGGGCATTCCAGAACTTCATGAGGATGCCTCCAGCCATGTTTGACGAAGTTGTGCAGCGCCTAACACCCAGGTTGACCAAGGCAAACACCAACTTCCGCCCAGCCTGGAACCTGGGCTCAAGGTGGCACTCACTCTGCGCCACCTGGCCTCAGGGATCATCTACAAAAGCATGCAGTACGGCTGGAGGGTGCCACACAACACCATCAGCATTGTGGTCAGAGAAGTGATGCAGGCCATCATCGAAAAATACAAGGAGGAGCTCCTCCAGTGCCCCTCCACTGAAGAAGGATGGAAGAAAGTTGCAGAGCAGTGGTATCAGAGGTGGAACTTCCCACACACCGTTGGAGCCATCGATGGCAAGCACATGGCCTGCAAAGCTCCAGCCAAGTCGGGGTCCACTTATTTCAACTACAAGGGCTTCTTCAGCATCATCCTCTTCGCCATGGTCGATGCTGACAACAAGTTCATGTACATTGATGCTTCAGGCTACGGCTCATCTTCAGATGCCCAGGTATACAACGCCAGTCACCTCAAGGAGGGGCTTGAAGGCAACCTCATTGTGGGCTTCCCAGATCCAGACCCCCTGCCCAACGACACGCAAGATGTGCCCTACTTCATCGTGGGGGATGACGCCTTCTCCCTCAGAACCTACCTCATGAAGCCATACACTTCCAGACTCCTGACCCGTGAAGAGAGGATCTTCAACTACAGGCTGTCCAGGGCAAGGCGGGTGGTGGAGAACGCCTTTGGCATCCTGGCCAACAGGTTCCAGGTACTTCTCACCACCATGCAGCATCGCCTAGAGACCGTGAGGAGGATTGTGGAAGCTTGCTGCATCATGCACAATCTCATGCGCACCCGCTACCCAGTCTTGCAGAACAGGCTTGTGGACCATCAACAAGGCAATGGGGACATGGAGCCTGGGGAATGGAGGCAAGGGCGAAACCTGATCGACACTCAGGATGTGCAAGGCCACAACAGAGCCTCACGGAAAGGGAAGAAGCAGCGCAACCTCCTGAAACACTGGTGCAACTCCCCAGCTGGAGCGGTGGAGTGGCAAGACAGGATGGTAGATGCTTAATGGATGCTTCCTTCAGCCTGTCTCATCACACGGATGAGATTGGGCCATGTATGTTGGGTGGGCCTATAATAAACAGGGCGTTTAATAAAGAGTTGTGTTTATGTTGACATGTGTGGATGATTGATTACATTATTATTGATAATAAAGGGCCATAGGTGTGGCACCTGGGAGGGTGGACCATACAGTCCCACTATGCTTGCACTGGAGGTTTATCTATCCCACAGCTATTATCCATCCCAAAGGTATCCCTGCTCATTCCACAGGTATCCCTGCCCACCCCACTGCTATCTTAACCCATCCCACAAGCATGCAAAGGCTTAAGCCAATTCTAAAAGTTTCCACCAAGACTTTATTAAAAAAAAAGAAATGAAGCAAGTGTGTGAATCAAAGATAAACTTTATTGAACAACAAGCTGTAAAAAAAAAAATGACCCAAGTCAAGTGTCCAAATAAAGTCCACAGGTAGCCAGCTACCCGGTCTCTGGCACTCTTCTTGGTCACTCGGAGGTGTGCCCAGTCTCAGAGGTGAAGGGTCCAGGTGCTGTGGTGGTGGGTGGTGCTGGAGTGCCTGGCCTAGAGAGGACAACAGGGGACGGTGTGTTGAGAAAGCTCCTGGACAGCTGGCTCAGCCCCGTGATGCTGAGAGGTCCTTCCTCCATGCCATGGGGTGTCAGCCCCAGTACTGATGACAGATGTACTGAGGCCGGGCTTGGCTGTGGGGTGGAGGAAGGAGTAGTGTAGTGGGGCTGTCTGCTCTGCAGCTGGGTGAGGACTGGCATGGGTGGCATCGCTGTCGTCGGTGGCATCATTGGCGTGGCTGGCATCGCTTTCATCGGTGGCATCATTGGCGTGGGTGGCATCGGTAGCATCAGTGAAACAGGTGGCAACGGTGTCACCCGATGACTCTGTGCCTGGACTGGGAAGGGCTGCTGCCTGTGCTGCTGAACCTCCTGGTAGCCGTAGCCCTGGTAGGTGAGGGCCTGTGGGAAGCCTTGGAATGGGAGGGACATCACCTGGGTTGGAGGAGCAGGCCTGGACTGGGTGGGAGCAGGTTCCTCTGGGTCTGGAAGGTGGTGAAGCAGCTTTGTGATCTGGTCCTTCACCTGCTGGTACTGTGGATCCGCCATTTCCTTGAGGGTCTGGTTGACATAGGTGAGGAAGGGCTTGCGGTTGGACGATGAGGAGTCGGTGTGGACCAGCTGAGAGAGGAGATCTATGCTGGTGCGGATGGTGTCCCTGATCTCCAGCAGGACATTGTGGCTCTGCCCCTCCAGCTGTCCGGCTATCTGCCTTTCTACGGAGGCGGAGCTGGGGGGAGTGGATGCGGCTAGGAGTGTGGTGGAATCGATGTCTCCTTTCTCCCACCACACCAGGGAGTCCTCTATGCACTCCACCACCCTTACCACACCTGTCCGCGGGTTCTCTGCCGTGGCACGCTCCACAGAAACCTGCCTGGAGACAGGGACTGACTCTCGGCCGGAAGAGGACTGGGGGGCAGCAGGCTGCCGGAGAGAGAGGGGTGTGAGAGGGGCTGCTGGTGCTCCTTGGTGGCGGACCTCACCCTCCAGGAAGCTGCACCTGGCCATGACGTAGGTCTCTCTGTCTGTCAGCTTCACAGTGGCCTGGCCAGATTTCTTCAGGTGCAGCTTCCCGTACCAGGTGTGCATGTGCTTCCACCAGCCGAGGAGCACCTCCAAAGTGTAACCCATACTCTCCGCCCTCTCTCTCCAAGCAGCCTGCTTCCGCTTGGTGTCCCTGTACAGCCGGTGTCCCTTCCGCCACAGATAGTCGTTCTCTCTCAGCCACTCCAGCACCTCATCCTCGTGCGCCTCCTCAATGGAGTATTGCCTCCTCTCCCGTTGTCGCATACGCCGCTTTCTCCCTTTGGCAGGACCAGATGGGCTCTCATCAGAGGGGCTCCCAGGTAGTAGGGGCTGCTCCTCCACGCCACCACCACCAGCAGCAGCACCAGCAGAATCATCATCATCATCATCATCCTCACCAGCAGGATCATAATCAGCATCATCATCCTCACCAGCAGGATCATAATCAGCAGCAGCAGCAGCAGCAGCAGGAACAGCAGGACCAGGATCAGCAGCAGTAGAGTAAGCACCAGCAGGGCCAGCAAGTCCAGGAGCACGAGCAGGACCAGGAGCACGAGCAGGACGAGCAAGACCAGGAGCACGAGCAGGACGAGCAAGTCTTGGAGCACGAGCAGGTCGAGCAGGACCAGGAGCAGCTTCAACAGAGTAAGCACCAGCAGAAGCCCCAGCACCAGCAGAAGCACCACCGCCAGGAGCAGCTTCAGCAGAAGCCCCAGCAGAAGCAGAGTCAGGGGCAGGGAGGTTGGCCCTGTCCCTCTTGCCAGGGATGGCGGCAGGTTGCTGAGGCTTTCGCTTCTTCCCCATGGTTGTGGGGTTGCTGGCTGGCAGGGAGGCTGGCAGGCACCAAGGCTGGCAGGAAGGCTGGCAGGAAGGCAGGCAGGCAGGCAGGCACCAAGGCTGGCTGGAAGGCAGGCTGGTAGGGCAGGCAAGGAACTCGAAGTGTCCAGCAGCAGGTCTTTCCTTGGAATGCTGGCCACGTGCAAGCTGCTTCCCTTTATATCCAGGGGGCTTACGTAATACTTCCCCCCCGCATGCGCAATTAACGGTCGGCATCCGTTCTGCTTCCGCTGTGTATCCGCTAGGCTTCCGCTCTGCATCCGCTGTATCCATTCCGCGTCCGCTTCGCTGAGGCCCCCCGGAAGCCCTGCGGTTGCGCCATCCGCTCCCATCCGCTTCCATCCGCTGGGCTTCCATTCCGCATCCGCTTTCCATCCGCCCTGCGTCCTCCCCGCGTCCGTGTTATCCGCTCCGGTTATGCAAATTTTTGCCCCTTTTGAGAGCGGATAACAACGGATGGAACATTTTGCTCGTCCGTTGTGTCCATTTTGCATCCATTGGCCAGTGTGACATGGGCTTTAGATGCAGAGTTTAGAAGGGGAGATACTAGTGGAAAGGAATGCACTGAGATAGAAGACACAAAGATAATATTTTTGGTAAGATGGTCAGATACAGAACAGTAACAAATATGCAAAAAGTATTTAGTTAAATAGAGAGAATGAAAACTGAATTGAAAAATAAATATAGTATATGAAGGAAAAATTCATTGGGAAGGGGAAGACAGAGAAAAGTCATGGCTAGATGAATATGATGAGATCCTCCAAAAGAACAGATTTTAAAAGTTTAAAAACCCAAGGATGATGTATGAATCAGTCTTTAGATGTGATAGAAACACAGAGAGTTTGCAAGGATAAAAATATAAAGAGACACAGTGAATGGTGATAAAGTAAACTAGATCTGCACAGGTTTCCTTTTAGTTTATTTATTTATTATTTATCATTTATTTCCTGCTTTTAATTTCTTTAGCTTATTACCACTGTGTATAATGTTTTTTTCAAACAGCAACAGTATGATGAGTCTATATATATGAGCAAAACCAAAGAAGGATCCGAATTACAAAGAAGTAGGTTTATTTATGTGATTGGTATTTCTCTGGCACATTGTGGGATATACTGTTATACTGTTGTTTTTGTTTAACTGTTTGAACTTAATATGTATTTAGGTATATAAGCTGCTTCCAATTCATTTCAACTGGGACAGCATATAAACCAAGCAGAGAAGGAAGGGAAAGAAGACAGGAAGATGATACCAAGCTGATGTTGCACTGCGGACAGTGAAAATGCCAGTTTGGTATTTGGCTAAGCAGACCTCTATGTGGTAACAATGTGAAACTAATAGAACTCAAATGTTGCCAACTGAATCAGTTGCATGACAAACTGTAATTACTTGTTTGATAAAATGTTGCTTCTGCTTAAAATTGCTGGCAAACGAGATAGGAATGAAGATAACTTCTTCTACAAAAAATGAACATATATCAAAGAACATAACATGGACCTGATGTTTCACCACTTATTTCGTACTTAATGTATTTAAATATACTACCAAACAAATATAGACTAATAGTGGCTTCCAAAATTGTCAACAAAACTTATGAGATTTATTTATTTACTTTATTTATTTGTATGGTACTCAAACCCAAAAAGCTCAAAGTAGCTAAACCTAACCTCATCATAAAATAAAACACTGATTACACAAAAAGCCAAAAACCTAGAAACCAAAACTGATCAAACTAAAAAAAAAATAAATCAAGAAAATTATAGCAATCGTATACTTGTGGTCTCCTTTCTAATCAAAGCATGCCCTCCTCCTGTGCCAGATGGAATTGGCAGTTTTCCTAAAGCTTAGAAGAAACATAGACAACCAAAACTGTGCAAGAAGGGAATTTCAAAGTGTGCAGGTGACTGTTGAGAAAGTTCCCATCAAATTATGAAAGAAAGGGATTTGGCTTTACTCAGATCCATCTGACTGATAAACAGAGTAGAAAGCAGTCCCACAGATATGGGTAGTCTTCAACTTAACTGTTGCTTAAAAATTGTTTGATGCTGCAAAGGATCCAAAACAAGGAACTTATGACCCGGTTTTGACATTCTGATGCCCCTTGTGGTCATGAGAACACTTTTCGGATGCTTGATGATCAGTCCCTATGTACTGCACCACTTCTGATTTCTAGCACAAAATGCCCATTGTGGATAATGGGTTTACTTAACGATCATGGCATTCACTGGTCCCACTGGCCGACGGACGCAAAACGTATGCATACAGGACACAGCAGATGAGCAAAATTTTGGGGGTGACTCCATCCATTGTCATCTGCTCCAAAAAGTGGTGAAAATTTGCATAAACAGAACGGAAAAGAATGGAAAAGAACATATGTGGGTAGTATGTAGCGGGGATGTTAAATGGATGTTCATCGGAAGCCTAGCGGATGAAAGCGGATGGAAGGGGATGACACCTCCGAAGAGGTTATGGGGGATAATTGCGAAGCAGACGCATCGCGGATGAAGCGGATGCATCACATACGCCTAAAGGAAAGAAAGGGGATGCCGCGCGGATGTATATCGGATGCAAACCGTTCACTGCACATCCTTTCTATTTCCGTGCTACTAACGATGTATAGATGTTCCATGTACCTTTTCTTTCCTCCCTCTTTCCATTTTCAGCTGCAGCGGATGTGAGTTGCGAGGATGCCCAGAGGACGCAGAGAGGATACAGCGGACGTTTAATGGATGATAATGGAAATAGAATGCTTGTTGCTCGTTTGTCGCGGATTTACATCGTACATGGTGGAAAGTTCATCCGTTCACAAAGTTTTGTGCAGCTCAAAACTTCTTGCGCAGATGAAATCGCAGTGGACGGATGCTCGACGGATAGAGCGTATGAAACACGTATGCAGTGAGCACACAACGGATGCATAGCGTTTTCCAATGGATGGCAAGCTTTTTTTAACGTTTTACATTCTCTTTGCATCCGTAAGTGCAGTGGGACCGGGCCTTTAACAACTGTGGATTTGCTTAACAACAACCACAAAAAGCCAAGTGATAATTTGATAAATGACCAGCATGAATTACAACCGTAATTCTAGGCTCCATTACTGTCAACTCAAAGACCATCTATAAGCACATCTGGAGTCATTATGACTTTAAGAATTATAACTATACATTGAATCACACCTAGAAACCAAATGGCGGCCAGTGTAATTATAACCAGTCAGGTAACTCACATATACTAGGATATACCTAGCACTGCTCAGATACCTCCAACTATAAATTACAAATATTCTTCAAGGTACACCATTTGGTGATGAGTATGCCTTACAATCCAGGAATGCCTACAATTGGTACACAAGATGTAATATGTAAAAACTCTTCTAGCTAGAGCTGCCATTTCTTCAGTGAGCAGGAATTGTCAGTCAAGAAGGACCCCCAAATTACAAACTATCAGTAACTAATCAGAGTTACAATAAATTACAGCAATCGTGATAAAGAAAATCAATAAATTACAAATACCGTAATTCAATGTAAAATAAACTAAAGACTATCATCTTCTTTGAACAACCCCCATAATCCCTTGTGGGGTGGAGTCTGAATGGAGCAACTGAATGAAGCTAGCAGAGTGTTTATTGGCTGGATGCTCTTCCTGTCGTCAATGCAGAGTTTTGTTCAGCAGATATATTCTCACTGTGCCGGGAGAAGTATCTGCCTCCATATCTAGGATCGAACTCACAGTCTCCTGATTGTGAGCCAAGAGCTCCATCTCTGAGCTACCGCACTACTCTAAAATAAACTAAAGACTATGATAATAAGCTATTCAACCAAACATTCTTTAGAAGTTCCATTTTTAATAGCTTCCAGAACATTACAAGGAATTAAGCAATAATTAATTCTGGGGTGAGACACTTTCACAAGTGCGGAGCAGCTACTAAGAAACTGTATCTCTTGGTATACATTCTTCATATATGCATATTCCCTTATTGTATAAAAAAATTCTCAATATGAGGTCTCTCCAACCCTATGATTTTTTTAAGAATATCACTTCTTATTTAAACAATACACAAATATATAAACAAATCTTGCATGACCTCTTGCGATTGTGCAACAATTCTAGACTAATTTCCCACTTGAGTCGTCCTCCTTGCCTGGTTGGATGTTTCTCAACATCCCCAAAAGTGGTTTAGAGTCCATGGAAGTATAAACAGCACACGTTAACAACTCTTTAAACAAAAATTGAAAGAAATTCCTGAAACAGGCACCTCTGCATTTTAATCCGGTATGACTTGATTATTCTTCCTAAGACTCAAATTCTTCAGAGCCCTTAAGGGACATCTGAGTGAGCTGAGTTGAAAAATTGGGAACCGTTACCAAGGAGGCGTGTCCTCAGAATTCAACTCAGTCTGAAGAGCAACAAGGCTAGAGGCTACCCAACCTGGATTCTCCCATTGACTCAGTGGAGAAGAAACTGATTGTGATTAACTTCATGAATAACCTTCACATTACAAAAACAAAAGAAATCAACACCACCCACTCCCACTATTACTATTTTGACAGGCTCTGCCAACAATATCAGCATTCACAACTGAACAATGAAGCACAGAGCCAATATCCAAGTACAACCACTGTGCTAAGTACAACCAAAACAAACACAGGTAGGTATTTCAGATTTTTAAATGTATTCAGAAGTCAAACATCTACAAGATAGAAGAGAAATAAATAGAATCTATACACATATACACCTCATCCAAAAAGCAAAGAAACCCTTCACTAATTAAACAACCATTTTAAATGCACTCTGAAAGCACTACAGCAAGCACAACTGAATCAACAGGCACAAGGTCCACAGGTCAATTAACATCCAATCAAAATCAGCACAGCAAAGTATTATTAAAAATATAATCATGTTGCCTTGGTAAGCTAAGTATCAGAGTTCACTCTTTACCTGTGTATTCTACTGATACAACAATTTCAGAAAGAATTTGAAAATTAAAGACTTGGTTCAATTTTAAGGACATCCTGAAGTTCAAACAAAATTAAATTCACTCTTAAGAGATAATTTAGACCACTGACTCAGTCCAACTGCTCAGTACAGGAATGCAATTTAATGCATCAGGAGCTAGTTGTCTAATATCTTCTTCAATACATCCAGTGAAAAGAAGCCCAACAGCTCTCTGGTTCCACTGTTACTTTTCTTAATATTCTCTTCTTAACTTTTACTTGGAAACTGCTTAATTTTTACTGTTATTCTAACTTTCTAAACATTTCCCCTCTAAATCTGAGTATTTCTTTCTGCAGTTTAAATCCAGAACAACCATGTATCCAATGTGCTGAGAAAAACAGATCCCATTCAACCATAGAGCTCAATGGATAACTCTGGATCAATCATTCTTGTAGCTCAAACGACTTTACAACTACAACTACTTTGTTGTTGTAGGAAATAAAATTAGGAAAGCCCCTAATTAAAGCTTGATGTCACAGAGAAAAGACAGACTAAAAATGCAATTAATAAAATAATATATGATTTTCCATTTGAAGAAAGGCCCTGTCTTTCTTGAAATCCAGGTTATCTTGAGGTTTTTCTATTATCTTTTAAAAGGACAGAATCCGACTTGGTTTCCCAGCATGTACTTAGGAAATTCATCACAAAAAATTAATGGCCAGCAGCAGCTAAAATAATTGTGCAGAAATGACTCAGGGAATTGCCCTTCATATTATGGATACCTAAAGTTACAACTGAAATTTTCATCCAATAAAAATAAAAATCCACTCAGTATAATGCATCTCATTAATTATATCATAAACAGTTACATAAAGAGAACCAGTTTGGTCTAGTGGTTAAGACACCACAGTAGAAAACAGGAGACTGTGAGTTTAAGTGCAGTCTGAGCCAGGATGACCTTGGGCCAGTCCAACTCACCTCACAGGGTTGTTGTTCTGGGGAGAGAAAGGTGTGCTGGATATGTTTACCACCTTTAGTTATTTGTAAAAATTAATACAGGTGAGATACAAAAGAAAGTATAAATATTGCAGTGCTGTCTTTCTTCTTTCAAATCCCAGTTTTAATTTTTTTTCAAGGCTTTCATTGACTCATCCTTTCAAATTCTACCAGCCAATCCATCTCAGGAACTGGTCCTGTATTTAAAGGGTATTTAGAATTGCAGTTTTGTATATTTAACCATATTCCTCCTGTTATTTCCCCCCTTTCTAATTAGAAATTGTTGAAGTATTAACCTACTTGTTTTTATGACACAATAACACAGTCTATATATTAATATACTACAGCAAATTAATCCTATAAAGTCAAGGAACAATAACATAATTTGCTATGTCTGTATGTTTTACTTGATTCAAGCTAGTCACTGAAGAAAATAATTTCTATTTATTTTTCTTTAGAAGCATATTTGCTATAAAATGCCTTTTCCTTAGCAAGCCAACTTGTCTATCACACATAGCATCTTCCAGAGACAAATAAAAAGTTTGAGTATTAATCGTTCACGCTACTGTTCTCTTGTTTTCATCTAAACTTCAGCAGTTTAAAACAAATAACACAGCTTAAAAATACATGTGCCAAAGGTGATTTTTAAATACTCAAAAGGAACTTTAAAAAGAAATCCATGACCCTTCTGGCAATTCTGCATACCTGAATCAGAACATCAGTTTGAAAACCAAAAGACTTTTCGCTTAAAAGATCTCACACTGTTTATTTGTCAGTCTGTTTCACTGGGATAAAAACAAACACTCTATATACCAAGTTCTAGCTGCAACTATTTTTTTAAGCTCTCTGGTTAGACTTTCCTTCCACAAAGTCTGTATTTGAATAACATGGGTAATTCAAATCCTACTGTGGTTCTCCTAAAAGTAAAGAATCTTTGCATTTTAATGATTTATCATTAGATAATTAGTATCACTCAATGTTGTGATGATTTTAAAAAATAGATTTGGCTATCAGCTATTGTAACTATGTATCATGGTAATCTTGTTGACCAGGATCAGTTTGCTAACTCGATATTTTTAATCTTTTGTTTTCTTAATGAAGAATTGCCCCCAAGAATAGAATAACTCAGACAAATAAGTCCTATATTTAAGATGTTACCCAATCAAATGATTAATAGTAATCTCTTTTTTCATACCGATGTTACCCAAGATAAAGCATCAGTTCTTGTTTTGTAACAAAACAAATACTAAAGAAAATGTCGCAATTGTAAATAAATCCCTGGCTCACACATGCTAAGTCATGATTTATTTAAACACTGCTTACTTGACTAAATCACAACTGACTTGGTTCAACACAACAAAGCTACAGACAAACCATATAGTACCTTAGCAAAATTTGTGAATTAGTTTACACTCTTTATAAAAAAACCTGGAGCAACAGAGGATTATTTTTCTAACAGCAAGTTGACATGTTAAAAGCTTTGAACTGCAACATCTCTGAAAGCAAGAAAAGTAACATACAGGTTTTCTCTCTTATGCTCAGATATAGCAAAAACATTTTTATATTTTAAAAAAAACCCTGTGAATATATGGTACAAAAGATCATACTTTCCTTCCCTATTTCTGACTTTTATAGAAGCCTACTTTCAAGTCAAATGGTATCAACAGCCTGTTGATTTTTTTGCTTGTTTAGCATGAATATCAGAAGAAAAGCCTTTATGTATTTGTTATGGTACTTAGGCTTTATTATTGAGGCCCCGACTCTCATAGAGGTCTATACACTCACCAGTATTTATTTATTTATAAGATTTTTAAAGTCATTCAACTTAACAGCAGTTCTGCGTAGCTTGGATACATCACCATATTAAAACAGAAAAGAGAGAAAACATTATAATGGGAAAACTAACACTCCAACTGACTCAACGTAAGTTTTGGTTTTCAAAGTCTTGGAGCTGTTCAAATTTCTGGTGTGAAGTAGAAAGTGCTACAACAGATATTGCCCATTTCCTAAGCCTTGTCAGATGGTCTTGCTTGTGAAGAGGTGAGAAGCGAGCCCTATCAATTTTAAGGGCTGGGCAGAAACAATGGAATAAAAACTGACTCAGATAATCAGACCTTAGAGCATGATTGGCTTTGTAGATGACAAACTGCACCTGAAAGCTCACTGACAACTAATACAGCTTATATTGAAGAGATGTTAATGTGGTTGTACCAAGTCATACCCATAATTGTTTATTCTGCTGTATTCTCATCAACTGTACCTTGTAAGTTGTCTTCTAGTTTGTCTTCAAATGCAGCTCCACATGTGCTACATTACAATATCTGTTTTCAGAGTGACTACTGTGTGAATGACAGTAATAAGGGACTCACATTTCAGAAATGATGCACCAAGTAGATATGTGCAATGCCTTCCTGTCCACAATTGCCACCTGCTCTTCATGGGAGTGCTGTAATCAATTTGTAAGACCCAAATTGTGCACTCCAAATGTTTATTTATAGGTCTAATTTATATGGCCACTCATGTCATACTCAGAGTGGCATACAATAAAACCAATAATTAAAACATTGGACAAAAACAACTAAGAATAATAAACATGAATAAAATAAGACCATGAGATGGAAGTTATTATAAATTATGCAGCCAATATACAGTATTCCTAATTAATAGGAGATTCCCCCGGCTTGCAGAAAAAACATATCTGAGGGCTTTCTGGAAGACCATAAGGATTGGGACATTGAGGCATGATGTTCCAGGAGATAGGTGCAAAGGCAGAAAAGGCCTGTCTCCTAGGTCCTGTCAGATGAAACTCTTTGCAGATAGGACCCCATGGCATGCCTCTTCTGCCAGAACCAATGGGATCCCAATCCCAACAGTCTCTCAATATTGGAATAAGATTTTGACAACATAATTTGGTTGACCTGGGATCAAGATATATAGTTTAGTGTCATCTGCATAGTTATGATACATGACCATGTTAATGGTTGACCTCACCCAGTAGATTCATAAATGTATTAATAGTTTCAAAGCCTATGACCCACCCTGGAAACCAGAGGCTTCAGGCACGACCTCTCCCTCTTGTCCGTACTGAATGAAATGGCAATGGAGAAAAAAGGAGGGTCAGCACAACATTGTGCCTCCCACTCCTAATATCTATAATCAGTATAGATGGATACCATGGTGGATGCTATTAAAAGCAACTTGGCTTTCTTTGTAAAAACTAATTAATATTTAACTTTTAAAAATGCTTCAACAGAGGACACAAATAAGTTGCTTTTCAGATGAACAAAGTGGCAGAAGAAAAAAAATCTTAAATCCTTGAAAAAAAATTATTTAAATCATGCCACTGATACAGATTTATGAAGAAAATACATTATTATAACCCACTGGATTTATTTACGAGAACTGCTGTACACCAAATAGATGTAATAGTTGTAAGATATCTGAGGTTTTTAAAAGGGAGATCAGGTTGATAGGTATAACTTGTCCTTAACTTGCCCTTAACTGCTCATTGGATTAAGTCCTTGAGTTACATCTGTAACTGGCACTGAAACTTCCATAGCCAAGCAATGTGGTTGTAAAGCACACCACATGTCCATGCTTCTTAGAGACAGCAAGCCAAGCAGCCCTGGTTGTTTTATAATCTCAGATGCGTGGGTTGTTAAGTGGAAGAGAAGGGAATCCCTGGTAAAGTGGGCGGGGCTGCTGCAGGGAGGTGGGGAAGCCTTGGGAAGTACAGCACACAATGCACACAAATTGGGAGAGGTGTGCTGCCATTCATCCCTACCTTGGGAAGGGAAAGAGAACAGAAGGTGTGTGAGAGCACAAGCAGGATGGAGAAAGGAGCATGCAGTTGGATGCATACACTTCATACACTTGCATGCATGTATGCAAGTGTATGAAGACCACTTAAAGAGGCCATGGGAGGTGTTCATATTTGTGAGTGGTGGAAGGCCAGAGAAAGAGGATGTGTAATGAGTATGTGCCTAAAAATGCAGGAGAGAAGGTCTGTGCATGTATGCAAGTGCAGAGACCAGCAAAGAGATTGTGGGGTACATACGTGCATGCGGGACTAAGGAAAAAGAGTATGGGGGTGTAAGCAAAGGAGGGAAGGAGGGTATGGTGTGAGCAAGAAATGCTGTCAGGTGGGAGACACTTACTAAAGCAACTTGCATTCTTCCCTACTGGTTTCCCCACTGACTTTGCTTGTGGGACGCTTACAAATGGCAATCATATAACTGCAGGACATTTCAACTGTCCTACATAAGAGCTGCTTGCTAAACTCTCTAATTTTGTTAATGTGACCATGGATTCTGCAATGGCCAGAACTTTGAGGATCATACTTGACTTAAATTTAAATATTCATTAAAATAATGGTCACAACTCGAAGACTATTTTTATTGACATTATGTCACTTTTAAAGGAATTTTCTCATCATTCTAAATGTAAAGCTTTCAATTAATTATGGAAAAAACCATAAAAAGCAATAAAATTAAATCGTATTAATCGATGCAACATTCAGCATTTTGTTTTCTCAATTTGTCATGAATATTAAACAAGAATTGTGTCACTAAAATATCCTCATTTTTCTGTATTAAAATAGAAATTAGAAGTAAATAAGAGCAGCCTTTTGCTCATTTTGATTCTGTAATACTACTTCTATATCTAATATCTTTTAAAATAAGTATTTCCACCCCAGGCTTGTTTAAACTTATCCTTGGTAGTGATACTATTAGTATTTTTAAAGGGTAAGTTTCATTTTCAGTTATTATGTGACAGAAAACTAATTCTCCTTTTGTTGGGTACATCCACATATATTTTTAACACACAATTCAACTAGAATAAACATACTGTATTTAATAGAATTCTTTAATTATGCACCCAAATAATATATTAAAATTGTTTGCAACTATACAAAAATTCTATATCCATCCATTGCTTGATATTAGTGCAAAGCTCCTTTATTCAAAAGCTTATAAACATCAGCAGCATTTCCCTGCCTTTTTCTCCCCTAAAACCAATTATATTGTCTTCATGTCAGCATGGCAATTTAAGTAATACTTTCAATGTGTATACATCCCAGAAATGAGGACTTTAGTTCTCCTCCTTCTTTCCTGGTTCGAGTATATTTGTTCTGAAGCGATAATTAATCTTCAATGTGAACACTAAAAATTAAAGTGAACAAAATCACTTTCCTTATACTGCTATACTGCATTTTCCCCCTAATGATCAAATACAGTTAGGTAAAAATGTAAGGCTCTTCTGAATTTATTACATTTTTGGATTATGAGTAAAAGAAACTTACATACTGACATTGACAAACTGCTGTAAAAGTGTTTGCTTTTATAAGTTTTGCTTACTAGGGTCCCAGATAATGCCAAATAGTTTTAATAAACAGTTTCATGTTTAAGATATTTAATTAGGAGTTCAAATGACTGACTTTTTAAGAGAAAATGTCCATATGTTATCTCCGTCCACATATTATTTTTCCCATATGACAATTATTCTCATTTGTGGAACATTTCTCTATTTTATTTTTCTTTGCTTGTTGCAGCCAAATCCTAATAGCATATCATATTTACAATCATTTACAACAGTTGGGCTTCCCTCATGACCTCCTTTATCTCCTCATTTCCTCAGAAGTTTTCATTACTGAATGTGACTTCCAGAAGAAGAAACCGCAAACAGAAGATTAGCTTTGTACAAAGCAGAACCTATGACAATGGTGAAGAATGAAGCGCCAGCAACTAGACTAGCTCTTTGAACCTCTCCAGATAAAGTAAAAGACCACAGATCATCCATTATTGTCGTGTTCCAGACAGATGCTCACCATGAGACTGATTAATAATTAAAGGGACATACAAACAATAAACTAAGAGAGTGGGGAATAATTTTTTTATATTGTATTACAAAAGAGAATTATTGAAGCTTGTTTATAATAAAGAAGAAATGAAAAAATCAAGTTCTATAACATTATTAGAATGGACTAAAGATTAAGATTGTTAGAACCAAAAGGAAGAAATATAAAGTTGGTTTATTTGATCAAGGTTACAATTAGGTTAGGGTTATTCCTAGCAGCCCTTAATGGAGTTTTGCTGACACCAGGACTACAATAATAATACCTTATTTGTTCATAGATAAGAGATAAGATATGGGAGAAAGTATCATTTGTAATTTAAGGCGAGATGAAAAGTTGCTGTACAATTTTTTATATTTGTGATGGTGAAGAGTCTCTCTTTCATACAAACACACACACACATTCTTTACAGTATTATTTTTCTTTCTATTTTTTGTCTTTTCTACTTTTTCACTTTTACTCCTTTTTTCTGTTTTTTGATTTTTACGATTGAAATTGTAATCTTTCATTATTACTTTTCAAAAAGAATATCCCATTACTATTACATTACTAAGCATATGATCTTGTGGCAGCAAAGAACTGACGCAATTAGGAAATTAAAATGAGCTAAGAAGCAAAAAAACCACAAAAATGTAAAAAATGACATATAGTCTCAAATTAAAACCAATGCACAATGATGCAGGAACAGATTTCTTCTTCCTCTATTGCTTCCTTGTGCCCTGCACTACAAAATTAACTTTGGGAAATGAGGGGTTGCAGCAAAGGGGTTTGTTTCACCAATGATATTTATTTAACTTAAAAAGGGGACAATTACATTGAATTCCAATGATATATTTTTAACAGGACTTTCTTAGCCATGTACCACATAAATTTATGCATCACACCTGTCATAATCTTATCCCACATTTCCTCCTGAAGTATTTTTACAAACAGATATACAGCTGGTATCAAGGATAAACATCACAAGGATAAGCATCACAGACAATCCATCTCCTATTTATATTTAAAAATATGAAATACGAACATCCCCAATGTTCATGTTATATTGTATGCACTGCTTATGATAAAAGTATTTTTCACTAACTTTACTCAGTGTTTGTCAGCTGAAATGTTTTGCGTTGTTTTCTCTACCTACTGAAATTTTATAAACTGTTGTCACAAGTCCTCCTTCCCCCTCTCAACCTTTTCCCTTCAAAGTAAATGGGAAATGTCTACAAGAGACATGATATATAACAGTTAAATGGCAAAAGATAAAAATGGTTATACTGCTTATATTCCTCTGATTACTAAATCTACAATTTATGGCAAGATACTGAAAAAGAAGTATGAACATATATTTACTTTAGATTCCCTTTAGTTATTTTGTGTGACACATCAAACAATTCTTTCCTAGAACAAAGGAACAATAAATTAGTTTCTTTCTCCAATGTCTTTAATAAAAATGTATAATACCCAAAGAAGAATATAAACAAAGTCTACATTACTCTTTAAACAAATTAAGGTCTCTCTTTGCTCATCAGATGGTCACCTTCTGAAAAGAAGAAATGAATTGAATCAAATTTGGCATAAAACTTTTTGAGCGGATGAACTTTCCGCCGTGTCCGTTCTACATACGCTACACATACGGGGAACAAACGTTCTACATCCATCGTCATCTGTTACACGTCCGCTGTATCCGCTCAGCATCCGCTGTGCATCCACGCAACTCGCATCCACCCCAGCGGAAAACGGAAAGAGGGAGGAAGCGAAACAGAAGCAGAACGTCCGCGCAGCGTTAGTAGCACGGACATAGAAAGGATGAAAGCGGATGCAGCTCGCATATAAAGCATTAAAACGGAAAAAACGTTCACATAGGGGACGTATCTCGGATATTTAGAATGTCTGGAGGATGTCTAGAGGATGCAGAAGGACACCTCGTGGAAAACCGATATTTTCCTATAAAAAGAGGGAGGAAATCACCTGGATCTCACTTTCAGTCCAGCAGCCCTGCTGTGCAGACCTCTTCAGCCTTGCTCTTGCTCTTCCACATCATCCAGTCATCTCCACCATGGATCGTCGCACACTCCTTTTGGTAGCCACCATCATTCTACACCAGTGCCAAGTCCTCTTCAGGCTCTTTCACCTGTTCTACGCAAGGAAAAGGAGGCGTTCAAGAAATGTGTGGGTCCGAAGATGGATCACGAGAAGAGCAGAGTACGGACTGTATGACAAGCTGATGGTGGAGCTGAGGAACGAAGACACTCGTGCATTCCAGCATTTCATGAGGATGCCACCAGCCATGTTTGACGAAGTTGTGGAGCAGCTGAGACGCACTGACTCTGTGCCACCTGGCCTCTGGGACCACATACAGGAACATGCAGTACGCCTGGAGGGTGCCACACAACACCATCAGCATTGTGGTCAGAGAAGTGGTACAGGCCATCATCGAAGAATATGTAGAGGAGCTCCTCCAGTGCCCCACCACTGAACAAGGCTGGAGGAAAGTTGCAGAAGAGTGGTATCAGAAGTGGAACTTTCCCCACACCGTTGGAGCCATAGATGGGAAGCACATGGCCTGCAAAGCTCCAGCCAACTCAGGGTCCAATTATCACAATTACAAGGGCTTCTTCAGCATCATCCTCTTTGCCATGGTTGATGCTGACAAGTTCATGTACATCGATGCTTCAGGCAACGGGTCAGCTTCAGATGCCCAGATATACAACGCCAGTGACCTCAAGGAGGGGCTGGAATGCAACCTCATCATGGGCTTCCCAGATCCAGACCCCCTGCCCAACGACACACAAGATGTGCCCTACTTCATCGTGGGGGATGACGCCTTCTCCCTCAGAACCTACATCATGAAGCCCTACACTTCCAGATACCTCACTCGTGAAGAGAGGATCTTCAACTACAGGTTGTCCAGGTCAAGACAGGTGGTGGAGAACGCCTTTGGCATCCTGGCCAACAGGTTCCAGGTACTTCTCACCATCATGCAGCATCGCCCACAGACTGTGAGGAGCATCGTGGAAGCTTGCTGCATCCTGCACAATCTCATGCGCACCTGCTACCCAGTCTTGCAGAACAGGCTTGTCGACCGTCAACAAGGCAATGGGGACATGGAGCCTGGTGAATGGAGGCAAGGACTAAACCTGATAGACACTGTGGATGTGCAAGGCCCCAACAGAGCTTCACGTGAAGGGAAGAAGCAGCGCAACCTCCTGAGACACTGGTGCAACCCCCCAGCTGGAGCAGTGGAGTGGCAAGACAGGATGATAGATGCTTAATGGATGCTTCCTTCAGCCTGTCTCATCACACTGATGAGATTGTGCCATGTATGTTGAGTGGCCCTACAATGAACAGGGCATTTAATAAAGAGTTGTGTTTATGTTGAAATGTGTTGATGAATGATTACATTGTTACTGATAATAAAGAGCCATAGGTGTGGTACCTGGGAGGTTGGACCATACACTCCCACTATGCTTGCACTGGAGGCTTATCTATCCCACAGCTATTACCCATCCCACAGCTATTACCCATCCCACAGCTATCCATCCCACAGCTATCCTTATCCATCCCACAGCTATCCTTACCCATCCCACAAGCATGCAAAGGCTTAAACCATTTCTAAAAGTTTCCACCAAGACTTTATTAAGTAAAAGAACTGAACCAAGTGTGTGAAGCAAAGATAACCTTTATTAATAACAAACTGTAGGACTTTATTAAAAAAGCAAAATGAACCAAGAAAAGTGTCCCAAGCAAAGATAAAGTCAACAGGTAACAACCCAGTCTCTGGCACTGTTTTCAGTCACTCTGAGGCATGCCCATGGTCTCAGGGGTGAAGGGTCCAGGGGCTGTGAAGGTGGCAGCGGCTGGAGTGCTGGTCTGAGGCGCCATTGGGGTGCCTGGCCCTGAGAGAACAACAGGAGATGGTGTGTGCAGGAAGCTCTCAGAGAGCTGGCTCAGTTCCGTGCTGTTGAGAGGCCCTTCCTCCAGGACTTGGGATGTCAGTCCCAACACCGATGACAGATGTTCTGAGGAAGGGCTTGGCTGTGGGGTGGAGGAAGGAGGAGTGTAGTGGGGCTGTCTGGTCTGCAGCTGAGCGAGGTGAGGTGTCAGTGGCATCTGTGGAGTTGGTGGCATCCGTGGCGTTGGTGGCATCTGTGGCAGGCGAGGAACCTGTGCCTGGACTGGGAAGGGCTGTCTGTGCTGCTGGAAGTCCTGGTATCCGTAGCCTTGGTAGGTGAGGGCTGTGACATCGCCTGGGGTGGAGGAGCAGACCTGGACTGGGTGGGAGCAGGTTCAGCTGGGCCTGGAGGGTGGTGCAGAAGACCTGTGATCCTCTCCTTGATCACCTGGTACTAGGCTTCGGGCATTTCCATGAGAGTCTGGTTCACGTAGGTGAGGAAGGGCTTTCTGTTAGAGGATAGAATCTCGAAGTGTACCAGCTGAGAGAGGAGATCTACGCTGCTCTTGATGGTGTCCCTGATCTCCAAGAGGACAGTGTGGCTCTGTCCCTCTGGTCTGCCTCTCTGCCTGCTTTCTGTGGAGGTGGAGCTGGGGGTGGGGGTGGGTTGGTCTCTGATGGCTGCTTCTTCTTGCTCCATCTGAGACAGGAGATCCTCCACGTCCACTGGCACGGGAAGTGCAGCTGTCGGGGGGGTCTCTGTTGTGGGGCCCTCTAGACACCTGCCTGGACAAGGTAGCTGTCTCCTGGCTTGAAGAGGAGCGGCTCTCTGTGGGCTGTCTGAGGGAGAGGGTTGACAGAGGGGCTGCTCCTCAGTGGTGGATCTCACCCTCCAGGAAGCTGCACCTGGCCATGACATAGGTCTCCCGGTCAGTGAGCTTGACAGAGGCCTGACTGGATCTCTTCAGGTGCAGCTTGCCATACCAGGTGTGCATATGCTTCCACCACCCCAGGAGGACATCTGAAGTGTAGCCCAGGCTCTCCGCTTTCTCTCTCCACGCTGCCTGCTTCCGCTTGGTGTCATGATAGAGCCTGTGTCCCTTCCTCCAGAGGTACTTGTTCTCCTTCAGCCATTCGAGCACCTCCTCCTCATGTTCCTCTGCAATGGAGTACTGTCTCCTCTCCCCCTTTTCGCACGATTGCCTCTTCCTCCCTCTGGCAGGGCCTTCTGGGCCTTCATCAGCAGGGCTTTGAGGGCCTAGGGGCTGGTCCACAACACCACCACCACCACCACCAGCAGCAGTAGCACCAGCAGCAGCAGAGTCAGCACCACCAGAAGCACCAGCACCAGCAGCACCTGCAGCACCAGCAGTAGCACGAGCAGCAGCAGCACCATCAGGACCAGCAGTAGCACCAGCATAGTCAGCACTAGCAGAAGCACCAGCACCAGGAGCAGCACCAGCAGAAGCACCAGCACCAGCAGAGTCAGCACCAGCAGGAGCAGCAGAAGCAGCAGCAGCAGAAGCCCCAGCAGCTTCAGAGTCAGCGCCAGGCGGTGGGATGGTGGTCCCGTGCTTCTTGCCAGGGCTGGCAGGAGTAGGCACAGGCTTCCTTTTCTTCCCCATGGTTGTTGGCTGAAGATGTGTCTGGCAGCAGGTCTTTCCTCTGAATGGTGACCTGCTTGCGAGCTGCTTCCCTTTATATCCGCGGGGCTGACGCAATGCATCCTCCGCTAGGCATCCGCTAGGCGTCCGTGATGCATCCGCGTCATCTGCTCAGCATCCACTACGCATCCGCTTCGCTGTTCTCCCAGGGAAACCCTGCGGATGTGTCATCCGCTTCCATCCACTAGGCTTCCGTTGAGCATCTGCTTAACATCCTCGCTACGTCCTCCCCACGTCCGTTCCTTTCCGTTGTTGTCCATTCTCTTTATGCAAATTTGGGGCACTTTTGAGAGTGGATAACGGATGGAGCCATAGATGGAATTTTGCCCGTCCGCTGTGTCCTTTTTACATACGTTTTGCATCCGTCGGCTGATGTGACCTAGCCTTTAAATTCAAATTGACTACAGTATTCTACCTATCTCAAATCAAAGATAGATAGATAGATAGATAGATAGATAGATAGATAGATAGATGATAGATAGATAGATAGAATTGTTTATTGCCCAAGTGTGATTGGACACACAAGGAATTTGTCTTGGTGCAAATGCTCTTAGTGTACATAAAATACATTCGTCAAGAGTGAAGAATCATAAAGTACAACAACACTTAATGATAGTCATAGGGTACAATAAGCAATCAAATCATACTAGGAAACAGTCAACATAAAATGACAAAGTTACAGTCATACAGTCAGAAATGGGAGGGGATGGGTGATAAGGAATGATGAGAAGATGAATAGTAATAGTAATGCAGACTTTGTAAATAGTTGAACAGTGTTGAAGGAATTATTTGTTTAGCAGAGTGATGGCGTTTGGGGAAAAACTGTCCTTGTGTCTAGTTGTTCTGGTGTGCAGCGATCTTATTAGATCTCAACTAATTCAATTAACCCTAGCATATGATTAGGAAAAGAAACCCATAAAATTTCAGGTTCATGTGGTATCCCCTTTTTTCAGTACAATTAGCAAAGAAATGTAGGTTTCACTTTTGCAGATTTTATTGGCTCCCTAAATTACATACTGCAGCTTAAAAGAAAGTTTTCAATTATGAAAATTAAAAATTCTGACTTCTTTTGCTGGCTTGCTTAGAAAGGTAGACTTTGACAACATAACACAACAATGAAATAAAAGGAAACTACATTTTGATTTACAATATTTTTTTATTCTCCTTACAATACTTTAAGTCACTCTTACCCTGTTTCTCCAACAATACGGCCTCCCCCAATAGGAAGTCCCAGCATATTTTATAGGCATGAAATGAAATTAAGTCCCTCCCCCCAAATTAAGGCCTATATTAAAACATGTGAAATGGGGGAGAATGGTGGGGGGGCTTGCCATTAGGAAAGTACTTTTAGGAAGTACTTTTGTTGCACACCTGGATATGGTGCTACGTGCGCTGACCCCGATACGAAGTGCCCCATCAACGCCAAGGTCAATATTCAAGCCGTTACCGCCCACCCGCCCGAAGATGCAAGGGGGGGAATTAAGTCACCCCCGAAAAGACAGCGTAGCCATTTTTCCGGGGCTCAAAAAAAAATAAGACCCGGCCTTATTATATGGGAAACATGGTATAAAGAAATCCATAACATTACATGGTCACAAACTCAAGATCCTATCATTGCATAACGGCATTTATGTCCAATCCTTCACTAAGTAAAGTATAATTTAACAAAAGCAAAGGTATTTTTACAAGGGTCCAGAATTTATGGAACGCTCTCCAAGAAACTCATTTGATTTATTCCTAATCTCTTCTCAGAAGCAGATTTACAATACTATATTTATATTCAGCAGGTGGCAACATTTGGCCAATCTTGGCTGATAACAAAAGGTAACTAAGGTTTGCTATAATTTCGTATTTGGATAGAAACTCCAGGAATCCTGGCTTGACTAAAAAGTAAAAACAAACAAAACCAAAAGAGCAAGCAAACAAAAAACCCAGCTTGGGTGAAAACAATGGCATAACTGGGGGGGAGGGGGGTGGACAGATGGACGGACGGACCCAAAGCATCTTTGTCTTTTTTCTGTTTATCTATATATCTATTTCACCATTGCTCTGAAAACTGGCAATGATCCCATTAGTATGATTAATATTTGTGACATTTTAATTAAATTCTTTGTACTTTTAACACTTGAAATCTACAACTAATAATAACAGGATACATTTTGCGCAGTTTCTCTAATTTCTCTACTCCATCAAGGATAATACTCACTAGTTAAAGTGATATTTCTTTAAAAAAATGGGGTATTTTAATCTAATAACTATGTTATTTAATATGAATAAAAATTATTTCTAATATAAGTGGATCTACTATCTTGTGATAGTGACCACAGTAATCCACTTAAGGCCTTCTACTATTGAAAATACTTCAATCAACAGGAGATAGTAATCACAAATTTAATTGGGAGTTTACAGAGGATCCAGGAGGATCAGAATAATAAAAAGAAAATTAAAGACCACAGGCTGAACATTCTCATGCAATCACATGGCAGAATTACCAAATAATTTTAAATGTTTGTTTAATTAATGTACATTACATTAATTATTAAATGTATATGCCATTTAACTATGGGCAGTTTAAAAATTGTAAACAAGATTACTTTCAATATAAAAACAGTCCAGAAAGAAAACTTTAAAAACTCATCAAAACATTTCATTACTAAATATTTTTAAAAATTAGAGATCAATTTTTAGATGAGGCTGCCAAAGGTATTGCATAGTTTTGCTTTGCAAAAGCAAGTTCTTTACATTGGATCACTTCACATTCTGTCCAGAAGTACATTTATACTGGAAACAGCAGCAAGCCTTGAATGTACATACATTACGTTTAATATACATAATCAAGTAGGCCTCATTGCTGTAATATCTATAATAAAGCAAGTATTATGTGTGCACACTGTTAAAAGATCAGAGGTTAATTTGTTCAAAAACTCTGTGGCAGGAATTATGAAATGTACATGGAAGAGATAAGACACAATTTTAAAACAACTAGAGGAGATGGTATTACAGCAAAGAATAGGCTCCAGTCAATCCAGCAACATCCTTGTAACTGATCATATATGGCCACAAATGGGATAACATAATACAAAAGTATTGATGTTACTTGCTCTTCACTTTGTGACTGGACAAAAGTGTAACCTCAAACAGAAAGTTATTTGGAGTTTAACATGGAAAGAACAACATATAAGGAAACTTATGCTGATGTCATGCTATTATGTTCATATGCTTTAAAAATAAACATACAGCTATATTTCATTTGCCTTCATTCAAATTATTATTTTTGAAGTTAATGTTTTTAATATTTTTATATTTATGATTTTAATTGTAAGCTGCTCAAAGTCACTATTCAGAGTAAGATGGGTAGCATATAAATTAAACTAATAATTTCAACTTTGCATCAGAAGTTATATGATCTATTCTGCAAGAAGTACTCTCCAAGCCCAGGAATGTGTAACAAACACCTAAAGAGAATCTGAGACCAGGAGCACTTCCAAGAAACAGGCAATGCACAGTAGACTTATTTTCTAAACTGTAAAAAAGAAACACTGCATATTGGTAACACAAGAGTTTCAGATGACATTTTACACAACATTAGATTTTATTTGTTTCAAGATAATAATATATTGAACATCAATCTTATGTATTTTAACAAGGGCTGAATGAACTTACTTTTCATTTATACTCAAGACTGCAATTTGTTCAAAGAGTAACATAATTATATTTTTTTTAAAAAATCAATGAATTAAAAAACCCTTACCCTGAAAACACAAAACCATAAAGATCAATCCTAGTTATCCCTTATCCATATCAGTAATTATTACCTCATATCATAAAATTCTTGAATTTTAAAAAGCATCTAAGATTTACATGTATTCAGTGAAAATATATTATCCACCCTTGTCAGCTACCAAATTTATTCTTATGAGAAATAAAGTAGCACAAACCTGCCTTGCATCTTTATAGCAACCACATACTAAGAAAAAGGTAGGTGTTATCAAATGAGTCACCAATGACTATGAGTATGGCCTCTATTACTCTGCCGAGCAAGCAGACATTGTTCCAACCTATGCCTACTTAATGAAGATACTGGAAATGGATTTTATAGGGTCAGAAAGAACTTTATAATTTCTTTTAAATAAAACATTGGTTTGTTGCTAGATTAGGTTGCTAGATTGTCTGTCTAGGTTTAGAGCATATAATAATGAAGGGCTGAAGTTTCTCAACCCATTCTACCCACCTCAATAAATTCCTTGTAATGATTCAACATTTGAACAAATAGCATATATTAAAAAGGAGATGATGAATCCAAACAAGTATTCTACAATAACATTTTGCTTACAATAATATATCTAAAAGAACCAATGAAAGATGAAGGTATTTAATAGACAGGACAGTTATAAAATATATAAAAGGTTGAAATAAGTGGTAGTTTAAGATATATTAGCAAAATAAAAGCTTCATTTCCAAGAATGAGGTAAACATTGGCTCTCAAAAGTGCTAAATATAACTGATCAAATTTAAAGAAACCCTACAGCTGGCACTTCTTTCAGTTAACACTGTGTAAAAGTGTATAGGCCAGCCTGTATCAAAATCCTTCAGCAATGCACCTCTGCAAAAAGTCACAAATCTGACTTTTAGGAAAATAGTGCTGAGGGCAATTAAATGGTGCTTCAGTGTGTATTTTAAAATGCAAAAGGCAAGTATGCATTTTATTAGGAAATACAGATAAAAATTAAACTATGTTTAAAAGCCAGGACAGATTTAAATATTTCTCATCCTTAAAACATATCCTTTAAAAGTTTCCATTACTATATAGCCTTTGAAGGAGACAAAAAGCTGAGTTACTCCATAATCATAGTAAAAACTGTTCTATAAATGTAAAGTGAATCAGTATCAGTCTTACTAATACAGGTATCATCATTCAATTTTGTAACTTTCAAACAGGAGCAAGGTTAAAGTATAAGGCCCAAAAATAGCCTAGCAACCATTCTCGTATAAAAAATATATTGCCAATGGAGTCACACTTTATTTTAATCTTCCTTTTACAGTGTTATTATAACTCAGAACTCAAGAAATAAAATCACTAAGAACATGGAGAAGGAAACATTTAAATAAAAGGTACTAAAATAATAGTATCTAAACTATACCTGAGGAGATACACAGCCCTTTCAATATCATTGAGTTCTTCATCAACTGTCAGTCTCTCTATTTCTTCTGGTGTCTGTCAGACATGATACAGAAATCAACATTATTGACGTCTCAGCTGCATACTTCAATTTCTTAACAACTACCTCAATTTTCAAATTTGAATATTCAATGCCACAAGTATATTTATACTACAATCCCACACACACTTACCTGCAAGTAAGTCCCGATGAATTCAAAGGGGCTTACTTCTGAGTAGGCATGCATAGGATTGTACTATTCATCACCAGGACCACTTTTACATATTCCAGAGTAAGTATGAATTCTGCCTGAAACACAAGAAATTAAATGAAAATAGATGTAATTACAAGAAATACTAATGGAAGTGTGCTAGCTTCAAATTTGTCATGTATTTGACTTCTATGAGTCAGATTGCTGACTATTTTGTCCAGTGTTATCTATTTTAAATGGCAACTGCTCTCCAAGGCCTTAAATAAGGGCCTTTTGCTCTGCTATTTGATAAACTACAGATAGCATGCAAAGAACCAGAGAGAAATATGAGCTACCACTTGTCCTCCTTCTCAATTTTTGAATCAGAATGACAACCAGTAATTTTTAAGCCACTTTCTCTGGAACAGTCTCCTGGAAGACTATGATTGGTTTCAGATATGATTTTAAAGACTTTCAATTTTAACTCTCCTAATCTGATAGCATTCCAAAAATGAGCAATTAACATTTTAAATCAGTTACTGTAATAAAAGATAAAAATTACATAACCATAAAAGTTGCCGAAATCAAAGCATTGCTATCTAGGATTTCTCTCCCCAGGTCTCAAATGCCATTTCTGAAAGCATTACAACCACTGCTGAGATTCATTACCTTATCTATGCAAAACATCTTTCAATTTAAAATATGCCAAGCCTGCAGAAAAAGATGCCATCACTTTGTTTAAGAGGTTCTGAAATAATCTAATTTTTCTTTTTTTTAAAAAAATCGAGAGATTCATGTAGCATATAGAATACCTTTAAGCTCCTGCGCACCGGCCTTTCAATGATAGTAAGTTCCTGCAGATCTTCGATATAACCAAACAGATTGTTTTGGCTAAAATCCATTTTGTATGAGAAGATGATTATCGGATGCATGTACTAAGTTGACGCTCCAATCCTTGGCAAATCAGGGTTTTTAGTGGGCACGCTTCACATTGCACTGAGGCCCGAAAAAGAGCACCAAACCCCCCCCCAAAAAAAAAATATTAAAAAACAAACAAACCCGGAGGACCTCTCTCGTCTAAAAGATGTACTAGCGAAGGTGGGCGATAGAAGCTGCTTTGCTCCAGCTGCTCCCTCCTCCTCGGAGGAAGATGAGCCCCCACCAGGCGGGAAGATCCTCAGCAAACACAATGCGGCAGCACCACAGCTCTCCGCCGATGCTCGTTCGGCTCTGAAAGCATCCCTCGCTACTCGGCCCAGGTTTCGGCAAGGAAACTTTCTCTCCTGCTGCTTCACTTTCGCCTCAGTTCCTCCGCCGTTTCCAGGGAGAAGGAGACACCAACATTTCCCCACCTCCGCACACGCGCGCGTGCATACACACGCCCTCTTTTTCCCTTTTGCTCTGGTCGTGTGTGTGTGTGTGTGAAGGGGGCCGGATGAGAAGCAAACAAACAAACAAAAAAAAGATGGTCCGGGGTGGCAACTTTTCTCTTTCTTTCTTTCTCCTGGTTATGAAGTCGGAGGCAGCTTTAGGTGCTCAAGACCAAGTCAAAGGCAGTGGTGGCGGTGGAGGAGGAGGAAGCGGCCGGCAAGATCCTCCTGGAAGCTAAAAATAGAGGAGGAGAGGACATGCGAGGCAAAGAGCAATTCCGTATCCTTAAAAAAAAACAACTTTAAACCTTAAAAAAAAAAAGGGGGGGGTTTCTTTTGAAAAGGGAGGGGCGTATAGTTAGCCAGTCATTTTACGACGCGGTGGGTCGATAAAGGGGGGGGGGAATAAAGAAAGCAGCTTAGTTATGAGGAGAGGAGTTATTCGTAGATTCCCAGGATGGGGATTTTGGCGGGGAAAAACTGGGGACGAGTCTTCTCGGGAAGAGTCTCTGATTGAGAGCAGACGTTGTATCGGGTGTGTGGCGGGAAGATAAGCTTTCTAGAGGTTTCTCTGCGATGGTTTGTGCTAAGAACAGCTCCTATAAATGTGCGTGTCTGTTTGTGTATGTATATATCCACTCCTCTTCGCCCCCAAGACGGCCCGCTGTCCTCCCGGAGAAGGCGAGGGGACAACGGGCGGGAGGGACTTGCGAGCCAATCTGTTCCCGGACGGGCTGAGCCCCAGCTGAGGCGAAGGGAGAGAGCCTTAGCAATGGGGCCACTTAGGGCCCGCTGTAGTGGTCCGGCTTCATGGGCCCTGGAAGCTTGTTTTCGCTCCGCGGCCAAAACGAGCGGGCCCTACGGGCAGACTCTTTCCTTTCCCCCCCCCCCCCCCCCCACACGACTCGCGAAGCCCAAAACCGCCGTGCGGAGATCGGAAAGAGTAGGAGCCGCCTTCGCCTCCCCTGGTAGTGGCTGCGCAGAGCCCGTCGCCAGGGTAACAAGCAGCTACAGGGGCCGCGGCGGGGCAAAAAGGAACTCCCCGAATGTGAACGCTTTTCGGTGAGGACCAGCGCTGCTGCAGCCGCTGTCCGGGATTTCACCCTCCCCCCCCCCTTAGTCCAGCCTGGAGCCATTTTTGCCGGCCCACGCAATAACTCTATCCGTGTGGTTATTCGTCAAAAGTGATGCCCTGTGGTTTTGACTGCTGGCAAAATCTCTGAATATCTGCTGCCATTCTTCTGAGTCCTGCTATGGGGATGGCGGGGGGGATGGGGTTCTTGCTTGATGCATTTGGGTTAGGTTCTTTATAGCTGGACTCATGTACAGCCAAGCACAGCCTTCTTTAAACATAGTTTACCTGATTAAACTTAAAATGACTGGGTTCACACGTTAAGCCAAAACCAATCCGGGTACATCATGGCATGACGCAAATACATGAATACAGGCTGTTTCTCAACCTGCCAAAAAAAACAGGCACCCTAAAAAGTAAAGATTATGTTTCTTTCCAGGAGAGCTCAGTTCCTAAATGATTCATGGACTCATCCACTTAGTTTTCCTGGCAACATATAGACATGATTTTTCATTTATGCATGTTGCCGTTTTCCAAAGTATTATTTCCCAAAGGACCTGACAGGGTAGCTCTTAAGATTGCTAGTTAGGTCTCTTCCAAGTCCTAGTCAGCTCTGACCTTGTTTGGTTTTTGAGTTCATCTGCAGTTTCATATCTAGAAATCTTATCACATTGTTCCATTTTGACCATGCTTTTTTAGAAATTTTATTTATTTCAGGTAGATTTAGTATCATCAACTGAAAGAGACAAAAGTTCCATGTGGTATAACATTCCTTTCCCACAGTAGTCAACCACAGTCCTATGGGGAGCCTCTTGGATTGAAAACAGTAGCACTCTTGTTCTTCAGTAACAGCATATTCTAAATGGGTAAGGAATATGTAGACATTGCAATTGGCAACTGTTTCAAATCTTCCTCATTGGTGGACATCATTATATTTTCTGATGCTTCTCCTAGCATGTGGTTCATATTCTAGTTCTCCCATCATACAGCTCCAGTAGAGATGTGGATTTTAGTATTGTTAAAAGGTAAAGAAAATCTGTTCATGAAAAATGTTGTTCTTACATTGTTTTACAATGTTTTACATTGAAAAATGTTGTTTTACATTGATTTATTTACCCATAAGATATATCATACATGGACTTGCAGTATACATTAACATTTCACCTTGATTAGAAACACAGTAAAATATGAATGTTAAAAATATCTATATTTAGATAAAATGTCTAGGTAGTCTAACAATTGAAGCACATATTTGTTTATGTGGAAAAAAATCAGGACCGGTATATGTCCTGTTGGCCATATAGAAATATCCATCTGGTTCAGTTCCAAGCCAGGAGGCTGGAAACATGGAGGCTGATTGGAAAGAGGATTTAATGGTGAACAGGACCACCAAGCACATGGTCTTGGTGCAGCTAACCACATGGAGTTGGGAGAGGGGTATTTATACCTTGTATTGGGCTTTGCACTTGAACTTCGGGTTCTTGTGCAAGAAGATGCATTCTATTGGCTGTTGTAGGAGTCATAGTTAATTTTGTAGGTTGTCTTCAGCCCCACTTTTGGTTGAAGTTTGCTGGATGATGCAATATCCCCAGGTGATTGTGCCCAGGTGAGCTCTGCTGCTAGATGGATTAACCCTATTATCTCTTGGAGTATCATGTCTTAATCCCATCACCCTGGAGTTGGAGGTCTTTTGTCTTGTAGATAAGCTGGCCCAGTCTTTCTAAATGGGCACCAAATATCTGCTGTAGGTAGCGAACTGCTTTCTGTCTTTAAAATATGTTTCTTCTTTTGTCAATGAGGAAATGTAATATTCTGCCTTATCAATATTTCCTAAAGCCCCTGTCCCACTGCACCAACGGATGCAAAGAGGATGTAAAACGTTAAAAAAAAGCTTGCCATCCGTTGGAAAACACGATGCATCCGTTGTGTACTCACTGCTTATGTGTTTCATATGCTGTATCCCTCCAGCATCTGTCCACTGAGATTTCATCTGCGCAAGAAGTTTTGAGCTGCACAAAACTTTTTGAGTGGATGAACTTTCTGCCACGTACAATGTACATCCACAGCATATATGGGCAACAAACGTTCTATGTCCGTTATCATCTGTTAAACGTCTGCTGTATCCTCTCAGCATCCTCTGGCCATCCTCGCAATTCACATCCGCTGCAGCTGAAAACAGAAAGAGGAAGGAAACGAAAGGTACACGAAACGGCCACACAGCGTTAGTAGCACGGAAATAGAAAGGATGTAGCATCTCTTATATAAAGGATTAAAATGAACAAAACGTTTGTATCTGGGATGTATCTCGGATATTTAGGATGTCTGCAGTATGTCTAGAGTATATAGAAGGACTACCGATATATCCTATGAAAAAAAGGGGAGGAAATCACCTGGATCTCAGTATGAGTCCAGCAGCCGTGGTGTATAGACCTCTTCATCTTTGGTCTTGGTCTTCCACATCATCCATTGTTCTCCACCATGGATCATGACACAGTCCGTATGCTAGCTGCCATCATTCATCACCAGAACCAAACCCTGTTCAGACTCATCTTTTATACACAAGGAGAAGAAGGAGACGTCCAAGAGCTGTGTGGGTCCGAGGATGGATCGGAAGAAGAATGGAGTTTGGACTCTATGACCAGTTGATGGTGGAGCTGAGGAATGAAGACCCTCGTGCATTCCATCACTTCATGAGGATGCCACCAGCCATGTTTGACAAACTTGTAGAGCATCTGAGACCCAGGTTGACCAAGCTGAGCACCAACTTCCGTCCCAGACTGGACCCTGGACTGAAGGTGGCACTGACTCTGCCTCACCTGGCCTCTGGAACCACATACAAAAACATGCAGTATGCATGGAGGGTCCGACACAACACCATCAGCAAAGTGGTCAGAGAAGTGGTGCAGGCCATCATCGAAGAATACATGGAGGAACTCCTCAAGTGTCCCACCACTGAACAAGGCTGGAGGAAAGTTGCAGAAGAGTGGTATCAGAGATGGAACTTTCCCCACATCGTTGGAGCCATAGATGGGAAGCACATGGCCTACAAAGCTCCAGCCAACTCAGGGTCCACTTATTTCAACTACAAGGGCTTCTTCAGTATCATCCTCTTTGCCATGGTTGATGCTGACTACAAGTTCATGTACATCGAGGCTTCAGGCAACGGGTCAGCTTCAGATGCCCAGGTATACAATGCCAGTGACCTCAAGGAGGAGCTGGAACGCAACCTCATCATGGGTTTTCCAGATCCAGACCCCCTACCCAATGACACACAAGATGTGCCGTACTTCATCGTGGGTGATGACGCCTTGTCCCTCAGAACCTACCTCATGAAGCCCTACACTTCAAGATAACTCACCCGTGAAGAGAGGATCTTCAACTACAGGCTGTCCAGAGCAAGATGGGTGGTGGAGAACGCCTTTGGCATCCTGGCCAACAGGTTCCAGGTACTTCTCACCACCATGCAGCATCACCCAGGGACTGTGAGGAGCATCGTGGAAGCTTGCTGCATCCTACACAATCTCATGCGCAACTGCTACCCAGTGTTGCAGAACAGACTTGTCGACCGTCAACAAGGGAATGGGGACATGGAGCCTGGTGAATGGAGGCAAGGACAAAACCTGATAGACACTGTGGATGTACAAGTCCCCAACAGAGCTTCACGTGAAGGGAAGAAGTAGCGCAACCTCCTGAGACACTGGTGCAACTCCCCAGCTGGAGCAGTGGAGTGGCAAGACAGGATGATAGATTAATGGATGCTTCCTTGAGCCTGTCGCATAACACTGATGAGATTGTGCCATGTATGTTGAGTGGTCCTACAATGAATAGGGCATTAATAAAGAGCTTTGTTTATTTTAAAATGTGTTGATCAATGAATAAATTGTTTTTGATAATAAAGGTCTACATGTGTGGCAGCTGGGAGGGTGGACCATACAGCCCCACTGTGCTTGCACTGAAGGTTTATCTGTCCCACAACTATCCTTATCTATCCCACAACTATCCTGATCTATCCCACAGCTCTCCTTATCTATCCCACAAGCATGCAAATGCTTAACCATTTGTTCAAGGTTTTCACCAACACTTTATTAAGTAAAAAAAATGAACCAAGTGTCTCAAGCAAAGACAACCTTTATTAACTTTCTTAGGTAACCTTTATGACTTTATTAAATAAGCAAAATGAACCAAGTAAACTGAATTAAGTGTGTTAAGCAAAGATAACCTTTATTAACTTTCTTAGGTAACCTTTATGACTTTATAAAATAAGCAAAATGAACCAAGTAAACTGAATTAAGTGTGTTAAGCAAAGATAACCTTGATTAACTGTCTTAAGTAAACTGTATGACTTTATTAAAAAAGCAAAATGAACCAAGTAAAGTGTCTTAAGCAAAGATAAAGTGAACAAGTAACAACTCAGTCTCTGGCACTATTCTCAGTCACTCTGAGTCATGTCCATGGTCTCAGCTGTTAAAGGCCCTGTCACACTGCCCAACGGATGCAAAATGTTAACAACGGACGAGAAAAATGTTCCATCCGTTGTTATCTGCTCTCAGAAGGGGCAAAAATTTGCATAACCGGAGCGGATAACACGGAAAGGAACGGAAGCGAGGAGGACGCAGGACGGATGGAAAGCGGATGCGGAACGGAAGCCCAGCAGATAGAAGCAGATGAGAGCGGATGGCGCATCCACTAGGCTTCCGGGGACCTCAACAAAGCGGACACGGAACGGATACAGCAGATGCAGAACGGACGCCGAACGGATGAAGTGGATGCACAGCGGATGCACAGCGGAAGCCTAGCGGAGGCTGAGCGTTAATTTGGCATGCGGGGAGGATGCATTGCATCAGCCCCGCGGATATAACGGAAGCAGCTCGGAAGCAGGTCGCCATTCAGAGGAAAGACCTGCTGCCGGACGGATTGACTGCCTTGCCTGCCCTGCCTGCATGTCTGCCTGCCAGCCTCCCTGCCAGCCTCCCTGCCAGCCTTGCTGTCTGCCTGCCTGCCAGCCTTGCTGCCAGCCAGTCTGCCTGCCAGTCTTGGTGCCTGCCTGCCTGCCAGCCTTGGTTCATGCCTGCCTGCAAGCCTTGGTGCCTGCCTTCCTGGCAGCCTTCCTGCCAGCCTTGGTGCCTGCCTGCCTGCCTGCCAGCCTTCCTGCCAGCCTTGGTGCCTGCCTCCCTGCCAGCCTTCCTGCCAGCCAGCAACCCCACAACCATGCGGAAGCACAGCAAGCCTCAGCCATCTGCTACCAGCCCTGGCAAGAGGGAAAGGGCTACCATCCCGCCCACTGGCCCTCACTCTGGTTCTGCTGGGGCTTCTGCAGCACGGGCTCGCTCTTCGGGGGCTGGGGCTTCTGCTGCTTCTGCTTCTGGAGGAGCTGATGACAAGCACTCCAGCACCAGCCACCTCCACAGCACCTGGACTCTTCATCCCTGAGACTGAGCGACCAAGAGGAGTGCCAGAGACTCATTTTTGTTTTATAGCTTCTTGTTAATAAAGTCTATTTTTGATTAATACACTTGCTTCATTTCTTTTTTTTAATAAAGTCTTGGTGGAAACTTTTAGAAATGGTTTAAGCCTTTGCATGCTTGTGGGATGGGTTAAGATAGCAGTGGGATGGGCAGGGATACCTTTGGGATGGGTAATAGCTGTGGGATAGATAAACCTCCAGTGCAAGCATAGTGGGACTGTATGGTCCACCCTCCCAGGTGCCACACCTTTGGCCCTTTATTATCAATAACAATTTATTCATTGATCCACACATTTGAACATAAACACAACTCTTTATTAAACGCCCTGTTCATTGTAGGCCCACCCAACATACATGGCCCAATTTCATCAGTGTGATGAGACAGGCTGAAGGAAGCATCCATTAAGCATCTATCATCCTGTCTTGCCACTCCACTTCTCCAGCTGGGGAGTTGCACCAGTGTCTCAGGAGGTTGTGCTGCTTCTTGCCTTCACGTGAGGCTCTCTTGGGGCCTTGCACATCCTGAGTGTCTATCAGGTTTCGCCCTTGCCTCCATTCACCAGGCTCCATGTCCCCATTGCCTTGCTGGAGGTCCACGAGCCTGTTCTGCAAGACTGGGTAGCAGGTGCGCATGAGATTGTGCAGGATGCAGCAAGCTTCCATGATCCTCCTCACGGTCTCTGGGCGATGCTGCATGGTGGTGAGAAGTACCTGGAACCTGTTGGCCAGGATGCCAAAGGCGTTCTCCACCACCCGCCTTGCCCTGGACAGCCTGTAGTTGAAGATCCTCTCTTCACGGGTGAGGTATTTGGAGGTTTAGGGCTCAATGAGGTAGGTTGTGAGGGAGAAGGCGCATCCCCCACGATGAAGTAGGGCACATCTTGTGTGTTGTTGGGCAGGGGGTCTGGATCTGGGAAGCCCACGATGAGGTTGCGTTCCAGCCTACCCTTGAGGTCACTTGCGTTGTATACCTGGGCACCTGAAGATGAGCCGTTGCCTGAAGCATCGATGTACATGAACTTGTAGTCAGCATCGACCATGGCAAAGAGGATGATGCTGAAGAATTCCTTGTAGTTGTGATAAGAGGACCCTGAGTTGGCTGGCGCTTTGCAGGCCACGTGCTTGCCATTGATGGCTCCAAGGGTGTGTGGGAAGTTTCACCTCTGATACCACTGCTCTGCAACTTTCTTCCATCCTTCAGTGGATGGGCACTGGAGGAGCTCCTCCTTGTATTCTTTGATGATGGCCTGCACCACTTCTCTGACCACAGTGCTGATGGTGTTGTGTGGCACCCTCCAGCCGTACTGCATGCTCCTATAGGTGGTCCTTGAGGCCAGGTGTCGCAGAGTGAGTGTCACCTTGAGCCCAGGTTCCAGGCTGGGCGGGAAGTTGGTGTTTGCCTTGGTCAACCTGGGTGTCAGCCGCTGCACAACTTCGTCAAACATGGCTGGAGGCATCTTCATGAAGTTCTGGAACGCCCGAGTGTCTTCGTTCCTGAGCTCCACCATCAGCTTGTTGTACAGTCTGTCCTCTGCTCTTCTGGCGAACCATCTTCGTACCCAGACGCTTCTCGGCCGCCTCTTTTTCTTCCCGTAGTAGAGTTCACAGAGCCTGTAGATGGCTTCGCACTGTTGCAGAAGGATGGTGGGTGCCAAAAGGACTTTGTTACGATCCACGGTGGACATGACTGGATGCTGTGGAAGAGCAAGAGTCAGATGAAGGCTGCAGAGGTCTGCACCGCAGGGCTGCTGTTCTGAAAGTGAGATCCAGATGAGTTGCTCCCCCTTTTTATAGGCAGTATAGGTGTCCCTTTGCATCCTCTAGGCATCCTCTAGGCATCCTCTATACATCCTTAATATCCGAGATAGGTCCCCTCTGTGAACGTTTTTTTTGTTTTACATGCTTTGTTTCCGTGCTGCATCCGCTAGGCATCCGTTCTGCATCCATTCTGCGTCCGTTCCGCTTCCTCCCTGCGTCCGAGCAGATGCGAGTTGCGCGGATGCGGAATGGATGCCTAGCGGATATAGCGGATGCGTAACGGATACAGAATGGATGCCTAGCGGATGCAGAACGGATGAATTGGATACATTTTCCGCGCAAAAGTTTTGAGCAGCTCAAAACTTTCTGAGCGGATGAAACGTCCATAAACGGATGCTGGACGGATAGAGAGGAAGCAAAACGGACGCAGTGAGTGCAGAACAGATACATCGCATTAACCAACGGATGGCAAGCTTTTTTGTCCGTTTTACATCCTCTTTGCATCCGTTGGTGGCTTAAGCGGGCAGGGACTGTGGAGGTGGCTGTGGCTTGAGTGCTGGTCTGAGGCGCCAGTGGGGTGCTTGGCCCCGAGAGTACAACAGGGGATGGTGTGTTCAGGAAGCTCTCAGAGAGCTGACTCAGTCCCATGAGGTTGAGAGGCCCTTCATCAAGTTCCTGGGATGTCAGGCACAAAACTGATGACAGATTGTCCGTTGAGGGGCTTGGCAGTGGGGTGGAGGAAGGAGGAGTGTAGTGGGGCTATCTGATCTGCAGCTGGGTGAGGATTGGACTCTGTGGCATGCGATGAACCTGGGCCTGGACTGGAAAGGTCTGCTTCTGCTGTGGGAAGTCCTGGTAGTCATAGCCTTGGTAGGTGAGGGGCTGTTGAAAGCCATGGAAGGGCTGTGACATCGCCTGGGGTGGAGGAGCAGACCTGGACTAGGTCAGAGCAGCTTCAGCTGGGCCTTGAGGGTTGTGCAGAAGTGCTGTGATCTTCTGCTTCATCACCTGGTACTGGGCCTCGGGCATATGCCTGAGAGTGTGGCTCACGTAGGTGATGAAAGTGTGGTGGCTGGAGGATCCCCTGTCCAAGTGGACCAGCTGAGAGAGAAGTTCTGTGCTGGTCTTCATTGTGTCCCTGATCTCCAACAGTACACTGTGGTCCTGGCCCTCCACTCTGCCTCTCTGCCTGCATCCTCTGGAGGTGGGGGTGGGGGTGGATTGGCCTCTGGTGGCTGCTCTTCTTCCTCCATTTGTGACCGCTTGACGTCATCCTCCATGGGATCTTCCAAGTCTGCCCGCATGGGGAGTGCAGCTGTCGGGGGGGTCTCTGCCGTGGGGCCCTCTGAAGACACCTGCCTGGACAGGGTAGCTGGCTCCTGGCTGGAAGAGGACTGGCTGTCTGTGGGCTGTCTGAGGGAGAGGGGTGTCAGAGGGGCTGCTCCTCGGTGGCAGACCTCACCGTCCAGGAAGCTGCACTTGGCCATGACGTACATCTCCCAGTCAGTGAGCTTGACAGCGGCCTGCCCAGATTTTTTGAGGTGTAGCTTGCCATACCAGGTGTGCATGTGCTTCCACCATCTCAGGAGTACATCTGCAGTGTAGCCCAGGGTCTCTGCCTTGTCTCTCCAAGCTGCCTGTTTCTTCTTGGTGTCGTGATAGAGTCTGTGGCCCTTTCTCCAGAGGTACTCGTTCTGCTTCAGCCATTCCAGCACCTCCTCCTCATGGTCCTCGGAAACGGTGTACTGTTTCCTCTCTCCCTTCTGCTTCCCTTACCTCTTCCTCCCTCTGGCAGGGGCTTCAGCAGAGCCTTCAGGGGCTTGAGCAGCAGGGCCTTCAGCAACAGGGCTTTGAGGGCCTTGGGGCTGGTCCACCACAGCAGCAGTAGCAGCACCAGCAGTAGCAGCACCAGCACCAGAACCAACAACATCAGCAGCTTCAGAATCAATGCCAGGGGGTGGGGTGCTGGTTCTGTCCTTCTTGCCAGGGCTGGCACAAGTAGGCAACGGCTTCCTGTTCTTCCCTGACTGGCGAACCATGGTGTTCTTTGAAGATGTATGTGGCAGCACGTCTTTCCTCTGAATGCTGACTCCATGC
The DNA here is from genome assembly GCA_015471245.1 of Laticauda colubrina. Classification (NCBI taxonomy): domain Eukaryota; kingdom Metazoa; phylum Chordata; class Lepidosauria; order Squamata; family Elapidae; genus Laticauda; species Laticauda colubrina. The sequence continues at coordinate 12,630,864 of BLBF01000005.1, forward strand.
GAGCTGCATCCTTTTATATCCGCGGAGCTGACGCAATTCATCCTCCCCGCATGCGCAGTGAACGCTTTGCATCTGCTATGCATCCGCTATGCATCCGCTTTGCTTCCTCTAGGCGTCCGTGATGCATCCGCGTCATCCGCTACGCATCCGCTCCTTCCACTATGCATCCGCTTCGCAATTCTCCCCCGGAAGCTCTTCGGATGTGTCATCCGCTTCCATCCGCTGTCATCCGCTAGGCTTCCTATGAACATCCGCTTAACATCCCTGCTACATACTACCCCAGTCCATTCTTTTCCGTTCTGTTTATGCAAATTTTTGCCACTTTTTGGAGCAGATGACAACGGATGGAGCCACCCCCGAAATTTTGCTCGTCCACTGTGTCCTTTTTGCATACGTTTTGCGTCCGTCGGCCAGTGGGACTTAGCCTTAAAATATTTCATTTTTCTGAGAGAGGAGTGGGTGCTAACTTGCTCCACCCTCAGTATGATCTACAGTTTGATTAGGACCCTGCCTTTTACATGATGACCTTGGTCATTAAAATTATCATTAAAATTCTATTCAATTAAACTTACCAGATAAATCTGTCATTTCTCAGACTAATCTATTTCATGTATGGTTGCTGTGAGAATAAAATGGAGAATATAATACCATATTTAAAACCATTAGGAGTTAAAATATGACAATAATATCTATACACTATATTGAATCTTAAATATGTTATCTAATCTCAGTTAAGCCCAGCCCTCCAATGCTGATGGTATCTTCCAGTAAAGATTGTCATCACTATATTTCTTAGAAGTCCAGTTATTTTCAGGATAAGAACACTGCTTCTGTATCTCTTCTTGCATGTTCTAGAAAAAAAAACTAACAGCAAAATCAAGATAAAGGTATAAATTATATACCTTTATACCTACTTATAGGTATAGGTATATTATAGCTACCTACTTATAAATAAGTGGTTTCTTATTTCACTTCATTTTCATTCATATTACCCTTTCATAATGAGAAATCAGTAAGATACAAGGAAGCAAAAACATTTCTGCAAATGATAATAATGAAACTATGAAGCAGCAGTTTCTTAGCAACAAACTGAAAACCATATTAAGTAGAATTTATATTTTTAATCAAAGATTGTGATTATAGGAGATGTTCTTATGGATCAAAACTTGATATTGCTTTTAGTTGTGTTGCTTTTCAATATAAATATTCTACACTTTTCAAGAAAAACTGGCACTCTTATGCAACATATTCAAAGTAGGAATTACAGTTAAACTAATGGAAAAAATCCTCAAAATATCTTTTTTTTTTCAAGAGCATCTCCTATATTTGGTCAAAACATATGTATAGATTTAAATATAATCATCCCTATGTTCCAAAAGAAATAAAGCAACTTGAAGGAATATATTATATTTAGAAGATACAGTAGCTCTCTTTAATCATCCTTCTTTACCACCTGTTTTACAAATCCTTACCATCTATGGAAATTTTCATCCCAAGTTCAACACCCAGAGACTATGCACCAACCAGAAAGACGGCAGACAAGGGATGATGAGTGTTAAAAGCACTGGCCAGAGTATCCAAGAGTATATCGGAGAGATGGCACTGAAAGAAGAACTGCTGAGAGAATGGCTGCACAAGAGCAGACATGACAGATTAAGCAGAGGAAACAGCATGATTAAACCAGAGCTTGCCTAGGATATGCCATCAACAGATAGCTGAGGTGGCATATGTTGGAAAGGGCTAGACTAAAAGATCTCATGGAGATATTCATAATAGCAAAATTACAGTACTAGGTACCTTTTCTGTAGAAGCAGAGGTCTACCACACTAGATAGGGCTTGAGGTACAGAGTATGTAGAGGCTTCACAGTTTGGCACATAGTTGCAGGCTATATGATACAGGTAAGAACAGCACACATTAAATGGCACAACCAAGTAGCTGGCATTATGTATAGGAACATCTGCACGATACTGTATATTGAACAGATCAGGTCATCTCCATATAGGAGAGATTACATAGAAGGTCATAGGAAACAGAAGGGTTACAATCCTGTGAGACTTACAGACAAGCAAGCAGGTACTAGGCAATCATCCAGGCCTTGTGGTAGTAGAGAAGGACCAGAAGACAGCAGTGATGATAGATGTAGCATTGCCAAGTGACAGCAACATTAGGAAGCAGGAGTATGAGAATCTGGAGAAGAACTAGAGCCTGAAGGAGGAACTAGAGATGTTTTGAAAAGTAAAGGTCAAAGTAGTTCCGGTGGTGCTAGAAGTACTTTGGGCTGTGCCTTCTCAACTGGGAGAGTAGCTCCAATCCAGGAATGACATCAGAACTCTGACCAATAGAGAGCAATGTTAGGAACAGCCAAGATACTGCACAGAATGCCAAAGTCCCAGCCCTCTGATAGATGCCCAGAGATTGAGAAGACACATACCAGAGTGAGAAAGGAATTTTTTTATAAATATACCCTTTACTAAGAGAGCATTGCTTAAGGAGCAGATCTGTGACTTGGCACACAGCTCTTGCTAGAGCAGGTAGAACCTATGGCAAACAGCTTTGGCTGCTGTACCAGTTGCACCTCTACATGGAGCAGGGTCATCTTGCTGTGATGATTCATGCTCTCATCAACACCTGCTGTAGACAGTAAGGAAGATGACCTTGATGGAAATATGCAAAAAACTGTAATCCAGGAAAAAGAGGCTGAAGCATTTTTTTAAGACCACAACAAAGAGTTAACATTTGTAAGCAGCCCAAGGAGATGCCTCTGCTTCATTGAATTATGAGGAGGAGGAGAAACAGCTCAATCTGATTTAGCTTTCTTGTGGAGTTGATTTTTTGTTCTGGTCTATCTAATGGGGCTTATATCTGCTTGACTAATGTAACACAGTCTATATGGGGTTACTTTAAGTTCACTCAGATACAGTAGGTTCAGAGTGCAATGTCCCATATGCTAACTGACATTCACCAATCTGAGCATATTACTCTAATGCTGCAGGGTTTATATTAGTCACCAATAAGATTTTAAGTGTCCTTTAAAGTGCTGATTCTAATCTACAAACTCAAGATCGCCTTACATAGCTTGCTGCTTACTTATCTGCAGCAATGCATTCTCTAGATAAAATCAGTCCAATCAGTCCAGAAAAAAAATTAGGAGGGACCCAATTGATGGAGGGGGCAGAGGCAGCAGGGGATCAATGGTGCCGTTATTCAGTGTTTGTTTGGAGTAACTACATAATGGACATTAGTTAGGTTTGATCCTAATTGCCTTCCAGAAGCTGCTCAAAACTTAGCTTTTCTGGAAGGTATTTATACATTGACCCCATTGTTATTTGGTTTGGTTAATTTAACATTCTTCATTGTCTTTTATTAGTATTTTTACTCTTTATTTTTCTTATGTACAATTATTTGTATTTATATACCCCTGAGAGTTCTTAGGGAATCAGTGATCTATAAATGTAATCCATCATCATTATCATCATGTACTCTGTCATGGCCCCATCAGAGTCTGGGTCTGCGGAGGAGGATGAGCCAGAGCTGGGGTCACAGAGGTCGAGGGGGCAGCCTTGTTGGCTTTATAGGAATATGGGGAAGAGTAGGAGTCCTCAGATTTGGGGCAGTTCGCCAGCAGGGAAGAATGAGGGCAGGCAGTGGAGATGAGGAGCGATGAATCTCAGGTGTTGAGCATGGATTGTCCCCTCCTGATCCCTGAGCATGGAGAGTGGAGAGGAGGCAGGAAAAGCGCAGACCAACCCAACGATTCAGGAGGAGAGCACTCCGCCCCTCTTCACAAGGCACATGTAGGGACTGAGATTTAAGGAAACACTGGGAAGGGGTGCTTGTTGGGAACAAACATTAAATTCATGAGGTTTTGTGTGCTATTGCCTATGTCTGGGGTTTGCTGGACTTCTTGCCTAGTTCCTTTGTTTCATGGAGCTCATTGCCTTGTTCCTTTGCTTCGTGCAACTCATTGCCTTATTCCCTTGCCTTGCTGGATTTATTGGAAGCCTTACCAAGCTCCTATAATTAAAGTCATAATTATATATTATATATTATGCTGGAGGTTTGAGTGTGAGTGTTTTGCTTCGGGACTTTCCATAAACATGGGAGTGTCTGGGGGAATGTTGGAACAATAAAGGGGAGTTTGAACTATCAGCTGATTGTGTTGCCTCTGTGCCTTGCCCTGGGTCATCACATATTCTAAAGAGAAGTTGAAATCAAGCATATGCTCCCCAATTAATTCACAATTAGCATCAGTATAATAATCAAACTCCCTATAACCACCAATTAATACAACCAATGCACATAAAAATGCCTGAAAAGTTCTAAAAAAGCAGTATTTTCGGTGCCTTCCTGAATGCAGTATTAGTAAAACAAGGCCACCCTGATATGAGGCAAGATGCTGCAAATGGAAAGAGGCAGAGCAAGGGCTCATTTCTGATGCTTTACCTCTCCATTTTTCTTAACATGGGTATTTGCAACATGCCCTCTCTGCTTTTTTGCATTGGTGGGCAGATTTTATTCAGAGTAGGTAGTCTCAGAGATAACCTAGAATCAAAGTCTGTCAGACTTTATTAGTGATTACTAGACCTTTGAGTTGGCATATACTGGCCAATGCATCACCTGCAACAGAGATATTAAAATTTCCAGGTGGACTTTCAGAGTAGCTTCATATAGAATCAGTCTCAATTATCGAAGCATGATGTGATAGCATGTATGTAAACATAATGCATTTCATTGGACTCAGCAGGCAGGTGCACCAAGCAAGAAACAACATTTTGCAATTATTAACTCTATATATACAATAGAAATTACTAAATATTGAAAGTATTCTGTCACAGAAGAAATTAAGCTGGTGGTGCAAAACCCAAACCGAAGAACAATCTGAATTTATTTCTAGATAATACAGGTAAATTTTAATATCATTTGCCACAACCTCGTAACTTCAGAGGTTTGTGATTAATATTTTTCTTCCACAGCTAGGAATTTGTCCAGCACATCAGGATGATTCCACACTTGGAAAACTATCACAACTCTCTAATTGGGCAGGTAAATGCCATTAAGCTCTATGGGAATGTACATATGTGCAAAGAATTGTGTCTTTATGAGGCAGCATTACGTGATTAACATTTTTTGAAGAAACGTCCCAGTTATTTGGTGTATATCAAAAATATGCCCCTTAAATTCCACAAAGTTATATATAGTCCTAGTGTCAAACTAGAAGCCTTCTAAATACTGTTAAATACTAATGACCCCAAAGTGAAGACAGTCGTGACCAAATTCATTGAGAGTTGATAACCTGATGACATGAGCAGCCAGGAATAAAGACCATTTTATATTACAAGTAATATTGACAACTATGATTGAGCCCAGAATTATGGATATGACTCATGGCAGGTGTAAAGAGATTCACCATGTGACCTGACCCAATTTTATGACCGCATTCTGGTTTTCCCATGTGTGGTTGTTAGGTAGCAGAAAGGGTCATAAAACAGGCAGGACTCCCTGTTAAAGGGGAGCAGGCAGATCCTCTGTTCGTAGAAGGAAACTGCAGCACCCGACTGGGGAGAAACTCAGATCTCTATATTAAATATAAAGATTACTATTGGACATTCCCAAGACAAAATGGTGAATTTCTCTGAGCAGTCTGATATACAAGAAGCAACACTATTGTGTTAATTTCCTCTTAATCATAGAGACAAAGAACAGGCAAAAGATGACCTAAGGCCTTATAGGGGAACTTCATTTGAGAAACAGACAAATAGAGCATAATGGAAACAAACGTACTGTAAGTGGCTATACATTCTTCGATTAATTCTATGGGGAAGTTAGGAAGTTGCCTCTTTTCAAGCTGTTTTCAGCTTTTCAAGCTGTGGTAATATTGGAAAGAAAGCCATTTTTCAACTTATTGGCAGAACAGAAGTGTAGTTTTTTCTCAAGGCATTCTCCTGAATAGGCATAACCAGAGAAAAGGCCTGCCCTTCAAGAGATCTTCAGTTGAACAGGTGCCAATGCTTTATTTTTTGTTTCTGTTAGTCTGGTCCTAAGGAAGATAATTAATAGAGAGGTCAAATTCAAACATTAAGCAACATCCTCTCCTTCACCTATGTTGTATTTATCTACAGCAAGTCATAGACAGCACAATCCAAATTTTGTAAGAGAATATGTATTAGAGAATGAAAGAAGAGAAAACATGGGAAAATATAACAAAACCTGACCACATCAATGCATGCATGTATGAACCATGGTGGTGCAGTGATTAGAATGCAGTACTGCAGGCTACTTCTGCTGATTGCCAGCTGTCTGTAGTCCGGCAGTTTGAGTTTTACCAGCTCAAGTTTGACTCAGCCTTCCATCCTTCCAGAGTTGGCAAAATGAGGACCCAGATTGTTGGGGGCAATATGCTGACTCTATAAACTGCTTAGGGAGGGCTGTAAAGCATTGTGAAGTGGTATATAAGCAAATCTCCTGAATCATATGTTGAACTGTATAAAAGAAACAACACACATACACACACCATAATCAGACATGAGAGGTCAGAGGCAAGTAAAACATACAACTCATTTGCACCTACATCTGATTTCTATCATGACATCATTATTTATTCCATCATTCTAGCATAGTTAGTTGCAGAACCTATACCTCCCCCATCTGAGAAATAAAATGTGTGCCAATGTAGGGAAAAAATGGCATTTGAGCCATTACACTACAGTGATGAAATGCTTTGTCAAAAACAATTCATCTCCTTATGAATTTAAGTGGGCTGTAAAGACATTCCTTCCACGCTTTACAATTCACAGTTTATGACATTTTTTGGAGAGACCATTGATTTTATGATACTTTATGCTAACTGCTATGCAAATATTGTTATATTTAAATAAATACTGGTGGTTTAAGCTTTTTGCAATTTGGTGCTGTTTGGATGAGGATTGTGAATTTTCTTGCATGCTTACAATGACTATGAAAACAGATCAACTGATGCATACCCAGTGGCATACATTTTGCGATTACTAAGACCGATGCTAGTGTTTTGTTAATATTTTTACTGTTTTTGGCCCTGAAAAGGACCATTTAGGAAACCAAACATGGTTACTAATATGAAGTTGGCCAGCCCTTATTGCTTATCACCAGGTGGCATCACTTCAGCATGGACTGTATAAGCCTTTGCATGTGAACTTTGGCGACAGTGTGGTGCTAGGTTGCAATAATGGATTCAGTCAGCTCCTTCTTGGTCTTCGGATACATTTGCTTATTTCATAACCTATCTTGGCACACAAGTTCTCAATTTGGTTCAAATCCTGGCTCTGAACTGGCCAATCCAGGAGTCGAACATCATGCTTCTTCATTCACTGCTGGACGGACTTGGCTCAATGACAAGGAGCGCTGTCATCCTGGAAGTAAAAGTCCTTCTCTACAAGTTACTGAGCTGAAGGAAGCATGGACTTTTCCAAGACTTCAACATACTGTGTTGACCCATAGTCTCTCAAAATAACCCAAAACATATATTAAAGTCCGGTAAAGCCTTCAACTTAACTTCACTGTTTTATTAGGCACAGTTTAAAGTCACAAAAGTAAATAAGGAGGAAAACAGAAAGCCAAAACAAACCGCATTGGTGAGAGGTTTTTGGTTTTTTTTGAAAATTTTATTTGGGTTTTCACAAACAACAAAATACAAATAAAACATCTTTTTTTGAAAATAGCATGGTCCCAGGTGATCACTTCTTCATACAGACATAAAACTCAATTTCATGCTCATTTTTATATTCTATTCCATATCTTATTACCGTTTTATATTTTCTACATAGTTTTTCCCCTCTCTTAATTTTCTCAACTTTATTTTAATTATCTCAAATCATTATAGTTATACTTTTGTCTGTCCTGTTTCAATTTCATGTTATCTTTTCTCATTAAACATTTTTTTCCCTGTAGTTACCAATTGGAGTATGGCACCTTTATATCTTTTAATTTGATCCATTCAAACTCTTATTCAAGCTTCAATGCATACCTTTAAGATTATAGCATTCACTACAATACGTACCTTCCAATCGAATTCTGCTTGGTACATTCTTAAAATACACACTTATTCTTAAAATGAAATATATACATACATATACATATATATATATATATACAAATATACATATTTGTTTTTTTAAGCTTTCGCGGGTACTTACATGTGTGCTGTTTAGCTTCCTTCGGGTATGATGATGGAAGGAATCCCGAAGGAAGCTAAACAGCACATATATACTGTTAAGCCTGGGTTCCCCAACCAGGGTTAGGTAGACAAGCTAAACAGAATGTGCAGCGTTAGTCAGATAGGCACACAGATAAATGAGTGAGCTAAGCTTGTATGTTTATTAACATACAGTAAAAATAACAGATACGCTTGTGCTATCAAGAATATATTTTATTCCAGTATAAGTTTATGGCATAGTCAAATAACAGTCCAATATTCATTTACCATGTAGTCAGTCCATTCAGGGATATTCAGTTAGCAAAGTCCATGTAGAATATCCTATGTCAGTTCACATAAAAATCAGTCCTTTGTTCTCTCTCCCATTCGAGCAATGCAGTCTTGATTCCAAGCAGTAATCAGGGATCATTAA
>BLBF01000005.1:12662256-12744296 GCA_015471245.1 Laticauda colubrina
TTTAAAGTCACAAAAGTAAATAAGGAGGCAAACAGAAAACCAAAACAAACCGCATTGATGAGAGTTCTGAAGCAAGCTGAGATAACTAATTTTAAACTCCAGGAAAATAACCAAGAAAAGTCCATGGGAAGAACGCCAGCCAAGCCTCTTTCAAGGTGAACACTAATTGACTTCAGCAATTCTAACTGCGTAGTTGCAAACTTATATACATAGCTCCCACCTGCAAGCCACGAGAAGGATCATGGTAATCTCCTCTTGAGCAGATCTTGCTTTTCCCTGATCCTCTCCTCCCTGCATGACCTAGGATGGATAGGGATGGGCCTGGATCCCCCTCTAACTGCTCAGCTGGCCTCTGCCCTTCCCCAGCCTCCCCCACCACCTCTGGAGCCACACTCCCACTCCCTATTGGCTGTTCCTCCTCTTCCTCAGAGTCAGACTCCACCAGGGGCATGACATACTGCTTGGAATTCATGATTCCCTGCATGATTTATATCCAACCATTTATCAGAAGCAGTGATACAGCCCCAGATCATCACATGCGATGGATGCTTCACAGATACATTCAAGCAGTACGGCCTAAATTCTTCAGCTGGAAATCTTCTGACAAACTTATTGCACTGATTCCCAAACAAGTAGAAATTGCTCTCATCATTGAAGATGACCTTGGCCCACTGTTCATTGATCCACTTGGCATACTTCTTGGCCCACGCACGTCAATGAGAGCCCTGCAGCCTTTGAGCCCTCTGGCAAGCAGTCTGCGATGCATGTGCTTGTGCACACTCTTATATCACGTTTCAGCCCAAATTCTTGAAATCTGAGGTGAGTGAGCTTCCTGTCAGCCATCGAAATGAGTTGCAGAGACTGATCTTGCTGTTTTGTCGACTTTCTTGGTCTTCCTGTTTTGTCGACTTTCTTGGTCTTCCAGAGCAGAGCCTGTTATCAACTGAACTAGTTATTTGGTATTTTTCAACTACCTTGCTCATTGTGGTGCGATGGCATTTCACTCTCTTGGCTATTTCTGTACAGGAGTAACCCCCTTCATGAAGCACAATGATGCAATGCCACTGCTCAGTACTGGGGAAAGCAAAGACCTTCATCCTTGCCCGCAGCTAGAGCTAAATTAAATTTCTCAATGCTTTTCATGCCTATTTATAGTCAGAGAGTATGACAACATTGATTGGCTCATAGATTTAGTTTTTGTGCATTTTGATTGGTCAGCCAAAGCTTACTGCTGATTGGCTACTTTCAATCCTAACATTCTCAAAAATTCAAGTTGTGTTTGTTTTAGCACATAAACTCACTCAAAACGTTAAACAGACTTTGGTTATATTAATAAAAATTATGCACCTCAATCAGACTACAGAAATTTTCATTAAAGTACTAATTTTGGGTGGTTTCTATGAGTGAAAAGTTGATTAAACATGTAAATACTGCTTAAAACTGAAAGTGTGCAGGACTTTTTCATGCACTTGTTTTAGCCAGAAGAAAATTGTTCTGTTGAATAGACATTTATGGCTGCTGTTTTTTTTAATTCATCTTTGGGACATTGATTTATTTTTTATTTATTTTTTAAATTATTTTTATCTTAATCATTATCAGCCAGTGAATGATCTAGAACAGCACCATGTTCAAACCAAAGAAATAAAAACCAGAATCATGGATGGTTCATAATTTCCATTTTGCCGTCACAAATCTAAAATTTTCCCATTTTCCCATACTATATGCTCTGTTTATACACTGCACACACTGCAACTATGTAACAACTTAATCTGTGACATGTGATAATACATTTTGGGAATGGCTATGGTCCAGTGATAGAACACATGGCTTACATAAAGTTCCTTATCAAATTAATTCCTAGGTTTAATTCTGACATTTTTGGATTGGCCAGCAAAAGGTTTATGTATTGAAAATCCAAGGAGGCTGTGCACTTAAGGCTTCCTGTGGCCCACAGAGCTTCATCTACAGCAGTTGTCAAAATTATCAGCATTGTTCTCCAACTTTCTAAGAAAAAGCATATAAAATTGTGCAATTTCTAAAACGATTTTAACACTATTTAGTAAACAAGAATAAAAATAAAACCTATTTCTCCCTCCAAAAACAAACAAGTAAAAAAAGCAACAAATTCCCCCTTTGCCTCATCATCACCATCTACTATAGCTCTTGCTATACTTACAATTCATTGGAGGTGAGACCCTATTCATGAACTTGGCTCTAAGTTGGGATTGTTGCTATTGTACCAGCCTCCCTACACCCTCCTCAGCTGACTCCATCTCTGGGTTGGCAGTGGAATTCTCCAGACTCATGGACTTCAATTTGCCCCCTCTATGAGTAGAGTCTGAGGTTTGCCAAGGAGCTCATGGTCACCATGATAGCCATGGGCCTATCTGAAATCATTTGGAGCCTGACACAGGATAGTGGTCATACACACTGGATCTGCTATTCCTGTTGGAGCAGTGGCCATATAATCTGAAACTGGGGGAGTTTTTGGTGTCATGGTCACATCATGCCCTGATCTCTATAAGATCCTGTGGCACCACCATCCATTACAGAGAGGCCAAATCCATTACAGTAGTCTGCCCTGGCAATGGATGCACTTTGATGGATTTCAGAGAGAATTGGAGATTGTTCATTCTGGTCTGCTGCATGTTCATCGCCACTTGGTCATTTGAAATAAGGCAGCGGAGGCAGATTCAGCCCATGGGGTGCTTAAATCTGGCCCACAGGACCAACCTGGAAATATCAAAGGACTGGTCCATGGTGCCTCTGATGGCCAAAATGGATCACATGAGGCCACATGCACACACACATCCGCAGCCCATTTTCAGTCTCCCAGGCCTCCTGCAGCACTCTGCCAGCCAAAAACAGGCTGTGTGTACCTTTCTTTGGGATCAATTCCAGCTGGTGGTGACTATGGGAGAGTTCCCACCTTCCGCCCCTACCGTGTGGGATCTGCAAGGGTCGGTGCTCTCAAACTCTTATTCAAATTTACATGAGTCCAATGGTCGAATTCATCTGTTGTCAAGGGATGAAGTATCATCAACATACTCCTGACACTATTTATACATCTTTGCCCCTGACAATTAAGTGATGATATGGACATATTATGGATGCTGTGGGGCTCTGGACGTTAAGAACAGGCTTCAACTGAACCCTGTAAAATTAAGTGACTTTGGAGCAATCAGTTCTAGGACTATACCATCTCTAGTGATGCCCCAGACTCTTTATACAATCTGGTTCCTTAGATCAGGGATGTCCAAATGGCAGCCTGCAGGCCGGATGCATCGTGCACTGGCCGTGCCCACCCCAGATCCACAAATGGGAAAAACATCGCAAAATGTCCCGGGATGGCAACATGATGCCACAAGTTTGACTTAGACTCACAAGTCCTGCTCAAAGAGCAAACAGCAGTTGTGTTTAGGAGGGCTTTTACTCAACTTTGTCTTGTATGTTAATTTATGCCCATTCAGGACCCTGTACTCAGTCACCTCTCAGTTGGACTACTGTAATGCATTCTAATGCAATAGGCTTAACATGGTGCTGCTCTTGAAAAGAATGTAGAAGCTTCAGCTAGTACAGAATGCTATGGAATGCAGCAGCACAGTGTTTCCAAAAGAATGTTACATCTCTGCCCCAAGGCTGCATTGGTTACGTCTTTTTTTTGGATCCAATTCAAGGTGCTGGTTTTGACCTTTAAAGCCCTATGTAGCAAAGGAACTGGTTATTTGAGGAACTGTCTCCGCATCTGCTTACATCTGCCAGATCTAGCAGAGAGTATGACAGAGAGTCAGGACTCTCTGACAGAGAGTCCTGTCAGTTAGGGAGCTTCACTTTGCAGGTCCATGGTGATCGACTTTTTCTGCTGTTGCCCTGGCTTTATGGAACATTATTCATTCTGAAGTGGCCTCGTTCCTTTTAATTTTCTAGAAGCCCCTTAAGACCTGGTGGTGTCATTAGGCCTGAAGATCCTAGGGCGTTGGTGAAATAATGAGATGGCTCCAATGTCATTGATACATGCTCTTTACTCAATGTATATTTTTTGTTTTGTGCCTTTTCCAGTTCTTCATTTTTAATAAAAATAATTGTTTTTGTACACACTGCATTGTTTTTAACTTTGTTGAACGCCACACAGAGTCACGTCAGAGGCATGTCTGTGAGATGGACAGCCATTTAGTATGACAAAAGAAATAATTAACTTAATTATTGCAGTAATTTTGGCCCCTCCTTCCCTTTGCCAAAAATGTCGTTTGCAGTCTTTGCCTGTGTGTCACATTGTAAGAGAAGCTGTTTCAGCCATCTGCCTGTCTTCATACATAACTCAAAAACCACCATCATCTTTTCTTTGCCAAGAAGCTCTCTCAAAAGCCTTCAATCACAGAAGAGAAAATTACATGCTTTGTCTCCTTACAGTACACTTGCCACCAATATCCATTTTGAACATCCCCTCCAAACAAAGTATTTCTCTCAATTAAAAAAAATGGAGAAAGTAATACAGCAAAGAATAAGTAAAGAAAACCACTTGAGGTAGCATTTAAATTCATATTGATAACTGCATTAAGAACACTGGGCCAGAATAGCAAAAATGTAAAGGAGAAATGATATGTGCTGCAGTGTGCAACTTTGAATAATTCAAACTAGGTGTTGTTACCAAAAGTTTTATTTTAGCATGATTGAGTATAAATGAAAGGCAGACATTCACTTTCTGCCTCATATAGTTGAGCCGAAAAGGGCATTTTAGTAACTGCATCCTACTATAAGTAGTCTATATAAATGACTTTTGTGATCACCTTATTAGCAACTGCATCTTCTTCGCTGATTATGTAAATCTATTCAACACCACCATCAATGCTACCGTCCTTCAAAAAGACCTTGATTATGTGTCTGAATGGTCTAAAGGTTGGAAACTCCAAATCTCGATCAACAAATGGTCTGTCCTACACACTAGTAAAAAAAATCTCATCAACACAAGAGCACACAAGAGATATAAGATATAAACTTAATGTAAACCACTTCAAACTTGATTGCAGGAAGTACGATTTCAGCAACAGAGTGGTCAGTGTCTGGAACTTACGACCTGATTCTGTTGTTACCTGCTCAAACCCCCACTCCTTTACCCTCAAACTAACCTCTATTGACTTCACCCCTTTCCTAAGAGATCTGTAAGAAGCATGCATAAGCGCACAATCGTGCCTACCATCCCTGTCTATTGTCTCCAATTATTAGTTCCTATTTCTTATATTTAAACTTATGTTTATTCTTGTTTCTATTGTATTGTAAGCTTTTGACAAAAATAAATAAATAAAAAATAAATAAGTAGAGTCCATAGCAGTAGATTGCACAAATGGGGCTGAAATACTAAAGAAAGAAGAATTCATGATAAGTGGGATGCCTCAGGCAGGTGAGGGAAGTCTGGTGTAACTTTCTCTGTGCTCAGGGGTTGAAAAACTTAATTGAATTCTCGATTTTTAGCTCCTGAGCAGAGAGCCAATGCAGTAAGAAAAAAAAAATACAAGATATCTCAAGAAGATGGAGGACCTGGTGCAGCCAAACCTGAGTCTCTCTCTTTGTTCAGACTGAAAACCTGCAAAGATTTTAGCAGATTTTCAGCTCCTAAGTGGAGCCTCTCAGAGTCTCCCTCACTCTCCTGAGGCACTCCTACTTACCTAGAGCCCCATTCATTTAACAATCCACATAATTGCTTAATGATGAACACAAAAGGGAGTGCCAGGATTGTGGTTGTTGAACAAAGAAGTCATGGGTACTCAACATGATGTCTCATTTAACAACCTCTTTGCTCAGTGATAGATCCCAGTCCCAATTGTGTATATAAGTTGAGGGCTATCTGTGCGAGCCATTTCCAATTAAAGTGATAAGAAATGAAGCAGACAAATCCAGTGTGCCTTTGAAAGCTCCAAACTGCAGCTTTACCAAAGCTGATTCTTCTTGCTCCCAAAGCTCTGAAACCTGAGAGAGATTGCGAAATGTATTGTCTTCTCATAGTCTTAATCTATATGGAGCCCTGTGAACAGTCAGTCCCAAGTGCTCCATTATCCCAAGAGGAGTCCAAGCAACTGATTCTTTTCCACCATAGTTGCCAACTCCACTTCTAAAGGCCCTGTCCCACTGCACTTACGGATGCAAAGAGGATGTAAAACGTTAAAAAAAGCTTGCCATCTGTTGGAAAACGCTATGCATCCGTTGTGTACTCACTGCATACGTGTTTCATACACTCTCTCCATCGAGCATCCGTCCACTGCGATTTCATCTGCGCAAGAAGTTTTGAGCTGCACAAAACTTTGTGAACGGATGAACTTTCTGCCATGTACGATGTCAATCCATGACATACAAGCAACAAACATTCTATGTCCATTTATCATCCGTTAAACGTCCGCTGTATCCTCTCTGCATCCTCTGGGCATCCTCACAATTCACATCCGCTGCAGCTGAAAACGGAAAGAGGGAGGAAACAAAAGGTACATGGAACATCTACACAGCATTAGTAGCACAGAAATAGAAAGGATATGCAGTGAACGGTTTGCATCTGATATATATCCGTGCAGCATCCCCTTTCTTTCTTTTAGGAGTACGTGATGCATCCGCTTCATCCGCTATGCGTCCGCTTCAAAATTATCCCCTGGAACCCCTTCGGAGGTGTCATCCGCTTCCATCCGCTAGGCTTCCTATGCACATCCGTTTAACATCCCCGCTACAAACTACCCATGTCGGTTCTTTTCCGTTCTTTTTATGCAAATTTTCGCCACTTTTTGGAGCGGATGACAATGGATGGAGCCACACCCAAAATTTTGCTCATCCGCTGTGTCCTTTATGCATACGTTTTGCGTCCATCGGCCAGTGGGACCAGGCCTTTAGAGAGCTGTTTAGTTTGCCATTGCTTCTATAGGAGTCCTTTCTGCAACTCTTAGCAACACGTGAACAGGATATGACCTATGGGCTAATCAAGAAACTAAACTTACAGGTGATCAGTAAGTATTTTAACTCCTTTTGCTTTTTATATTTTGGGATGTTTTATGTCCCATAATAATCACATAAATTTGAGTCCACACCTCTATTTATGAAATTTAATCCATTGAATTCATAATTTAACTACAAAATCAACAGACTATTGCTGAGATTATGTCTTGGTCTTATTATATTGTAGTTATCGACAGTTTAACATTCTGCAAGGAGTTTGTTATCTGAATTGCAGTTGGAACTAATTTTGGTTTTACTAGTTGAAAATAACTTTTCCATCATCTTGCTCAATGATTTCCTGATGCTCCTTCATAATAATCCTTTAGATATTAGCCTATGTTAGCTAACCACTTAATATCAGATTAAAAGCGTAAACTATTCTTAATTCAATTATGAACATGCAAATATCCAGATGGACAAAAGATGCTAGTAAAAATCTCACTTTCATCTACTGGTCATTCTAATTGTTTTAGCTTAGATATAGGCCCTAGTCACGTGAACAGTCAATATAGTTTTATCACAACTTGTAGCCATCATGTCAAATTTTCCTCCATGTAGTAGTACAGTAAAGGGATGTGTGGGGAAAACATCTCATTACTTGCCCCAATTTTTTTCCCATGCAGTTGCAAATACAAATTAACCTCAGCGAAAAATCTCAGCCATTTCTGCTTTGGCCATAACATCCATCGCTTGTTAACAGTAGTTATAAGCGCTGAAAAAAATTTAAAACAAAACAAAACAAAACAAAACAAAAAACCAGACACAAACTCATCCAACTCAGATTTTTCCTTGCTTCTCATTTAAAATCAGCGAATCTCTCATGAATCGTACATATTACCAATGCAGATGGGAATAGGTGGGAATAATAATAGTAATAGTAATAATGATGGTGATGATGACGATAACGACAATAATTTTTAAAAAACGCTGCAGCCTTTATGACAAAAGAAACGTCCATCCCTTTTAATCAGGCTTTGGCATCTGTGGGCGCCGGATGATGACGTCAGATTGTCATGGACGCTCCCGAGAAGCCTCCACGTGGTATAGTTTCCGGGAAGCACCGCTGTAGAGTTCGCAGTGGCTGTGATAAGTTTTTCGGATGGTGTAAATGTGTTTTGAGCGGCTTTTCGGTCCGTAAACGATCTGAAGTACCTTCCGAACGGGTAAAGGAATACGGGGGAGAGGGTTGTTATCCGATCAGAGGTAGTTGAAAGGATAAGAAAAAAAGCAGTTAGAAATGTGACGGGGTGGTGGCGGCGGCGGATACAGTCATAGAATCGTCCTATTTTTTCCCTTTGAGATTCATGTTGCAAAAGCTGTTTTCTACGTGTCGTGAAGCCGCCTCGTCAGGCTTCAACACATGTATTTCTACTTAAATACCGACCTTTTTAGAAGCCTCGGGGTGGAATTCACGCTTTGCCTTATGAACGCCAGTCTCGTGTACTGTCCTATCAGTAGGCATTTTCGGAAGTTAGGCAGTTCGTATTGTAACTGGCTCAAAATCACCCAGGGAGATTTACAGGTGACCAAAATGATAAGGGGGGGGGGGGTTGGAGGCGGTGTTGTTCTATTTTGATTGAGACAATTCAGCTTGATATTGATAAAACTGCGTGACATGAAGAAAATGGACGGGGAGAAATTTGTCTCCCTCTCTGGAACGATAAAAACCCTCTAAAACTGATTGGGAGAAAATTAGAACAGGCAAAAAGAAAGGATTTCTTTACACAATATGTGCGGCACCATGCAATCAGTAACATCCACTACTATGGACGGTTTTAAAATAAAATTGGATAAGTCTAATAATGGGAGGGAAAGGTTGATAAAAGGCTATCATTTAATTTTTATCAGGTTCAAGGAAGCACAGGAGAGGATGTGCCTCCACCTCCTACTTCTGAGGACTTCAGGCATTTTTTTCTTATTATTGTGACAAATGAATCCTGGACTAAAGTAGATTAATTTTTTTTACAATAGAACTTTGAAGTTGTGAAATATCTAAAGGGTATAGTTAGGATTGGCAAGTTAGTCAGTCAGGAGAGGATATTGATATATTCCCCCAAAGCATAACTTTTTAAAAAAATTCAGGATCAGTTTAATTGTTTGCAGTGGCAAGAGTAAGACCTATCACCTTACTTTTCAAATGTTAAAAGAGTTCCTTTTATTCATAACATGTAACTGCAGGCAATTAAGAACACAGCAATCTCAAATGTTAAAAGCCACTTCCTGATGAGGACATTATCAGTGTAGGAGACCTTCACTCAGCCATGATGTTTAATAAATGTTGGGATAACCATCTTTTTCTGTTGGTGCACCATCTTCTTAGAATGATGTTGTGAAAATAAAGTTGGAAGTGGCAATGCGTGATATTGGGTGTTTTGGGGAGAAGAGGCAGAATGAAAATGAATAATATACTAAAAATTAAGAATACACATAATAGAATAGAATAGATAAGATATATAACCACTCATTTTGGTTTATGGCTCAGTTCGGTGGAGTTAGCCAATTATGCATTCAGTAAACTGTAGTAAGGCAAATTATGGTTTAGCATCCAGTTTTACAGTTTCAACAACCTAAATAGTTACTTTATCTAGTTATAAAATTAATATTGTCATGCTTGTTATGAATCCCTTAATTTTCACTAATATTTGATGGTATTTATTATACTGGTATAGTTTAACCTGTCACTGAATCCTTTTTATAAGGGAATATATTCCAAGCATATTTCTTCCCACTTCTATCTGTGTAATTAATATATATGCTTTAAAAATATTTCTATTTTTTTAAATCTTAGTTCATTGCTTACCACCATTTTTTTTAAAATAAAGTTTTATTTGGGTTTTCACACATACAAAATACAAGTAAAACATCTTTTTTGAAAATAGCATGGTCCTGGGTTGAACTTCTTTATACAGGCACAAAACTCAATTTCATGCTCCTTTTTGTGTTCTGTTCCATATCTTATACTATTCTACATTTTTTATATAGTTTTTCCCCTCTTAATTTTCTCAAATTTATTTTGATTATCTCATCTCAATTCAAATCATTATATTTATATTCTTGTCTGTTCTGTTCCAATTTCATATTATCTTTTCTCATTAAACAAATTTTCTCCTGTAGTGACTAATTGGAGTATGACACCTTTATATCTTTTAATTACATCCATTCAGCTCTTATTTAAACTTCAACATATACCTTAAGTTTATGACCTTCAATATAATATATAATACATAACTTCCAATCAAATTCTGCTTGGTAATTCTTATAATGCACACTATATTTTTTTAAAAAGATTATAAATAATTTAATTATAAACCCTCATTCCATTCCAATTCAGTTCTATCATTAATAATCATTAAAATCTTAACATCTTTAACTCTTCTTTTCAATTAAATATCATACTTCCTTAAAGACATATATAATCTCCATAATTAATTTTCCCTTATTTCTCTTCACATATGTTTTGTAAATCATTATACATTTTGTTACATTTATTTATTGACAAGCATTCCACTTAATTACAATAGCTATTTTATCAAACATTTTAATCATACATTGTTTCATATTTTCTAAAATTATTTCTATTTCTAATAGAATCATACTATCTTATGTACCTTTGCAGAATCCCTTTTTCCATTAAATTTTCACCCATTATCTCTAAATAGGCCCTGTTTCTCTATATTTTGTTCCTGTCCTTTATAACTTCTTTTCCTCTCTATTCCCTCTCCTTTTTACCCCCTTGTCTCTCTACTTCTAATTCTCTCCTGCATTTCCCTCTTCTGTTGTTTTCTGATTTTATACTTATTTTTCACTCTATTTTGGGAGGGGAGTTGTTTTTCCCAATTTTAAACTTTCCATTCTCTTTCCCCCTTTCCTTTTTTTTCCCCACCTAAGTTTACTTGTTCATTAAAGATGGCTTCTTCTTTGTCTCAATCTTCTTGTTCTATACGCATTTCTTGTTGTTTCTCATAATTCCAAATCTCCATTTCTAAAAACTGAAATACGAAGCCAAAAGAACCTCTCCCTTCTTGTGCATCTTTATACTTTTTAAGTTCCATTTTCAGTTCTTCTAAAAATGGAGCCATTTTAAACAGTTTTAAACAACCACCTGTTTGATTTTAGTCATTCAAATACAATAGCCAAAAATCCAGAAATTATCAAGTAATCCAAATAGTCCCAAGTTATTTCTTCTTATTTCTTTTTCCACTTTCTCTTCCTGGGGTTTTTGTTGCGATATTTCAGTTAAAATGTATCTTTTGGAAGTCTTGTTGAGATTTTGCTTTTTAATTCCAGGCAGTCTCCTCCCTTCCAGATCCTGCCCTTTTATTCTTTTTCTCTCCTTTCCTGTTTTCAAAAGCTTTTGAATATCCAAAAATCTTTATTATCCCTTTGACTTTTTATTTTCAGCATTAAATGCCTATTAATGTCAAAGTGGATTTTTTCCCAATTTCTTGCTTAAGTCTCTTAGCTGTTAGTATAGGAAAAGGAGAAAAAAAAAAAAAATCTTTTCCCTTTTCTCTCTCCTTCGCAGCTTAAAAATCTTCTTAGGAAACAATGTTATTGTTTTATTTAAATAGTTTCAATTCCAGGGTACCTTATTTGTTGCTTTTGCTATTTGACCCAGTCAACCAAAACTTTCTCTTCCTATCTTCCTACTGCACATTCTTTTCTGGTTGAGTTCTTTTTTGTGGTGGCCATTTCTGACGACCACTACAAGCGCTTTCGGGAAAGGGAGTAATGGCCAGCTGGGGAGGAGAGATGCAGCTCTCCTCAACTCTGCAGGCAGTCTCTCCCTTCTTCATCACCTCTATGAAGTGGCTTAGCCCAGAAACCATCTGGCTCGGGGCGCTCCAGAGGCAAGCATGGATCGAAGCCTCACAGAGACGAGGTTTCGGTCTGTTGCCGAAGAAGCTCAAACCGGAAGTTGCTTACCACCAATTTTTAAATCTTTGGTCCAGGTACAGTTGTCAGTAATTATATAAGTTGCATGTGAATAATGCCTGCAATTAAAAATCTACAGCTGAGACCAAAATTGAGAATGCTGTACAAAACAAAATATGCAGAACCAAATGTTCAAAAACAGAGAAGAGAACATAGGCATATGAAGGCCATATTGAGGCCTGTTGAAGTAGGAGTATTCATAGGACAGATTTTTTTTCTTTCTAAAAGAATTTGTAACAATAAAGCTCCAGTAGTTATTATGTTTTTTAAAAATGGACTTTCAGTATTGTTCAAGATAAACTATAATTTCTACTCATAATATGTACAGGTAGTCCTTGACTTACAACTGTTTGTTTAGTGACTGTTTGAACTTACAATTACAACAGCACTGAAAAAAGTAACTTTTGACCAGTTTTCACACCTACAATTATTGCAGCATCCCCATGGTCATATGATCAAAATTCAGACAGGTAGCAACTGGCATAAATTTATGACAGATGAGGATCCTGGGATCATGTAATTCACTTAACTGCAGTGATTCATTCCACAACTGTGGCATAAAATGTCATAAAATGGGGCAAAATTCACTTAAGAACTGCCTTACTTAGCAACAGAAATTTTGGGCTCAATTGTGATCAAAAGTTAAGGATGACCTGTATATATATTTTCTTGGAAGCAGAAAGATCCATTAGATTCTTGTTTCTCTGGTTGTTTTGTGACTCTCTTCAGTTTACATGTTTGACATTTAAGCCCATGTCACATTGGCCAACGGATGCAAAACGGACACAACGGACGAGCAAAATGTTCCATCTGTTGTTATCCGCTCTCAAAAGGGGCAAAAATTTGCATAACCAGAGCGGATAACACGGACGCGGGGAGGACGCAGGGCGGATGGAAAGCGGATGCGGAACGGAAGCCCAGCAGATGGGAGCGGATGGCACATCCGCTAGGCTTCTGGGGGGCCTCAGCGAAGCGGACGCGGAACGGATACAGCGGATGCAGAGCGGACGCTGAACGGATGAAGCGGATGTATAGCGGAAGCCTAGCAGATAAAGCGGATGCACAGCGGAAGCCTAGCGGATGCACAGCAGAAGCGGAAGGGATGCCGACCGTTAATTGCACATGCGGGTGGGAAGTATTACGTAAGCCCCTCGGATATAAAGGGAAGCAGCTCGCACGTGGCCAGCATTCCACGGTGGACATGACTGGATGCTGTGGAAGAGGAAGAGTCAGATGAAGGCTGTAGAGGTCTGCACCGCTGGGCTGCTGTTCTGAAAGTGAGATGCAGACGAGTTGCTCCCCCTTTTTATAGGCAGTATAGGTGTCCCTTTGCATCCTCTAGGCATCCTCTAGACATCCTTAATATCCGAGATAGGTCCCCTCTGCGAATGTTTTTTCCGCTTTAAACGCTTTGTTTCCTTTCTGCATCCGCTAGGCATCTGTTCCGCGTCCCTTCCGCTTCCTCCCTGCATCCGGGCGGATGCGAGTTGCGCGGATGAGCAGCGGACGCCAAGCTGATATAGCGGATGCCTAGCGGATGCGTAGCGGATGTAGAACGGACGAACTGGATACATTTTCCGCACAAAAGTTTTAGGCAGCTCAAAACTTTCGGAGCGGAAGAAACGTCCATAAACGGATGCTGGACGGATAGAGAGGAAGCCAAACGGAGGCAGTGAGTACATCACGTTTTCGAACGGATGGCAAGCTTTTTTGTCCGTTTTACATCCTCTTTGCATCCGTTGGTTCAGTGTGACATGGGCTTTAATATTAGCATTCTGACATCATTTGATTTAGAGAAGTGATCTGCAAAGTGTTACTGACAAGGATTATTGTTGAAGAATAGTGATACAAAATAAAATCTAGATTTGTTTTTTTAGTTTCTCCTGTCCTGGGAGAGGGATTGTCTTTATGTGAAAAAAAATCTTGTGTTAAGTCTGTTTTAGAATTGATCCAATGGTTTCTGTATTTAGCTTTTCAAATTGGCAAACAATGTGCCGCTGATTTGGAGATATCCCGCTCTTAAAATTTGAAACTCACAATTGCACAGACAAATAATGTTCTGGGGTATTATTTATTTATCTATATATTTCAAATATTTTTATGCCTCATTAACGATTCAACTCTAAGTGCCTTATGATTGCTCATAGCTCTTCATCTTGTAGATTGCCTAGCCTGCATTAGGATTTCTCTGTATATGTGTACCTGCATGTATGTATTGACTCCTATCCTAGCAACTACCTGGGCAAGTCTCTGCAGTTTCCTTGGAAAGATTTTAGAAGTGGTCTGTCATGGCCTGCTTCTTAGGGCTGAGAGTGAGTGAAGATCACCCAACTGATGTTTTGCTTAAGGCGGGACTAGAACTCATGATCTCTTGCTATTTATTTATTCCTTTGCTAACTTTATTAGTTTTACAAATAACTCACGGGGGATGATCATATCCAATTTATCTTCCTCTTTTGCCCTACAACAACAACCCTGTGAGGTGGGTTGGGCTAAGAAAAAGTGACTGGCCCAAAGTCACCCAGCTGGCTTTCATGGCTAAGGTAAGATTAGAACTCATGGTCTCTGGGTTTCTAGCCTGATGTTTTAATCACTGCACCAGATTGGCTCCAGAATTATTTTTTTGTTGTTGCCTTCAAGTCAGTACTGACTGCTGGGAACTGCCTGGCCTATTTCTTGCATTCTTCTTGGCAAGATTTCTGGGAAATAGTTTGCCATTGCCTCCTTTCTAAGACTAAGAAGGAATAATAGGCCAAGGTCACCCAACTGGCTAGCTTCATGCCTAAGGCAGCACTAGAAATCAACCTCCCAGTTTCTAGATTGGTGCCTTACATAACATTATTCTCTTTAAGCGTTGACACTAAAGTTAAAATAGGGAAAAAAAGACTACTTTGCAATCTTTCATCAACTACTTTAAATACAGATTGGCACTTCTATCCACAGTACTGTAGTGTTGAAGGCTATGCTATATGTAGGCACGTATTATAAATATATTTGAGTTACATTTTATTTTTTAAGATGAAAATAGTTAAACTGATGATAGTTCTTTTCTGGTGAAGTAACGGTTGTCCTCGACTTAGTTTGTTTAGTGACCATTTGAACTTAAAACAGCATTGAAAAACAATGACTTATGACTGCTTTTCACATATACGACTACTACAGCATCCCCATGGTCACATGATCAAAATCCAGACACTTAGCAATTGACTAATTTATAGCGATTGCAGTGTCCTGGGGTCATGTGATCATCTTTTGCAACCTTCTGACAAGCAAAGTCAATAGGAAAACCAGATTTACGTAACAACCATTTTATTAACAACAGTTGCAGTTATTCACTTAACAACTGCTGTTGTTAAATGGCGCAAAACTCATTCAACAATTGTCTTGCTTGGGAACAGAAACTGTGGTCAAGGAATATCTGTACTTGGTTGTACCAGACCACACATCTAATATTCTGTTTTTAATAATGGCTATTGAAATGTCGTTGAGAAGCTCAAAAATAGCTTAAAACCATTAAGTTTTTACCTGCTCCCAGCATCTATGTATCTAGAAATTGCATTTAATTAAGAGGATAACAGTTATTATAAGGGAGGGCCATAGGTCAAGAACTAGACATAGGTTGCATGTAAAAAATCCTCAGTTCAAACCAACGTATTTTAAAATAGAGCTGACAAACTCCTCTCTTTACTTGGGTTCATGCAGAAATGGAAAAACTGAAATTCTCATTGGATATACCCAATGGTGAAGAACGATGTGAGGGATTACACATAAATTTGTAATCTGGAGAAAACAATAATGAACAAGGTGCATCTATGGCTTATTCAACACATCAACTTCTAACGTGTATTCAGATGGCAGTTTTGTATCTAGACAGGAAAAGAGTCTGAAGGTTGCTAAACAATCACACTGAATAGTTAACCAGAAAAATGAGTTCTATTTTTAAGCTTGTGAGTTTTAAAGCATCTCTTATTATGGAAACCTAAGAAAAGAACTTTGCTATTTTTCCCAAATAACTAGCAAAATGAATATATGTACTTCAATTTCATCATATTTAGCCCTGCTTTTATAACTGAAAACATGAATTGCTTAATTAAGACAAAGCATACGACATAGCTAAGATAAATTTTAATCAAAGCTGCCATCTGTGTATATTTTTCCAGCATTGTCATACCTTATCTGATCCCAAGCATGAGTGCAAGAGTTTCAGAGGACACATAAAACTTCTCTGCAGAAAAAAAAGATTCTATGTCTTAAAGGAAAAATATAGAAGGAGAAATAGACTAGATGTTACTAGTGAGTAATTTTAATTCATTGCTTTTAAACTAATCCTTTAGTAAGGAACACTCTTAAATGGGAAAGTGTTGTGATTGTATAGGGAGATTGAATTTCTTAAGGCAGAAATGCTGGCTGCAACCAACAGTTACATAGCTCCAAAACTGAAAAGCAAAAAATCTAAATATCTGTTATAATCAATAATTATTGTGAGTATAAAGAGAGTCTCCATATTGATAGAAAGCAGTTTAGTTTACTAGTTTAATCTTAACACGTAGTAAATATTCTTATCTAGCCTTGCCATGTTGAGTAATTTGTGACAGATTGAGATGTTGCAGTCTGAGAGATACTGTAGGCTAAACACTCTTGAATGAAAATTCCATATTGATGGGGCAGTAATTCAATCATCTTTAGCTGTCTGGCTCGATTATAAACTCCTAGCCTTACTTTCAGTATTTCTCTTCCTTTGTTTAAAGGTCCATTATGAAGCTTAAAAGAAACAAGTTTAAAGCATCATCTAAACCGAAACAAAAAGGCATCAAAGTTACAGGACAATGGAAACCCATTGAGATCGACCCAAATATCTTTGCAGATGAAGAGCTTGGAGGCATAATATGTTTTGAAGAGCTTACCAATTACCAACTTGTCTCTTCCTTGAAAGAGGGAGAAGAAAAATCTACAAAAAGAAAATTTAATGATGAAGAGCTTGAAAAAGTATGTCCCACCACTCCCCCAAAAAAGAGAAAAAAGAGGAAAAATTTAGAACATGGAGAAAGGAAGAAGGAGGACCTTGAAGTAGAAGAAAAAGTAATTGAACAGGATGCCAATTGCAAAAAAGCCCTTGTTAAGTATGAGCAACATGATGATGAGCCAATGGAAGTGACAAGCCTGGAAAGAAAACCTGCAAAGAAAAAGAACAAGGGAAAAAAGAAGAAATCATGTTCTCCCCAAAATGTTCTTGAACCAGCTGGAACTTCCAAAAAAGCTAATAATTGGGCAGCCAAAGTCTTATCAACAAAATCAGATCACAAAATGGATGTTTCTGCATGGAAGAGCCTCTTTGTTCCTAAGCCTGTCCTTTCGGCATTGAGTGAATTGGGGTTCAGTACCCCAACTCCCATCCAAGCACTAACTCTACCATCTGCAATTCGAGATAGCATGGATATCCTTGGTGCTGCTGAAACAGGTATGCCTCCATACCATAAAACATGGAAATACCAATAATAAAAATACTGGTTTTTGTATGTACTTTATTCTACTGTTCTAGGTTTTGTATTTGGTGAATTGACAAATGCATAGCAAAAATGTGAAGACTCATTCCTTTTTTGTTTGGGAATATAGTAAAAATATTCGAACAGGGTCTGGAGAAACTGGAGAGGTTGAAATCAGTGGTAAGGACTGCAGGGATTTCCTTTATTGATTTCCATCACTGGCAAAATAGGTATAAGTGAAACCTTATTCAAGTAACAGAATTTAGCCCTCGGAACAAAATCTGGGTTGCTTGGGAACAAAAATTGTTTCTGTTTTGTTTTTGTGGACAATTCTGTCTGTTGTTAGCGTGTTTATACAGTGCAATTGTTTTTGCTGCTTTAGCACATACTGGTCCTGTAACAAAAAAAAAACAGTTATTTTTTTTTTGGTGGCTTACATGGAAAGGCTGACACATCCTCAGAATGCAAGATAGTTCCTCTGATATGCTTCATTATTGATCAAAAGGAAGTTTCTAAAATTCTGAAATATTAATTACCAATCAATACAAACTAATCAAACTGATACTATTCTATTTCTGGCTGTGCCTGATAAGATGTCATTTAAGTGAAATTAATAGGCTTAATAGGCTTAAGTAAAATTAATAGTCTCCTTTCATTCATGTTACTTTTCACAGCCCAGGGATCTACAGGAGCTTGTTTTTTGTTTTTTGTTTTTTTAAAGATTATTCATTCAAGCCTTTTTAACCTTGATAGAAATAATTGAATGGCCCATTATTCAACAACTGACATGTACTTAATATATTTAATGAATTAAATATTATTTTACATCTTGTTCTTTTCCTGGCTTCATCTCCATTTTGAGCACAGCCCCCAACACATGGCATCTCACAGACTGATCATTGGTCACTCAAAAGTGGGTCCTTCCTTCCTATAATGTCTTCAATCACTAAAAAAAATCAGAAAGATCCCTTGGGTGAATTATGTAGTAGCAATTGTGGTTCAGAGGGACAATTTATGTGTTGGCATAACTTTGGCTTCTCGTATTTCCTAACATTGGTGTTTGTGTGTGTTTTAGGGAGTGGAAAGACTCTTGCTTTTGCCATTCCGATGATCCATTCCATTGTACAATGGTACAGCTCAAAAAACATGACAAGCAGCACATTTGAAGAAACAGTGGATAGTGAAGATGAAATGGCAAAGCAGCACACAAGTGAAGAAATGATATTAAGTTCAGATATGGATGAAACTAATGCTCCTGAAGATGACAATGAGTCTGTGGCAGTAAACTCCATGGTGTTATTGCAGGATTCAGGATTTGATGTGGGTTCCCCAAAACAGAATTCTGTTAAAGATAAAAATAATCCTCTTCTGGGATTGGTCTTGACTCCTACAAGGGAACTGGCTGTCCAAGTAAAGCATCATATTGATGCAGTGGCCAAGTTCACAGGTACGTCTCTTCCTACTTTTGCATTGTGCTTCAGGTTTCCTATCCTAATATTTAATTTTTCTGCAGAACTCCTTTTCCCTTCCATCCAGGAAAAGTATAGAATATGATACGGAATGCAGTTCCAGCTTTATGAGAAGATCCTTGCTGGTATTTTTAAAAAAATATCTATTTTTCATTTTTTCTGTAAACAAATGCTTAGAATTTGGTCAGCTTGCACTGTTTGGAAATACAGCAAACTAAAGCTTTCAATATTAACTGATACACTACTATCTTGCTGGCTTCTTTTCCTGACCCTGACTAGCAAAAACCAAAGCCTTTTCAGAACACAGAAGATCGTTATTAATTTATTCATGAATTTATTGAGATATGGAGGCAATCTACATTCTGTATGAAACCCATTCACAAGTAATGAAACAGATTAGGTTTTTTTTGTTGCTGTTCTTAAAGACAGAATGTAAACGAATGGATTTAAATTAGAAGAAAATCAATTTAAATGCCAGGAGGAACTTTCTGGCACTGCAAACTGTGTTTTCTTCCAGATGTGGCATCCTGTCTTTGTGAGAAATTTTAAACTGAAGTTGGATGAGCAGTTATTGGACATAGTTGAGTATATTTTCTGCATTGACAGGAGTTTGGTTTATATGGCTTTTCAGTTTATTTCAATCTTTGACCTGTTAAGATTTGTTAATAGGTCTTTGTACTTCTTTTTTCCTATGATAGAAAAAGTAGAGTATTACTATGGCAAAATAGAGTAGAATATAGTAGTTTCCTTGTTAAATCAGGGAGGAACATAGGTAACTGTCATGCCAAGTCAGAGTATTTTTCCAACTAGTCCATAATTGCCTACAAGTCGGCATGCAAAGCATCCTGGCCTACAATTGAACTATTATCTCCTTGATTTATTTATGAGCAATATATTTAGAATTATTTGCAAGGGAATGCTAGTGGCAATCCCCATAAATAGTTCTGCCTGTTAATGCAGTATCTAAAACCTCTTGTGTTGCTCCATGAAATAGTACAGGTGAAAGTCAAAAAATTAGTATGTCATGCAAAAGTTCATTTATTTCAGTAACACAACTTAAAAGGTGAACCTAATATATGAGATAGATTCTTAACATGCAGAGCAAGATAGTTCAAGCCGTGATTTGTCATAATTGAGATGATTATGGTTTACAGCTCATGAAAACCCCAAATCCACAATCCCAGAAAATTAGAATATTGTGAAAAGGTGCAATAATCTAAGCTCAAAGTGTCCCACTGATCAGCTAATTAAGCCATAACACTTGCAAAGGGTTCCTGAGCCTTTAAATGGTCTCTCAGTCTGATTCAGTAGGAATCACAATCATGGGAAAGACTACTGACCTGACAGTTATGCAGAAAACCATCATTGACACCCTCCATAAGGAGGGAAAGCCTCAGAAGGTAATTGCAAAAGAAGTTGGATGTTCCCAAAGTGCTGTATCAAAGCACATCAATAGAAAGTTATGTGGAAGGGAAAAGTGTGGAAGAAAAAGGTGCACAAGCAGCAGGGATGACTGCAGCCTGGAGAGGATTGTCAGGAAAAGACCATTCAAAAGTGTTGGGGATTTTTACAAGGAGTGGACTGTGGGTGGAATCAGTGCATCAAGAGCCACCACACACAGACGGATCCTGGACATGGGCTTCAAATGCCGTATTCCTCTTGTCAAGCCGCTCCTGAACAACAAACAACGTCAGAAGCATCTTACCTGGGCTAAAGAAAAACAGAACTGGTCTGTTGCTCAGTGGTCCAAAGTCCTCTTTTCTGGTGAGAGCAACTTTTGCATCTCATTTGGAAACCAAGGACCCAGAGTCTAGAGGAAGAACGGAGAGGCACACACTGCAATATGCTTGAAGTCCAGTGTGAAGTTTCCACAGTCTGTGTTGATTTGGGGAGCCATGTTATCTGCTGGTGTTAGTCACTGTGCTTCATTAAGTCCAGGATCAACACAGCCGTCCATCAGGAGATTTTAGAGCACTTCATGCTTCCTTCCGCAGATGAGCTTTATGGGGATGCTGACTTCATTTTCCAGCAAGACTTGGCACCTGCCCACACCACCCAAAGCACCAAAACCTGGTTCAATGACCATGGGATTACTGTGCTTTATTGGCCAGCAAACTCGCCTGACCTGAACCTCATAGAGAATCTCTGGGGCATTGCCAAGAGAAAGATGAGAGACACAAGACCAAACAATGCAGAAGAGCTGAAGGCCGCTATTGAAGCATCTTGGTCTTCCATAACACCTCAGCAGTGCCACAGGCTGATAGCTTCCATGCCATGCCGCATTGAGGCAATAATTGCTGCAAAAGGAGCCCAAACCAAGTACTGAGTACATATGCATGTTTACACTTTTCAGAGGTCCAATATTGTTCTGTGCACAATCCTTGTTTTATTGATTGCATGTAATATTCTAATTTTCTGAGATTGTGGATTTGGGGTTTTCATGAGCTGTAAGCCATAATCACAATTATGACAAATCACAGCTTGACCTATCTTGCTTTGCATGTAATGAATCTATCTCATATATTAGTTTCACCTTTTAAGTTGCATCATTATAGAAATAAATGAACTTTTGCACGATATTCTAATTTTTTTAGTTTCACCTATATATGTTTTTAATCTCATATTCAGAAACATGCAGCAATAAATTCACAGCCATATTTGTCAACTCTGATAGATGATGATCTAAATGACTTGAGAATAGTCACACTTTCTGACAAACTTTTAAACATGCAAATCATATTGTAGTTTTTCATTGAATGTTTAGATAAGTTAACATATAGATTAACAATCAGCATAGATTCTGCAAAAGTAGATCTTATCTTCCTCATTTTTATTGAAAATATCAACATGGACACGATTGGAACAATGTTTATTTACTTTTTTATAACACGCATTGGGCTACCCATCTCACAGAAGTGACTCTCAATGTTGTATACAAAGATATTTTAGAAACTATTGACATTCTTCATCAAAGGCTCTTGAATAACTTAAATGACCATGGGATTAGATGAATTTTTATTGCTAAATGGTTCAAAATAAGGAAGCAAAAAGTAGGGATAAATAATCAGCTGTCAATGGGGGAAATTAAAAACTGACTTTATATGGCCCTATGTGGAGATTTTCTTAAACAGTCATTGTTTAGAGATAAAAAATGAGCTTACCAACTTTACACAGGTAAAACCCAAAATGTTTTCGAGAAAGATCTCTTTAGAAGAGATCAATAGTCAAACTATGACAAAGGAATTTCGGTTTAACAGTAAAATAATATAGATTGCCACAGAATCCCCTAATTTCAGCTGTATGGTGAGGAGAGCTTGATTTTTTTCCATCATGTGGAAGTTAAGGGTACCTAAAGCTTTTGCAAAAGACAAGGTGACATTCCCAGTGATGTGCCCCATATCCCTCAAACACTGAACTGGCTGCAAGAAAGTTACTTGTCCGTGACACAAGGTCTTCTCACAAAGTAAATGCCATCATTCCTCTGGTAGGAATACCCTGAAGTTGAATATAACATAGCAAGAGCAGTGATTCATACATTTAAATGTTCATTTCTTTGCTTCAGATATTAAAACAGCCATTCTTGTTGGAGGAATGGCTCCTCAAAAGCAGCAGAGGATGCTGAAGAAGAAGCCAGAGATTGTCATTGCAACCCCTGGGCGCCTGTGGGAGCTAATCCAGGAGAAGCAGCCCCATCTCTCCAATCTACGGCAGCTCAGGTATTACATACAGAGGTCTCTCCAAGGCTGAAACTCTCGATATACTTACATGTTTCTGGGTCTTAATAAAATTATGTATTATTCAGAATAATTGAGATTCTTCCCTGAGATTCAGACTTGTCAACGTTAATAATTGAGGTGCTTTTTAAAGTAGGTATGAAATAATACTGCAATCAAACTAGCAGATTGTGATTTCATAGTATTTGTGTCACAGCTGCAGAAGTAGGTTTATGGTTTTAAAATGCTTAATTGTTTTATCCTTGATTATGAAATTTTGCGTTTGCCTTTGTGAATGTTAGGAGAGTTTGAGTTAAATTATTTCTATTGGCCTGGTGAATATTATTTTTTAATTCCTTCAACCTTTCTGACATCAAGAGCTATTGTTATTGATTGTAGTAGTCAGAAAATTGTTCAGAAAAAACAGCAACCCCTCTGATAATCAGACCCTAAACTCTTTGGGCTAATCACAGTTTAAATTATCTCAGTAAGCACTTGGCTATCGTATGATATGATCATATTTAATGTTTTAATGTCTTTTATATATATGGTTTAAATTAAATATGATTGTGTTTAAATCATAAATATACACACTGCCCAGAATTAACTGGCCATTGCTTTTTAGAGTAAGATGGGCAGCACATAAATTTAATAAATAAATATGCTTGTTAAGAGTTTGGCTACTGCATTGTGCATGCAACTTCTAATCTCTTTTTAAGAGAAGCCCACACTGGATGCCTTATAGTAATCAATTGGTGGCAATTAAAGTATGGATCTACTCAGAAAGTAATAGCTGATAAGTTAATCTTAATTGTATCAAGGTACACAGTTTTTTATTATTATTATTGATCATGCTACTTGGTTCAGCAACCATAGGTTCCTTTTTCCTGTCTTGGGTCTTAATTATTTCTCTGTATTGCTATTAATTGGAATTGGAGTTACACATTATGCAATGGGTCTGATTGTTGTTTAGCATAATATATGAACTCAGCTGGTATGGTTTATGGCACAGTACAGTATATTGCATAAATCTAATCCATTAACACATTTGCTAAACAGGCACTTGGTTCACTTAATGTCTGTGCTGACTTGCTTAACCATGAGAAACAAGGTCATAAAAGTAGATGTGACTCACTTAATGAATTCATTGTTCAGCAACAGAAGTTCTGGACCTAATTGTGGTCATAAATCAAGACTACCTTTACATTGTTGTATTATGTCTGAGCTTTTCTAAGATATTCCCTTAACTTGTTGTACATCAACAAAAATTGATAACCCATTTATAATCTGACAGCTGCTGATAGATGCAAAGAAGAGCTATATAATCATAATATCTGATGGGAAGATGTTGTTTTCAGAATATTTTAAATAAAAGTGTGAGCACACAATCGGTGCAATAACATTGGAAATGTCCTGTTGGATCAAGCTAAGGACCTGATATAGCTGCTGTGGGAAAGAAAAGAAGGCTTTTCTGAACCCTGTTTCATTTCCAGATGTCTTGTATAAAAACTTTCAAACTGTCTTGATAGATGCCTGGTGATTGATGAAGCAGACCGGATGGTAGAGAGGGGACATTTCTTAGAGTTGTCTCAGTTGCTGGAAATGTTGAGCGACACACAGCATAACCCAAAACGTCAGACATTTGTCTTCTCTGCCACCCTGACTTTAATCCATCAAGCTCCCACTAGAGTTCTACAGAAGAAAAATGCTATCAAAATTGACAGGAAGACAAAGCTGGAAATGTTGATGCAAAAAGTAGGCATCAAGGGAAAGCCCAAAGTGATAGATTTGACCAGAAAAGAGGCAACTGTGGAGACTCTCACAGAGACCAGAATCCATTGTGATACAGAAGAGAAAGATTACTATCTCTATTATTTTCTGCTGCAACATCCAGGCAGGACCATGGTTTTTGCAAACAGCATAGATTGTATCAAACGACTTACTGCACTCTTGACCATCATGGACTGCAATCCACTGCCTCTTCATGCAAACATGCACCAGAAGCAAAGGTTAAAAAATCTGGAGAGATTTGCTGAACGGAACAGGTTAGCATCTAATTCTTCTTTTTTTTAATATGTATGTTTTTATCCCAGCTTTCTTTTCATAAACAACTCAAGATCATGAACGTACCAATACACCTTCCTCCTCCTGTTTTTTCTATAACAACCTTATGAGTTAAGTTGGGCTGAGGGAGAGTGACTGGCCCAAAATGACACAGCTGGTTTCATGTGCAAGACAAATCTAGAACTTATAGTCTCGTGGTTTCTAAGCACCTTAACTACTACACCAAAATGGCCCTCTCATTGTAAAATAAACTAATAATTCAATATAGTTTAATTATATATTTTATACAATATATAAATACCGTGTTTCTCACAAAAAAAGGCCGGGCTTTTTTTTTTTTTTTTTTTTTGAGCCCTGAAAAAAACAGGATGTCTTTTCAGGGATGAATTAATTTCTCCCCCCCCACCCCACGCGCACCAGCACCATCTCCAACAACAGCATCTGAGTCGCTCCCGCTTTTCCCCTGTCCCCGTAACAACAGGGGAAAAAAACATTTTGAGGTAGCTGGGAGCGCCGCGTGCTGCGTTTTGGTTTAATCCCGAGTGGCTGGGTGGGCATGAGAAGAGCCAAGCGAGTGTCTCTGCTGCTGCTACGCTTGGTGCTCCAGCCTCGGGCTCTGCAAGTTTGCAGCAGTGGCGGGAACCATGGAAGTTCCGGAGGTGGCTCCCCAACCCGAGAAGCAGCTGAAATGGTTCCCGCCGCTGCTGCCGCTGTTATTGGAGATGGAGCTGGCGAGAAAGGGACAGCTGCAGCTTGGTCTGGGCACTTGGAATGCAGGAACAGGCTGCACACAGGGACTTTTGCAAACTTGCAGAGCCCGAGGCTGGAGCACCAAGCGTAGCAGCAACAGAGACGCTCGCTCGGCTCTTCTCACGCCCACCCAGCCACTCAGGATTAAATCAAAACACAGTGGAGGTACCTCAAAAAAAATTTTTTTTTTCCTGTTGTTATGAGGACGGGGGAAAAGCAGGAGCAACTCAGACACTGTTGTTGGGGACAGTGCTGGGTAGAGAGGCACCAGCACCGGTGGGAACCGTGGAAGCTATGGAGGCCTGAGAAACGGCTGAAACACTGCCGGACATCCATGCCCACGCTGCCTGCCTGCTGACCCGGGTAAGGGAGCCCTCTATACTCCACCATGGTGTTTGGAGCAGCTGATGGTGAGGCGTAGCTGCCTGGTGGGCACTCCTAATGGCAAGTTCCCCCCCCCTGCCTCCCCCCCAATTTTGCATGTTTTAAACTAGGCCTAAATTTGGGGGGAGGGGCTTAATTTCATTTTATGCCTAGAAAACATGCTGGGTCTTCCTATTGGGGGGGCATATTGTTGGAGAAGCACGGTACATATGCGTGAGTACGTATGTATGAACACACATACATACACATGCTAAATTCAGTTTATATGCTTGTTTCTCTGGTAAATATGAATTGTCCAAAATGGATCACTTTTGTATTAGGTCCAATAAAAGAAAGCAGAAAGTGAAGCAGAAAGCTCAGAAATTCTCCACAAACAAATGAAGTAAATAGAATAGAAGGTATGACAATTAATCTATAATAGCAAAAACTGCTAAAATCTACCTAGAGAGAAAAATAACCTTATATTACTTTTTAAAACAATTCTTATTTTTATTTTAAGAAATGCTGGCTTCATTCATTTCAATCAAATCAGTAGCCAATCTTAGCAGATCAGATTGTGGCTGGGAGATGACCAGGAAATACCCTGGCTAGAATGGGAATGGGTAGATAAATACCCTGGCTAGAATGGGAAATTGAAAACCATCCCAAAAGGAGGCAGTGGCAAAACCTATTTTGTTCTGTTGCTATGGAAACTACATGGATGTCCCTGTGGAGTCTCCAGGAATTGTACTTTATTCAACACCTTTCTAAAGCTGTATTTATCTACTACAGTATGAATTAATTATATCCATTAATCACAATTGACTGATTTATTTGCTTTATTCTGTTTATTTTCTGTTTGTCTTGGTCCACTATGTTTTAACTTAATCTCTTTATCTTCATTGTGACATATTCACAATCCATGCTATCAATACTATCACAATCCACACTATTTTGCAATCCATACTATTTTACTATCACAATCCATACTATTTTGCTAGGTTAACCCACCTGGCCATCTGGTGGAATGCAGATGAGAACATTGTAAAGAAGGTTTCTCACCCCACCCCCCAATTCTGTTTAATAAACTGCTGCTGTCCTTCTGTAATTTCAGCTGTCCTCTATTGACAACAGATGTAGCTGCTCGTGGTCTTGATATTCCTTATGTACAGCATGTCATACATTATCAGGTACCAAAACAAAATATGTATCTCTCCATTTATTGCTTGTAAGTTATGTTTTATGCAATTTTAAAAGAACCAGATGGATTTTATGGTCTGTGAGTTTTAACATGGCAAAAGGAAGAGAATTTGATGCATAATATGATAATAATAATATATTATGAGCCTCGGTAGCACAATGGTTAGAGTGCAGTATTGCAAGCTACTCCTACTGCAATTTGGCAGATCAAATCCCACCAGACTCAAGGTTGACTCAGCCTTCCATCCTTCCAAGGTGGGTAAAATGAGGACCCAGATTGTTGGGGGCAATATGCTGACTCTGTAAACTGCTTAGAGAGGGCTGGAAAGCACTAAAAAGTGGTATATAAATCTAAGTGCTATTGCTATGGTGCTATAAGCCAGGCCATTATTTGACAGAGGAGAAATATAAATCTCTGAAAGTTGAGGCATTGCCCTGAAATTTGATGTTGCTGCCCACTGCATTTTCTCTCCGCGTATGTCTTTTAAATATTCAAGCATCTTCAGGTGATAGACTTAGCCACTTTGTTTTTCCTTGCCCCTTCCCAGCCATTCTTTTCCATTGCCATAATAATAGCTTCCTAACCATAACCTTCTTCATAAGGAAAGAAGAGCTTCATTACACATAATATATTCTGTCTCCAAGATAGAACATTCTGAGAAAGATTGACCTTTACTAGTCCATCTCAGTGTGGCATTCCAGGAATGGTCCAGCAATTTTCCAGAAACAAGTCTTCCTAAAAAGAAAATGATGCATGTCATTGTAGTCACTGGTACCAGAGTGTTAATGTCTGTGACTTTTCAGTGTTTACATAGACTTGTAGATAAGTTCTACAGAGTCAGAAGTTTTGATCTTGGGTGTTCTCTGCATCTCCGTGAACTTACTCACATTACATGCTATGTAATGTTGCTATCACATTACAACAATGTAATCCATCCAACCCTGCTAGAAAGGATTCTTTTTTATATCAGTCTTTTTTATATCAGCGTTGTCCTGTCTCTGTGGAACTGTTGCGTCTCTTGTGCTGTTCCAGGTTCCTCGTACTTCTGAGCTTTATGTTCACAGAAGTGGCAGGACTGCCAGAGCTGCCAATGAGGGACTGAGCTTGCTACTGATTGGGCCCCATGACTTGATTAATTTTAAAAAGATTTATAAAACGCTGAAGAAGGATGAAGAGCTTCCTTTCTTTCCAGTTGAGGCAAAATACATGACAGCAGTCAAGGTAAAAAAAATTCTTTCTTTCAGAATTAACTATGCTTTTAACTGCATAACTTTTCAGGCTCATGGAGATCTTAAAGCAAAAGGTAATTTTAATTCAATTTGGGAACTTAATTGGAGAACCTGTGTATAGGAACAGTTACGTAGTTTTGACATTTGTTTTTGTGAATCCTTTCATGAGGTGACTATGGCCTTCGGTCCTGAATCTGCTCATAGGGTAGTAAGAGAGAATCTGGAACTCAGACCATTGGATTCATTCTTTGTTGTAGAAATCTGTTCAAAAAACTACACCAAAGATTCCTTTGTCTTCTTGGCTCACCGGCCATCTCATTACACTACAGTTAGTCCTCGACTTAACCATCACAACTGCACACCATTTTAAGAATTTTTCTTGCCATGGTTGTTAAGCAAATCACTGCAGTTTTTAAATGAACCTTGCAAATGTTAAGCGAATATGGCTTCTCTCATTGACCTTGTTTGTCAGAAGCCTTGTGGGAAGGTTACAAATGGTGATCAAACGACCCATGAATACATGCCAGTTGCCAAGTGCTCAAATTTTGATCACATGACCATGGGGAAGTTGCAACAGTTGTAAATGTGAAAAATGGTCACAAATAACTTTTTTCAGTGCCGATATGACTTTGAACAGTCACTAAATGAATGGTTATAAATAGAGGACTATCTCTACATATTCAGTTTGTACTCAACTTCTGGATCAAGGTCTTTTTCAGAAATACAATTACCATCCCAAATATTTCACATTTCATATTGCACATTTGATTTACATTCTTAAGTGGAAAAAAAATGCATGTGTCACAGTTACATCTCAATATATTATTTTCAGACCCCTGCCGTGATAGTTTAATCTTTCTTTTCTGGAATATTAGTTACCACACCAATTTTGTGTCCTCTGCAAATCTGATAAGCCATTTCTCCATGTCTTGTTTTTTTAACTAATCAGCAAAATGGTTGAAGAGTAGAGACTATGGGGTTGAATCTTTGACAATGGAAAAGCTTTGCTGGCCATTCTGCCATTTCAGTCACCTATACCGGGCTTTTGGATGTTTTTCTCATGTGCCCAATTTTTGGCCTTGTATGATTCACACTTGTACATAACTTGATAGCTTAGTTATCCTCTTTTCTTTGTTTCAGGAGCGTGTGAATTTGGCAAGACAGATTGAGAAGATTGAGTATTTCAACAGCCGAGCCAAGCATCAAAACTCATGGCTCCAGCAAGCTGCAGAAGCACTTGAACTTGATCTGGATGATGATGCACTAACAGGCAAGTAGGAATAAATGTGCAGACTGAGGAGGTCTCCAAAAAGATGCCTTCTCTCTTAGCCGGGATGCAGTCACAAGGAATGGCCACATGCCCGAAAATCCTGGTTGCATCATGGTATCATCTCACAAATGAGGCAAAATTCGTGAAATCATTTGTTCCAGTTCTAAAGGGTGCCCATGTGGTCCTGGTCTCTCTTTTGATCTAAAATAAATGTAACTATTTTGGGGCAAGGACAAAATTTTCAGCAGCAGGCTTCATTCTAACTTGGTAAGAACGATTTAGGTATTCATGAGATGAACAGCTTTTGGCAATTGTATCCTGGAGTTAAGATGTTGCAGTTAGGACAACCATAATTGCAAATTTGTTTGAATGTATCTTTCCCTCTCATGTTTTTTTAGAAAGATTTCGGGTGGGGAAAGCTGTGTGAGAATACAGTGCTATGCTATATTAGAACTTAAACTACAATGTTCATACATTCCCACCTTAAAACAACAAGAAGTGGCATCACTGCATTTCAGACAGCAGCCTCCAGCAAGACTGGTAAAATTTACTATTGTAACTTAAGGGCAGAAATTGCTCACCTTTTTCTTATAATGGAGAGACAGATGATACTGAACTACATAAGACTCCCCTCTCCCATTTAAACCCCCGGTTTTAGCTCCAGTTTGAAATGAGGGCTCTTTGGTGTTATCTGAGCTTGGTTGTTTTCTTGCAGATGTTTCATTAACCAATCTAGTTTGGGTAATAAAACATCTGCAAGAAAACAACCAAACTCAGAGAGCAAGGACCCCTCAGCACCAATACTCAATGGCAAAACTACTCATATTCAGTAGTGCAATATTTCATGCCTTTTTCTCCAAAAATAAGGGTGCTAACAGGAGCAGGACGTTTCTGGGAGTCAAACTTCTTTTATTTGTATTGTTAATACACACATAGAAAGAAATGGATGGAAATTATGTTACCAACATCTAACTATCTTGCTGGCAAACTGCAGCACCATGATATTTAGTAATAGCAACAGTGCTTAAATTTATATACTGCTTCCCAGTGCTTTACAGCCTTCTCTAAGCGATTTACAGAGTCAGCTCCCAACAATTTGGGTCCTCATTTTACCCACCTCAGAAGGATGGAAGGCTGAGTCAACCTTGAGCCAGTAAGAATTGAACTGCCAAACAGAAGTAACCTGCAATACTGCATTCTAACCACTGTGCATTATGTCTCTTTAGTTGACTTTACTAAATTTTGTGACTGGAAATGGACACTTTTGCCTCTTAGAGGTCTGTCATTCCACTGATACTGATATTACTATCAATCTTCTGGAAAGTTGGAAGTCTCCTGCAGCTTTCTTGAAGGCTGAGAGGTATCCCCTTCCCCCTAACCCCCCCCACAAAAAAAATCTCTCAAACATGATGTTCTGTCTTTTAAGATAGATAGGCAGACTTCGCTCTGGATCCCTCCCAAATGAATAGATGCAAAAGGCACATGAACGTTAATACAGTTTATTGACTTGTACATCTTCCATCACACCCAACATTGCCTTCTGTGGTTGGCACCAGCACACCAGATCTGACACACTATTGTTTTCCAGCTTCATTATCAGAGATCTTTGTGAAAGAAAAGCTTGATTGAACCAGAGGCCCTTTATGTGAAAAATATCTGCCCTGCCACTGTATTTCAGTCATCCTGTAGTTAAAAGAAAAATACTTAGAAGGAACATCTAATACAGCCTACTGATTGTTTTAAATAGGAATGGAGAACATTGATTGGGAACATTGAAACTGGGATGTCAAATTAGATCATTATACACCTGAGTCCCGAGTTACAGCCTTGCCAATTTATATGGGTTATGTATAACTAGAAAGGACATTGTGTGTTTCTACTTGAGAGCTGGGATATTTTTAATCATTCAAATTATGACTTCAGTAATGAGCTTGACCTTTTCTTTTTATGTGTTGTTCTGTGTTTTAAAAAAAAATATTATTATAGGAGGC
Organism: Laticauda colubrina; assembly: GCA_015471245.1. Lineage (NCBI taxonomy): Eukaryota > Metazoa > Chordata > Lepidosauria > Squamata > Elapidae > Laticauda > Laticauda colubrina. The sequence goes on from BLBF01000005.1 coordinate 12,693,697, forward strand.
CAGTTCACTGAGCGAGAAGAGAGCGAGAAGCACAGGATGCTGAAGGGGATGAAGAAGCAGCTTAAGCACTTGCTCAGTCAGCCAGTATTTAAAGGTCTTATGAAAACCAAATACCCAACCCAGTCGGGGAAATTAGTTCTGTCTGACTACATAGGCCAGCATTCTCAGTCTGCCTTGAGTGCTATATCAAAAGTACAAGTGAAGAAGGCAAGGAAGAAACAATAATAGACACACGTGAAACAATTGACAGGACATATGAAGATAAAAGCTAGAAAAAATTTCTTTTCTTCCTTTTGTAGATATGGCTTACTCAGAATTCATTTCATGCAATTATCTATCTTGAATAAATGATTATGATAATCTGCTATTGTTGTTTCCATATCATCTGTGCATTCAAAAAATAAGAGTTGGTAACTTTTTCATGTGCTGGGCACCATCAAAAGATCTAGTATAGTAACCCAAGAATATGATGAAACATTCACATAAAAATGCTCAGATCTTCCAAGATTATAAAAGCTTAAAAGATGTTGGTTTTATATTTCACGATCTCAGTCAAGAAGACTGAAATCTCATGAGATATTAGCCTACTTGATTGAAGCTTTGGGCATTTTGAAACACTTAATTGAAAAAATAATGGGACTTATCAGTGCTGAACTAGAAGACCTTGGCATAAAGATTTCCATCCACCTGATTTTTACCAATGCAACTTGTGCTCAGTTGTATTTTTAGCACACATAAAAGAAAACATTAATTAATAGCATTTACATGTGATACATTTTGATGTAAAAACAGTGATCATGGTAAGCACAAAACATAGTCCAGCTTTTTTCAATTTGGTGTCCTTCAGTTACATTAGGAAAGGCTCTCCCAGAGTTTCAACCAAAATTGTTGGCCATGCTTAACAATTCTTAAAAGTTTCATTCCAAACATATTTATAGGTTACCATACTATGGGAAGCTGGGATAATCTTCCTATGGTTACCAATCCATAGGATTGGTCCAAAACTATCCCAACATCTTCCATAGTGGTGGGCTTCAATTTTTTCTCCTACCGGTTCTGTGGGCATGGCTCGGTGGGCGTGGCAGGGGAAGGATACTGTAAAATCTCCAGTCAGAGGTGGTATTTGCCGGTTCTCCGAACTACTCAAAATTTCCACTGCTGGTTCTCCAGAAGTGGTCAGAACCTGCTGAAAACCACCTCTGATCTTCCATATCTAAAGGAGATCTAAAACCTGTTCCCTGTTCCTGGTCCAACTCCTTAAAACACTATGTTATACTGATTGTCAAATCTGCTCTACATGTCACTATGAATTTTGATATCTCTGATGAGTCAACACTAGATGGCATCAAAGCATTACATTTCTGATACTCATGAAAAAACTGATATAGGACAAACACATTTAATCCTCCCTTCTGTTTTCCCCACAACGACAACCTGGTGAGGTGAGCTGGGCTGAGAGACAGAGTGAGAGTCACCCAGTTGCCTTTCAATTTTGTAATTACGTAATTATAACAACCAATATTTTAATAAGTTATAATTATATATAATTGCATATCAAAATTTCTGTTTGAACTCTCACTTCATTACCAGATTACCAGATCATCTGGTAATCGGGAGGATTTGGTCCAAGAGTTTCAGAGACTTTCAGGGCCAATAGAGGATTTGAACACAGGCCTCCCTTCTGACCACCATCATATCTCTTTTTGTGAATCGCTGTGTATTTCACTGTATTTTCATCACTAGAAAAACAGAATCTAAACAGTCTTTTTCATTGAGTAACTTGTGAGATTAGGTCAATGCATTTAAAACCTTAGCTGCATTTGAAAAACTTTCCACTGATATCTTTTTAAATATATTTAACAAGACCTTTCTGATTTATCTACTTTATTAATAAATACAATGCTTTATGGCATAATGAGCTTTATTAATATTACCTTCCACTTCTGGTTTAGAGTCATGTCTCTATTAAAAAAAAATATGACAGGATCCTGCTTTAAGATTTTTCCCTATCATGCCCCCAATATATCCACAAATAACTGACTTCTCATCCCAGGCCATGAACCAGACAGGCTTACATCACCTTTACTGGATTAATGTTATAGTAATTTTTCCCTATTCTGACAAATTTCAAGAAGATTTCAAGTGTAAAGTCCATTTGACTGTATTATCAGTTACCTTAAAGCAGTGTTTCTCAACCTCAGCATCTTTAAGTGTGGACTTCAATTCCCAGAATTCCTCAGCCATTCTATTGACTGTCTATACACCTTATAGGAATATCAGGAAATTGCAGTGACTTGAAACAAAGGATATGAAGGCAAGAGAAAGATTGACATTGGGAACAACATATATTGGGCTGGTATAATTTTTTTCAATTCAAGGAGTGGGAGCACTTTCACTCAGAAGTGAGGAAAGAACCATTGTCTATAATTTTAGGAGATAAAAATGCGGGGTGCAGAGCATCAGAATTATCCAGACCAAATTTAGGACTATATAGATTCGCACAAATGCAGAAACAAATGATGGCGTGAACATTTTCACAGTTAAAGAAGAAAAAAAGGAAAAATATGTGCCATTATTCAAATCCATTAGTGATTACTTCTATGGGTGGAATATATATCCAGATTTGAAAGAGATAACTCACACCTGGTTGACATTCTGCAGCATTTGTTTTTAATTACGAATCCAATTGGAGCAAAGTTGCTAAAATCATTGCTAAAATAGAGATGCACAATTATGAATCCCCAGGCCACTAAGAACCTTAAATTCTTTCAGAGACCCTTCAAATCTTATCTCAGACTATGTTTATGAGAGAAGACAGATTTCAGAATTATGTGTTGTGTTTCAAATATATAAATATAATTACATTATCAGCTGTGGATGAATGAAATTAGATGTGGTATGTGCTGTGCCACATCTGCCTTGATCCTACCAATTATCTGGAATGAATCCCTAATCAGGCTTTAATTCAGCCTTAACCTTGTAAGGTTGCACACTCTTAAATATACATTATGAGCAAACGGTTAGCAACTACAACTTTCATAATAGATCACTAGAACATTTTTACAGAAATGTTCACATAATACTTAAAACAAAAATTGAGGGTGAATCATTGTTGGTTTTCCTCATGGAATGTACTTCTCTCATCCAATTTCTGATTAAAATGCAGGGAAATATGGTACAAAATGTTGTCTTTGTATTCTGTTTCTAATAGATATTTCAGACATTTTATCTTTGGCTTCAGACATTTGTAAATATTGAATCTCAAAGGTGCAAGAGGGCCAGGTTATATGCAGTTCTGCATAAATCTCCCAAGGATTTATGCCCATTCCACCAGGTCAGAAATGGTGGGTGTGCTGTAGATCAGTGGTCCCCAACTGATGGGCCGCAGCCCACATGAGAAAATTTTGGTTGGCCACAGAGAAATGTTTCCCCAAAGCAATTAATCCAGGCTGCGCCCTGGATTATGGCTCGCCCACCTGCTGGCTCCCACCCTTCAGCCAAGCACAAATCTGCCAAAAGCAGTGCAACCCTCACCGGCCAGGATGAGGTAATGGTGCTGTTGCAGCAAGAGGACGCTGGTGACACAGGTGTGCTGAAGCAACAATGGAGATGGCCGGAAGGTGCAGGAGTGCCGCACTACTTGTATTTGCGCAGCACTCCCGCACCTTCCATTTTGCATCTCCTGGCCTGGGCTCTTCCTCTATGGCTACAGGCTGTAGGGATGGCCCAGGGCAAGAAAAGTACTGGCTAGTGGTGGTGGGAGGGGGCAGAATGGGCAAGTCTGTGCTCACCATCCAGTTCAGAGGTCCAGAATGGGGCATTGGCGTTGGTTTCTTCATTCCTCTCAACCCTCTGCTGCCCCCCCCCCAACAGTCCCAGCCATCACTGCCAGGGGAAAGCATAGAAAAAGCGAGCAGAAACATTTCTCGCTGGGGCGAAAGAGCTCAGATCGAGGAAAGCACAGGTAAGAGAAGACGGAAGCTGCCACCTTTGAAAAGTGCTGCTTTCTGTTGCCTGTCCCTTCCGATCTCTGCTCTTTTGCCCCAGTGAGAGCTGTTTCTGATTGATTGCTTTTCCTGGGGGAGGGCAGCAGAGACATCAGGGCTGCTCTCCCCCCTCAGCAAGCCAGGCCTGGAGGAATGTAAAGAATTGCAGGCGAGCACTGGAGGAAGGTGGGTTGGAAATGCCAACACACATTTCCAGCATGCTCTCTTCTGTCCCAAAGTAGGATTGAGTGGGAAGGAGGGAAGGAGAAGCCTGGCTTGCTTTCTTTTGGCATGGGACGGGGGGTGGGGGGGGGGAGGCCAAATGCACAGACCAAAAGAGTGCCTAGGAAGATGGACTCCTAATAACCAGCCTGTTTCTCCAGGCAAGAACTCAGGCTTTTCTGGGCTCAACACACACCCATTTGGCCTCCACACAGGGAGGGATCCTCCTCTGCTTGGAAGTGGCAGGAGAAACTGGAGCTTAGCCTCGGGGAGTCCTCTTCTTATTTGGAGGCTTATGTGTTCTTATGTGTTGCCTGGTTATGTCGGCACTTCCAGACCGGCCCTCCTTCCCTCCCCCTACTTCAGGCAGCTACACATGGCAAAGGAAGGAGAGGTTTCCTCTGACTCGGGGGATATATGAGATGGTTCTGCCTTTCTTTCATTTGAGGGGGAGCTGGTTCCTCCCCGTCCAGATCTTCCCAGCCTCCAGGAACCATGTGGCTTCTTAAATCCTCCCTCTTTCCCCTCCCCAAAGGATAAGAGAGGCCCCTCCTTTCCCTTCACTCTGCCCCACAGTTATGATTAAGCATTTATGATTTTGTTATAATTAAATAAGCATTTATACATATAAAATATTAAATTTATATTTAATATAAAAATTAAAAATTTTATATTAAATATATTATCTTTTTTAAACATTCATATTAGTGGTCCTCAGGATTTAAAAGTATGAGTTTGGTCCCTGAGGTTGAAAAGGTTGGCAACCCCTGCTCTAGATCCTGTCACCCCTTCAAAGTAGACATATAGGAAAATGAAGCTATGACTGCTAATTCTACTTTTATTACAATAACAGAGTCTTGTAAGTGTGAATATGTTTCTACCTCCCTCTCTTTATTTCTGTGAAAACTTGGGAGGAGCAAACATGAAGTACTTTCTCAAATTACATGTCTTCCCAGATTGAAATATCTTTTTTCTGATAGTTGTTTTGGTTGCAGCTCTTCCTCTTGTTCCTCAAGATTTTTCCTTCTGTCCATTACAGGTCTCATCACTTAAATATTGTCAACTGATAGAATTCTTGAGACACACTTAATCTGTAGCCACCCCAGCCTTTTAGAATAGTCTCCCACCCAAAATTCAAGGGATACCTATTCTTTTAGCCTTCCGGAGGCCATGAAGACCTGGATCTTTCTCCAAGCATTGGGACAAGGATGGAGGTTCATTCAGGAAGCTGATTTGTCTAGTACCTGGTGGGAAGAGTGATATTATCTGTATTGTTAGGAATCTGTCCACCAATTAGTTGGGTTGGCAATATATAAATTAACAATGTATGTTTGTAGCTTTAAGACAAAACCACTGTGTTGATTTTACTATATTCCAATTGGTTGATTATGTTGCGAATTGCCATAAGAGGGAGCTAGAGATCCTGGCTTGCTCTCTCTGACATTCTGTATCTCTGACATTCTGCATCTCTTACATTTTGTTGCTATCTAAGCTGTGCTTATACTTTGATATCTTTGTTTGCTGTAAATGACAAAGGCAACTGTAAGAAGATTTTGTAATTGGATATTATTTGGACTGTTAAACATATATGACTTGGACCGTTTATTGGACTGTGTTATTTCTTAAAGTAAACTTTAACTCAATTTAGTATATCTGAGTGTGGCTGAATAATTATTCATAACTATTCTCATAAATGTTTTGATGTACATATCCTTGTTACTCAAGGGTTATTCTGTACATATCATAACATCAGTTATAGGCCCAGAGAGACATTGAATATACAGTTTTATATTCAGACAGCTAATTGTGGTTTATTGTTAAACTACCAATGGCACAAGGACAGTCAACCAGTATATCCCAGATAACCTGGTTGGCTGGAACAAACTATATTTCCTGATCTATGAAGTGCAGCCTACTTCTGTGTAAACACAGATTATGGACTGTAGTTAATAGCCCACCGGATGTAAAAGCATAGGACCCACTGAATGATGAAGATAAAAAGAAAATAGCTGACTTTAACCGGGATAATGAAAAGGCTCTTAGTATAATTGGACTGACACTGAGTGATCAGCAGTTAGTCCATATTCATGGTGAAGAATCTACTGCTAGGTGTTGGGACATTTTAAAGAGGATTTATGCTCGAGATAGTGTGGGTGCACACATACACCTTACACATAAACTGTTTAGAGCCCATCTTATAAAAGGTGGCGATATGTTAGGTCATTTGGAGTTTATGAAAAGGACTTGACAAGAGCTACAAGAAAAGCAGCTGATTTTCTTGGAGTTGCATCAAGTTTACATCATTCTTTCTTCTTTGGATGAAAGTTATGAAGATTATGTGTCTTCACTGGAAGTTTTAAACAGAGATGAACTTGCATTGACTGGCATAACTGGAAGACTGTTAGAAGAGTCAAGAAGAAGGCAAGATAGAAATCAACTGAGAGAAAGACAACTCCAGGAAGAAAAACTGTCTTCAACTGCCTATATTGTTAGGAAATGTTTTTCTTGTGGGACTAAAGGTCACATAGCCAAATACTGTAAAAAGGGTAAGAAACAGAATGCTATTAATATACAGAGAGCTTATAAAGATGTTAGTTTAGCCATATCTAGTACAACTACAACTATAAACCATGATATATGGGTAATTGACAGTGGAGCATCGCAGTGTATAACTAAAAGTAATGAGAGGTTTGTTAACATGACAAAGAGTAAACAGCATGTATCATTAGCTAATGGATGGAAATTGAGAGCATCTGGAAAAGGTACTGCATATTGTTCATGTATTAATGAACGTTTACCAATGTTATATGTCCCTAGATTGATATTTAACTTGCTATCTGTAAGAGCACCAGTAAAAGCAGGATTTGTTGTAACCTTTCAGTGAGATAAATGTTTAATTGAAAAACAGGGTAAAAGCATTACTGCAAGATTGGATAATGATTTATTAATTATACATGATAATCCATTAATTTATGCTAACTAAGTTTATGAGAATGCCTCATGATGAATGTATTCATCTGCTCCGTAGACATATGGGATATATAAATTTCAAAATGCTAAAGAAAACTGTTGAGTTATCTAATGGTATAAAATTAAAACCTTGTACAAAGTATTTAAATTGCAATATTTGCAATCAAGAAAAAGCAAGGTCACTCCTGAAAATAGGGTAAATGGATTCAAAACCAGTGAACCATTAGAGGTTGTTTTTGCTGATATTATTGGACCTAAGAAACCTATAGGTGGAGCCTGTTACATATTAAGTATAATTGATCATTTTTCCAGATATGGTTTCTATTATTTAATGAAAATGAAGAAAGAAACATACCAGCATTTTGTAAACTGGCTAAAATTTCCTGAAAGGAAAAAGAAACAGAAAGTTATTAGCTTAGTAACAGATAATGGTACTGAATTTACCAATAGAAAATTTGAAGCCATATTACAGAAAGCTAGCATTGAACATAAGTATTCTGCTCCTTATAGACCACAACGTAACTCATATATTGAACATAGAGGACAAACATTACAGGCTATGGCTAGGACTATGATTTCAGATTCTGGTTTATCAGAGAAACTTTGGGGTGAAGCAATAATGTGTGCTAACCATGTTTTGAATAATGTAGTGAATTCAACGACTGGTGAATTACCATTTACTTGTTGGAATGGAAAAAAGCCAGATCTCAGTTATTTACATACTGTCAGTTTTAAAATTCAGCTGCCACATTTTTTTTAGAGAGTTGGAGGAGTTGAAAACTTCAAGGTTATTCTGTATGTCATATTAAGAAATTTCAGTGGCAGTTAATTGGTTCTCATGATTTATGGAGTGTAGAAGTGGGAGGAGAGAAGGGAGGAGAGAAGGTGGATTGTGTGTAACGCATGAAATTCACTTGGGAAATTGCCTTTGACATGCCAGATCTGTTTCTAAATAAATCAATTGGAGAGAAATGTTTCGGAGTGATTGATATCATGGATACTTTATGGATGCCTTACATTTATTTCCCAAGTCAAACTTTTATTTTTTCAAGGGGCTTGGTTGATACCTCAGAGTTCTTTTTCCTGAGATGGAAAATTATAAATGATCAGCCGAAGTTGGAGAGATGCAGGGGGGAGAGTATGGGGGCCCTCCCTCCAGAACATTAATTGAATCTGCAAGCCTTTGTTTGGAGGAGATGATGGATGCTTCCAGAATGACAGTAGAGGGAAGAGGTTTGGGAGCTTTTCCAAAGTGTTTCAACTCAAGAAGTTATTACAACCCAGAGGTAACCCAGCTGGTTGAAGAGAAAACTTTCTTGAGGCCCAGTGTCAGGCGGAGCTCCATTCAAAATCCAGGAAAGAAATACTTAGACTCTTTAGTTTAGAGAAAAAATATCTTTTACTGAAAGTGAAGTGGTAGCAACCAAAGAATTCTGAATCTGAGAAATTAGGCATGCAATTCACATATACAAAGTGATGGAAATGTTCCCACCCCCAATAGTTCAGATGACATTTCCAATTGGAAGTTGTGAATATGATCATGTGGGCATCTTCAGGTGATGATGAGGTCTCTGTCCATTGACCTTGGCATATTTTGATAACGGGTTGCAGTTGCGCAGAGAAAAGAAAGCTAAGCGAGAAATAGAAACCTAACTCTATTATTTGCTTCCCCCCCCATTTACACAACAGAAGAATGTCACACCTCCAGCTCACTTCCCAGACTTATCCCTTCCTCCCCTTCCCCCCCCCCCCATTTCTTATGACAGCCGAAAGATGCAAAGCAATAGTAGAAGATCTTGAAGGCTGACACCCAGGCAGATTGCTATTCTGTCTGACTGGAGGGAGGAGACGATACAGATGCCAGTTGGAGGAAGCCAGAAAGACACATCATCTGACAGAGATATGTTGCAGCCTTTGGAGGCAATCCCCTCATTTTCCAGAGAGAATTTTGCCCTCTGCAGAGAGTATCCCTCCAGGGTGGGGATTTTATCCAGGCCAGGGGTGGATTCAATGCCAATGGGTAGGGTCAAACTTGTGGCCTGCAGGGTTTCTCAAAATCCTGGGATTTTTTTGCACAGTCCACACCCACATCAACAAGCCGTAATCGACCAAATCAAGGACTATCAACTCATTACAGCTACAACTTGCAAAGGATAGAGCAGGAACACATTGTTAGTCCCACTGTTTGGGCAAGGACGGTTTCTGCACCCCTGCCTGACACCCTTGTACCAAGAGGCATACACCTTTCCTGGCTAACTTGACAAAAGATGCCTCATCACTGCTATTTCCCATTCAGGCACTAGCTACTAGCTGGAGAAGGCAAGTACATAGTGACACCAGCCCTACCCTACTGCCTTCTATCAGCTGTAGGTGATGGAAGATCATTTCAGCCCAGATGGCAGGAACAAGATATTTTCTGGCACAGTCCTAGCCATCCAAATTTGTCAAGTGAAGGCCGAGATTATGTATCTGCTGATCTTTCATAACCCTCTTTCACTTGTCACCCCAAAGCTGTGTTCAGAAAGGACTGCCTATTCACTTCTTGATACTGAATTACCATTCCTTTTCTCCCATGCATTACAAAGCTGCTAATCCCAGATTCCACATCTAATTAGCCGCTTTCTACTCATGATAACCCTGCAAGATAGGCAAAGTTTATACTCAAATCTTAAAATGATTTGAAATCTCTACTGCTTATAAGTGGAAAACATCAAATAGCAGTCAGCTTTTTTCTCAGCGACATATTGTATTTATTCACTAAATATTTATCCTTTAACAAAATTACTTTATTTAATTAATTTTTATGTTTACACCAGTAAAGTAAACATACTTGACATACAGTAAACTTCCACTACAATAAAAAAATGAAGAATGCATTTATAAAAAAGACTTCAATTTTGTAGCCTTTTGGTGAATAAAGTAGTCCACATGATAATATGAGTTTGAAACTCCTGGTTTAGGTCATTCCACAATAGAACTGAGTAGCATTAGTTTAATCCTGTACATGACTGAGTATATTTAGGGTTCAATTCCATCCCATTGAAATTAGTTAGGTGTATGAATCATTCCCCTTTTGATATTTCTCCATGTATTAAGCTTCTAATTCAGGGGTGTCAAACTAAAAACCTTTGGCCAGATTTGGCCCGCAAGGTGCTCAGATCTAGTCCACAGAGCCTCCCTGGAAACAGGAAGGACCAGCCTACAGTGCCTCTGCCAGTGAAAACAGAGCTTGGGAGGGCTGCGCAGGAGGCTGTTGTGGCTGAAAATGGAGCTCGGGAGCCCATTTGCTCTGGCCACCATAGGCACCCCCAATAAGAAGTGATGTCAAGCTGGCCTCCTGAGGTCAAACACAACCCTAATGCAGCCCTTAATGAAATTGAGTTTGATATCCCTGTTAATCCAGTTAAATATGTTGGGAGACATAGAGCAACAGTATATCCAATGCCTTCTAATGACAGTAAGACTGAGCAATCTCAAATAACTCTTATGTGTCTATATATGAAAAATAAGCAAATATACCATAGCTATTAACTCATATTTTTATACTGTCCATTTCATTTGGGAGAAGCCTTCCCTTCAAGGTTGACCTGTCATTCTGAGAAGGCAGAACTCAATGCATCTTTACAATAAAGCAGACATTTATTCAAGGTTTCCCTGGGTAGGAATTATCTTTTTGCAGAGAAGTTACCATACATATCTATTTGCAATGCACTAAACGTAAAAAAGCAATATCTACAGCTGTAAAATATAGAACATTAATATCACCCAGTTTGTTGCAAGCCTATAAACATGTATTGTTTTTTTTAAAGCACTCCTCAAATAGACATTTGACCTCACTGCTTTATATTGTTTGGTATGACTCTTCCTGTTCATTATGTTTGCTCTTTATTCACCACTTTCTGAAACATAATTGAGTACTTTGGGGCGAATTCAAGGCCATTTGTGAAGGGATGGCATAATCAGCTATCTTGTAATGATATTTCCCTGTGACATTTCAGTCATTGATCCTGAACATCTCACCGATAGATTATTTCATTTCATCACTGAGAAACAATATAGATGTTTACAAAGTTATTCCATTAATTTTAAGTAGGTATTTAAAAAATGGTATCATAAAAAAATCACAAGTGTGTATTTGTGGTTTAAAAATAATCCAGACATTTCTTATAATCAGGTATGGAGTGAAGCGTATGTGTGAAGTCAGGAGAATTCTAAATGGCCATGGATTATAATTTCATATATAATCTGATTTTTTGCCTAATTAATTCAAAGTTTTAAATTTATGTATAATTGGACAGAACTCACTTCAGAGCAGAAGCACCAACCATATGTAGGGTGGCCAGATGCAATATATTTCTACAACATTGAGAGTTGGTTAAAATATAGAATTCTAGTAGCTAGAACTGGTTATGAAAGATGGTTGTGAAGATTGGACTTCCATTTGTCAGAAATGGTGTAGGGTGTCCTGCTTAGGCGGTGGATTGGACTAGATGACCTATAAGGTCCCTTCCAACTCTGATTATCTGTTATCTATCACAGATGCACCTCCTGACATTTGCCTTCTTTATAATTAATAAAGATATAGCAGTTCTACCAGTATTTGCAACTATACATGGTGTTCTCATAAACATTCCCTGCCCCCAAAAGAATAACATAGGTAAGCATTATTGTAGTACAAAAGAAAACATAAAAATCTGATATGTTTTTTTTAATAAAAAAACACTTTTCCTGGTTTTTATTAATATATCATTATCATCCAGTAATATCTTTGCTAGCTAATACAAGTACCAGATATATTATTATTTAATCTCCATTAAACTTTGCTGTTAAAGTATACTTACTGAAATACTTAAAAATATAAAGGTTCAGATTATTTGTAGGTATCATGTTTGAACGTAAGTAAATTGCTTCACTGTAGGCCATTTAATTGAACAGTGTTATGGAGAAACTGGCAGGCAGTTAGTGATCCTATGTTAAAAGTACAGCATTGTTGAAAGTGGACTGTGATCTATTGGTTTTTGTTTAGAATAAAGTTGGCTGAAAAATCTTAAATGAACTGACTAATTTCCACTGACTAAGATGTATAGGACATTGGTTTAGATTGGAACAAGTTTTATTGCAACATTTTGAGGGCGCATCATGAGGATAAGCAGCTACACTGGGTCTGTAAGATGATCAAAAATTTAGAATAATTATCCAGTCATTATTTCAGTCTGGGAGTGGATGGTATAATGCCAATTTATAACATAAATCCTTTCCTTATATCTAGAGGATTAAATAGGATTAAAGCTAATAATTAGGGGCTGGAAAGAGCTATGCATCAACTGGGAACTCCCATTTATAAGCAGACATTATATGTTACAAAGATGTGTGTCTTTGGCATATTGTTGAGAAAAGACACAATGTTCTGTCCTCACTATGCAGTTAAACCCACCTATCGTCCAATAAAACAGATCATGTGCATAGATCTGAATGTTTTATTGAAAGAACAGGATATGGGAGAAATGGGGAAAATAGGAATACATAGAATGAGAACCAAATACAAGATAGGCAGTGTTGGGTTACTGCTGAATATAACAATTAATAAATATAAGCAATCTAAATTTCACCAGCAATGCTCTGTCTGTGGGATGTGGGTTTGTCCTGGGATGACCATATGCCACAGATTAAGATGGATTCTTCTTTGTGCTTCTGCCTTCTCCAAATGCTAAAGGAAATGGAGTCGCGCCTCCCAGCATGCATTTGTTTTGAGAGTGGGGTCAGCTTCAAAAAATATACTTGGTATTTGTTTCTCTGGTCATTAGATGGGGCTAGAGAGCAACAACAGTAAAAAAGACTGCATGTTGGGGCATATTTGTCCCTCCAGCCACTAGATGGGGCTAGAGAGCAACAACAGTATATAAAAACCTAGAGGAAGACAGAGGAGAGTCATGCAAAAATGAATCCAAAACAATCAGCAAATTTGAAGTTGAAAAGCAAAAATACTTGTCAACTTTTAATATGGCATAGCTGATGTCTAAACTGCTAATTTTTGTCTTTGTTCCATAATAAACAAGATTAAAAGTGCCATTTCTGTGTTCTTGCCAATAGGAGTCTGATCCTGAACCCATGTATATGTGCCACCAGTGACAGCACCCATGTGCTGACTTGTGTACAGTATAAAGCATTCCAAATACCTATGCAATGCAATATTTTATTTCATTTCTCCTTGCAGGAGTTGTGTTTTATATAGTGTCCTCATTTGCTATCATTTCTTTGGTTTTGAAGTCAGATCTTTAAAAGTCTGGAAGAACTTTTATATCCTTCTGGCTTCATTATTTCTTTTTTCATCTTACTTTTCTCATAAATGAATTCCTGGTCACATTAAGAGAGAGAAAATGCATCAAGTATAATTATAGAGAACATATTACTAAGTATATTCATTTAGTTAAATTTATTTTTTATTTGTTTATTTATTCATTTGATTTGTCAGTTGCTTACAAGATAATAGGTATAAGTATATACATAGTTATGAATATATGAAATGGGTGCATATAAGAAAAATAAAAGAAACAAAAGGACAGGGACGGTAGGCACATTGGTGCGCTTATGCACGGCCCCTACAGACCTCTTAGGAAAGGGTGAGCTCAATAGTAGACAGTCTAAGGTTAAAGTTTTTGGGGTTTGGGGAAGAAACTACAGAGTCAGGTAGAGTATTCCAGACATTGAACACTCTGTTGCTGAAGTCGTATTCCCTGAAATCAAGTTTGGTGCGGTTAACCTTGAGTTTGTATCTATTGTGTGCTCTTGTGTTGTTATGGTTGAAGCTGAAATATTCATTGACAGGAAGGACATTGCAATGTATGATTTTATATACCATACTTAGATGAGACCAAAGACGGAGTAATTCAAGGTTTTCTAGGTCTAGAATTTCAAGTCTGGTGGCATAAGGTATTCTACAACGAGTAGAGGAGTGGAGAACTCTTCTTGTGAAATATTTCTGGACTTTCTTAACTGTGCTAATATCAGATACGTAATGTGGGTTCCAGACCGATGAGCTGTATTCAAGTCTAGCAAATGTTTTGTATGCTCTAGTTGGTAGTGTGATATTACCAGAGAAAAAGCTACGTAGGATTAGGTTAACACCTCTTAATGCCTTTTTGGCTATGTAGTTACAGTGGGCTCTAGCACTTAGATCATTAGAGATGAGTATTCCAAGGTCCTTTACAGAGCTTGGATCATCAACAAGATCTTGCTTATTCAGCTTGTATTTTATTTTCTGATTTTTTTTGCCAATATGTAAGACAGAGCATTTGTTTGGTGAGATTTGAAGTTGCCATTTGTTTGACCATTCTGATACATAGTCACGATCTTTTTGAAGGGTAGCAGTATTGTCTGTGGTGTTGAACAGCTTTATATCATCAGCAAAAAGAACGCAGTTGCTCTTAATATAATCACAGAGGTCATTTATGTAGAGTATGAAGAGAGTTGGTCCTAGAACACCGCCTTGGGGGACACCACTGTCGACAGGTACAGAATTTGATAGGACACTCCCAATTTTGACCATTTGTTGTCTGTTTGAAAGGAATGCTTCCATTCAGTTATGCAGTTGTCCAGAGATAGCATAAGATTTTAGTTTTAGGAGTAGTTTGTCGTGTACCACTGAATCAAAGGTTTTACAGAAGTCTATATAGATTGCATCTATTGCTTTGCCCTGATCAAGTTGTGTAGTCCATATGTTTTTGCAGTGTAAGAGTTGCAGATTGCAGGATAGTTTTTTTTCTGAAACCAAATTGTTTATTAGAGAGTAGGTTGTTTGTCTCTAAGTGGAGGATAATGGATTGGTTAATAATTGATTCCATGACTTTACAGGTGATGCAGCATAAGGAGATTGGTCTGTAATTTTTAACTAGGCTGGGGTCTCCTTTTTTGAAGATGGGGATGACTGTGGCTTGTGACCATACGTTAGGCAAGGAGCTGATCCTGAAAGATTTTTCAAAGATTATGCTTAGAGGTTCTGCTATGGCAGTGGATAGCTTTTTGAAGAAGTAGGCAAATATTCCGTCTGGTCCAATAGATAGAGATGGTTTTAGATTGCGTAGTGCTTTTTTAACATTGTCTTCTGTAAAATCAATATGTATTACATCATTGAAGTTGTCTGTGGTTCGGCTAGGAAATATTGGGCATGATCCATTGCTGTTTACAAGTACTGAGCTGAAGAATGTATTAAAGATGTTGGCTTTAATGGTGTAATTGTTGCAGTCTTTACCATTAGGTCCTATCAGGGGTGGGATGGATCTTGAGTCTTTTAGTTTGTTGTTTACAAAATTGTAAAAAGTGCGGGTGGAATTGGTGCATAGAAGGTTTTCCTCTTGTTTA
This sequence comes from Laticauda colubrina, assembly GCA_015471245.1. Lineage (NCBI taxonomy): Eukaryota > Metazoa > Chordata > Lepidosauria > Squamata > Elapidae > Laticauda > Laticauda colubrina. Next base: position 12,709,233 of record BLBF01000005.1, read on the forward strand.
ATGTGATAATTGGTGCATTCAGTCTTTATCTGGTGGCATAAATTTTTGTATCGGCTTTTGAAATTGGAAACGTGACCAGATTTGTTTTTCTTTTTTGGATTGAAGTTTCCTTATTGTTATGGTTAACCTGTTTTTTGGTTTTTTTTGGAAGTTGTTGTTGATACATATAGTTTGATGACTCTTTTGACTTCAAGTAAAAATATGTTGTTGTGGTCTTCAACAGTATTGCATCCAGTGAATAGAGATTGCCAATGAAGGGATGAGAGATCATTGTCTATAAGATCATAGTTGCCTTTTTTGAAGTTATAATTGGGGATTATATCATTGTGATGATTTTTGTGTGGGCGTATATTGACACAAAAGTCAATCATATTGTGGTCACTGCTGGAAAAGCATTCTTTAGTTTGTATTCCGTAAATTAAATTCAAACTATTGCAGAAGATGAGATCGATGCAGTTGTTTCGTCTAGTGTTGTTGGTTACTAGTTGTTCCAGTCCCAGATTTGTAACAGCATTGTAGAAGGTTGCATGTATGGGTTCAGTTGAACATTCATTTAGGGTCCAGTCAATATGAGGTAGATTGAAGTCATCAAGAAAGATAAAAGTGTGTGGGCAGGATGCTGCCCATGTTAGTAGTGTATTTAGCTTGTTTACATGTTTGACGTCATAATCAGGGGCTCTGTAACATAGCAAGAATTGAAATGTGATATTTAAGGGTAGTTCACAGATGATAGTCTCAGGAATAGCAAGCTCCTGGGTAACGTGGATGTTTTTTAGATGTAATGACTTTTTATAGAAGATAGCAACACCACCTCATCTACGAATTTCACAATCTGATCGGTAAACATGATAGTCTCTTACTGTGGTAATGGAGTCAGGGAGAGATGCATTCAGCCATGTTTCACAGACAAATATGATGTCGAATTTAGCCATATTTAGAGGAGAAATTCAGGTATTTTATTCGCAAGGCTTTCTGCATTGAGTAGCTTGCATTTAAGGCCAGCAGCAGTTGGAATTGAAGTAGTTAGGGGCGTGCATGCCGAGTCTTGGGTGATGGTGGATTAGTTGAGGTAGGGTTGTGGTTGAAGGTTAAAGCTGAGTTGCGGGTTGTGTGACTTACTTTTGACATAGTCAGCATGGTAGTCAATGTACAGGTCCTTCTCTCCATTGTCTAGATGTTTTTTTAAGTTCAGTGCAGAGTACACAGGAGCAGGCACATTGCTATATGGTTAGGTCAGGGAGACAATGGAGGTTCTTATGGTTGGTGTTGGTTTTGGCGAGTGAATTTATAGTGTAAATGAATTTACGTTTGCTTGATTCATTTTTGCAAATGACCCTGCAGAAGTATAGGGCCACAAAGCCATTTCTGTTTTTGAGCTCTTGGCCAATGCGGGAAATGTCAAGTATTTCATCAGGGGAGTTGGTTGATGCTTGATAATAACTGATGATGTTTTGGACAGTTGTGATGTCATCATTATCATTGATGTCCTCTAGACCAAATAAGATGGCGTTTGGACATTTCCGTTCACGCTCAACAGCTTCCCTAATGAGTACATATGTGTACATATGTAAGATGGCATATCAATTGCAGATGCTTGTGGGAAATCTGATATCTCTAAAGATTGTGAAGTAGCCTCCACTTGTGTTTTCTTGCTCAAGGTTGAAAATAATATTTTTGAACTGGTACTGGCTCAAGTGTTTCATTTTCCTTACCATTTGTTACTCTCTCCTAGGCGAACCCCTGCATTTAGAAACACATGAAATGGCAACATGCACCATCCCCTGGGTCAGTGTTCCCTACCCAGCAGCTCTCTAATTTCTTCTGCACCTGCTGTTACCAAAGATGTTCCCAGTTGTACTGCGGTTATAACATTCACTGTCTCACAGAACTTCAATTTGAAACAGAATACTGCAGATCATTCTTTCCCTGAGTTATCCGTTCATTTTTCTGGTGCATTTTTTTTCATTTGTTAGTTTGGTTTCTGTTGAATAAGCCCACTGATGCATCCTTGAAACACTGCAGGCTTTGTTTGTTTGTTTTTTACCCAGCTTCCAAATAACCCAAATAAAGTACTATACATTTGGGGGTATTTAGCAGCAGGAATGAAACCCTGCTACTCATATTACAGGAAAAACTATGAACTGTGCACCAGCAACTTTTCTTTAAAGATTGAAGTGGATATTTCATTTAAAAATATCTCTCATGCGTTCAAATTATGAATATGTTCTGCATTTCAGGCAAATGACGTAAGTACTGTATTACACTACTGAGAAATGTCTGAGGCAGCAGTTGCTGTTTAGACATGGAAATTTGGAAGCCTGAACACCACTTTATAAACTCAACATGAAGTGTGAAAGGGCCTGGGAAAAGCTTTTGCAGAGGAGTCAAAGCATTGAATCCTGGATCAGTTCAAGGATGAAAAAACAACAGAAGTTTTGAGGTAACAGAATGATATCTGTAATTACTATGTATGAATAAATGTTCCTTCCCTTTAGATTTACACTTCCTTCAATAGATAAGATATTCTGCTCTGCTCTGCACTGCTCTGCTCGGTGCAAGTTTGATTTGAGAAGCGCAAATAGATTTACCTACTTGGATCATATCCAGCTTGGACTGGAAAGTCATTTGCTCCAAAGGACCATAATGCTTCATATAGCACCGCTGTGCCATGTTGGAAATTCCAACCAGCATCTGGCTTAATTGCTGAGTCTGCAGGAAATATAAAGAAGTAGATAGACGAACCTTAAGGAGATGTAAGAAAAAAACGAGTTGCCTCTATTGACTTGCAGTGAACAAGTCACAGGTGGCTACTTATCAAAGGTAAAATGAAAGTTAAATATAGTACCATCTTCATTAACATTATGGCCCTGAATTTTCTCACTCTATAATAAGTGTAATAGAGGAATATTCCAACCAATCAGACATTATTCTTCTGCTATAGCTCATGTAGCCTTCCTGCCTGATCAAGATTTTTTTAAAGCACCTTATAAATTTAATTGTTCCTTTCCACAAACCAAAATCTTTCTAATAATACAAACTGATCAATATTTTCTAACCCAGGGTTCATAAACCATAATTATTCACAAACTTGTTTTAAAAACAAAACCTATTTTATTGCAACGCTGGGAATTGTTTTCATTCCCAGCTGGAATTAAGTTCAAACAGTCCCCCAAAATAAGCACACACCTTTCAGTTCTGAGAAGTGCTGCCAAAACAAAAGTATCAAATTAACTAGAAAAGAAACCAACAAAGTACAAGAAAAACCAACCGAAGTACAAAGAGCTTCAAGGATGACTCAGAACTGATCAAACTACTTTGCTTCCTGCAAAGGTTTTATCATCTTGGCCTGAGTTTTATCCCTTATGGGAGGGGCAATCACCTCCCAGCCTTACTGCCGAGTTGCCCCTTTTGTTTCAGCTGCTCTCGCCTTCTAGCATCTCTGCACACACGTGCACTGGGAACAGGCTCTCCTGGGTCCTCTGCTTCGCTTCTGCCAGACTCCAAAGGCAGCACCTCACTCCCAGATGGTCCTGGTCCCATCTCTGCCTCAGACCCAGGACCCTCATCTGAGTTCACTCTAGACTCCCTGACTGGGACTCCTCGTTCTTCTCCACTGTATGATTCTTCTGCCAGCGAACAACCACACAATAAATATAATTCACATTTACTGTCACCATGCAAAATCATCCCACCATTCTCACCCAGAATTTAAATCTGGAGTGGAAAAAAGTACATTTGGAATTTCTGAGTAAATTTTACTCTAATACAAATATTGCAAGATAGTCACAATTAAACTTCCTTTCATAAATACTTGATAATAATGCTTAGTTTTCTCTTATTTTGAGTCTTCTCTTTTTACCCCAATTGTGTGTTTCTTTTTCTATTCAGCCTGCTTTCCAACTACACTTGTTAATGCCTATAACTTCATAAATTAAATGTGTTTTCACAGAACAGCTTCACTGTGGTAATTTATCCTCATACCAAGAGGAAATTGAATAACAGAGTTGGAAAGGACATTGGAGATCTTCTAGTCTAACCCATGCTCAGATAGGAAACCCTATACCATTTCAGACAAATGGTTGTCAAATCTCTTCTTAAAAACTTCCAGTGTTGGAGCATTCAAGTTGTTCCTGATTAATTGTTCTGTCAAGAAATTTCTCCTTAGTTCTACGCTGCTTCTCTCCTTGATTAGTTTCAATCCATTTCTTGTCCTGTCTTCAGGTGCTTTGGAAAATAGCTTGACTCCCTTTTCTTTGTGGCAACTCCTGAACATTGGAACATGCTATCATGTCACCCCTCATACAGCCCTAAATCTTTCTGATCCTCCAGTGCATACTTAGCACACATTTGGAATGGTTCTGGACTGGGAGATTGTCCATAAAGCTTTAAACACACAGCAATTTAAAAGCCACAATTGGTTAGATCTCTTTACTGAAATACCAGCCCTTTCCCTTTCAATCAATGAAAGGGCCTCCTCCAAATGGCACATAGTTTTTTTTTCCCATTGACTTTAAATTTATTCTTTAAAACTATGGGTCAACCAATCTGATTATCAACTTCTAGGTGGAGATACATAGAATTTTTGTATTTCTTGGTTACCATACTGTTTAACCAGATTTGTGCTGTCTCTGGATAAGCAGTTTGAGAAAAAGGTTTAGGTATGTTGATTAGTGTAGGAGCTGTAAGCTACCTTAAGGACATTATGCAGGGAGAGGAAGTATGGAGGCAGGACTCTTGGAAACAGCAAAAACTGGGAAGGGAATTCTCTGCAGGTAGGGTACAGAAAAACAAAATACAGACCTTTCAGTTACACTTCCCATTAATGGCATGAAGCTGGGACAAGCTATTTATATTCAGAGATATCCATTCTCTAGATAAACCAATTGACACATCAACCAGCACATTCCAAGAAAGAAAGAAAAAGGGGGAGGGAGGCGAAAAAAAGTCAGGATTTTGGTCTCCCTTATAGCTAAAACAAGACAGAGGGGCAGAAAAATAAGTCAGAGCCTGGATGGAAGTAGTTCGCCCAAGACAAAATTGGCAGAGCCAACTGGAGATAGATTTTCCTGCCCCAGAACATATGCTTGTCTTTCAAGGTAGTTGGGAGGAGCAGCACACCTAAATGAGCTAGTTCTATTTTACTGTAAGGTTACAATCACAAAATTTTGAAAATCTAAAATAGATTTCTCCCTGTTGCCTTTACAGCCATGAAACTGGGGAAGGCCCTTTCTGACATGTCACACACACCCAGGGGTGGGATTCTACCAGTTCACACCTATTTTCTAGAACCGGTTGTAAACATTCTAAGAGTTTGGATAACAGGTTGTGAGAAGAAATCACTGGCCTAATCCTGTAAGGAAGGCAGGAAGGAAAGTTTTCAGTGTTGCTTACAGAAACTGCCTCTCTGTTAACCCTTATTACATTCTTAGCAGGAGGAGACTTCCTGTCTCTGGAACTTCTCTGGAGTTTTTTTCCCCCTCCTTTGCTGGTACTTTGCTTGTGTGGAGTGACCATTCAAAGTTACAATGGCACTGAAAAAAGTGACTTATGACCGTTTTTCACACTTACAACTGTTGCAGCATCCCCACAGTCATGAGAGGCCAGGCGAGGAGATGTGTGTCTCGAAGTGAATGATATTGAGTTGGCTACACCCAGCCAATAACATGACCACCAAACCACGTCCACCACCTAAGCCATGCCCACAGAACAAGTTGTTAAACATTTTGAATCCCACCCCTGCACGCACCCCATTCCTACTGTGTGCTAAGCTGCCTCTTATTCAACTCTAGTCCCAAGAGTGTCTCTCCTTCTGTCTTCCAAGATCATTCCCAGGTACTATTACAATATGTCACTCAACACTGACTCCCTTCAGCATCAGGGTGCCCCTATATTTCCGTTTTTCTGGTTTTTTTTTTGCATATAATTGAATGTTTTATGGGTTTTAATGTTATTATGTATTGCACACAGCCCCAAATTACATTTTGTGAGGTGGGTGGCTGTATAAATCTTCTAAACAAAGAAATAAATTTAGTATGTGGAAAGGGGATAAGAGGGAAAACACCACTTCTAGAGCAAAGCAATCTTTAGCCATCCTTGAGCTGTTTCAGCTGTGGGTAGATTGCCGGTAGACATTTTTTTTGGAAAGGACCAAGGAGGCTATCTGGATTTGCCCTAAGTTATGCTCCATCTTAAGAACAGCTATAGCTGACCGTCACTTTTGCTTAATACTTTGAAATGCTAGCAGCTTTTTAAGCCCAACACAAGTGGCAAACCCAAGAAGCAAGAAATTCCAGGAAAACATTTTTAATGCTAGTCAGCTGAAACATAAAGCTGAAATTTCTAAAAAGAAATTCCCAGTCATAATATAGTAAATTAATTAAGACAGTTTCTCTTTTTTCCTTCTCATAGTCCCTACCTCTGGGCTGGGCTGCCTTTTCTCATACCCGCTAAAATTCTCTATCTGGTCCCAAAAATTTTCCACTTAGCTTGCTCTGTTTCTCCCATCTGTTTACTGTCCTGAAGGAGCTATTTTTATTTGTTAGTTAAAATTATATCCTGCCTTTTTTTCAGGAACTGTGTAGTTGTTCCTGAGATCAATATCATTGGAGCTAGCAAGAGTTTTCAGCTAACTTATACTTGATTTGTTTATAATCCTACCCTTCAACAAATGATTGGATTATGTTTTTTCCATTTTATTCTGATTCTTCTGCTTCCCTTCTTAGGGATCCTTGCCTTGATTTATGCACTGTTTCTGTACACTAATGGTAACAACTGAACATACTGTCCACTATCTCTTCAAGTAGACCTTGATTTTTCCATTCTTGTTTCCTTCCCAACAATCAACAATAGTAACAGAAAAATAATGATAGAACTACCAGTATGTCCTATCCATCCTTCGATGTGAGGAATGTTGCCCTGTTGAACTGCAAAGTTGCATTTTAAGCCCCTGTCACACTGAACCAACGGATGCAAAGAGGATGTAAAGCGGACAAAAAACTTTGCCATCCATTGGAAAACGCGATGCATCCATTGTGTACTCACTGCGTACATCTTTCATATGCTCCATCCGTAAAACATCCGTCTACTGCTATTTCATCCGCTCAAAAAGTTTTGAGCTGCACAAAACTTTTTGAGCGGATGAACTTTCCACCGCATACGATCTACATCCGCGACACATACGGGCAACAAACGTTCTACGTCCATTGTAATCCATTACACGTCCGATGTATCCTCTTGGCATCCTCTGGCCATCCGCGCAACTCACATCCGCTGCAGCAGAAAGTGGAAAGATGGAGGAAGTGAAAGGTACATGGAATGTCCACACAGCGTCAGTAGCACAGACATAGAAAGGATGAAAGCGGATGCATCTCGTATATAAAGCATTAAAACAGAAAAAACGTTTGTATATGGGATGTATCTCGGATATTTAGGATGTCTGGAGGATGCCTAGAGTATGTGGAAGGACAGCTAGTGGAAAACCGACATTTCCTATAAAAAGGGGGAGGAAATCACCTGGATCTCACTTTCAGTCCAGCAGCCCTGGTGTGCAGACCTCTTCAGCCTTGCTCTTGCTCTTCCACATCATCCACTGATCTCCACCATGGATCATTGCACACTCTTTTTGGTAGCCGCCATCATTCAACACCAGAACCAAGCCCTCTTCAGACTGTTTCACCTTTTCTACACAAAGAGAAGAAGGAGATGTCCAAGAACTGTCTGGGTATGAAGATGGATCAGGAGAAGAGTGGAGTTTGGACTCTATGATAAGCTGATGGTGGAGCTGAGGAATGAAGACACTCGTGCATTTCAGAACTTCATGAGGATGCCACCAGCCATGTTTGACGAACTTGTAGAGCGGCTGAGACACAGGTTGACCAAGGCAAACACCAACTTCCATCCCAGCCTGGACCCTGGACTGAAGGTGACTCTGCGCCACCTGGCCTCTGGGACCATGTATAGAAACATGCAGTATGCCTGGAGTGTGCCACACAACACCATCAGCATTGTGGTCAGAAAAGTGATGCAGGCCATTATCGAAGAATACGTGGAGGAACTCCTCCAGTGTCCCACCACTGAAGAAGGCTGGAGGAATGTTGCAGAACAGTGGTATCAGAGGTGGAACTTTCCCCACACCGTTGGAGCCATAGATGGGAAGCACGTGGCCTGCAAAGCTCCAGCCAACTCGGGGTCCAATTATTTCAACTCCAAGAGCTTCTTCAGCATCATCCTCTTTGCCATGGTTGATGCCGACTACAAGTTCAAGTACATCGATGCTTCAGGCAACGGGTCAACTTCAGATGCCCAGATATACAATGCCAGTGACCTCAAGGGTGGGCTGGAATGCAACCTCATCATGGGTTTCCCAGATCCAAACCCCCTAGCCAACGACACACAAGATGTGCCCTTCTTCATCATGGGTGATGACGCCTTCTCCCTCAGAACCTACGTCATGAAGCCCTACAGTTCCAGATACCACACCCGTGAAGAGAGGATTTTCAACTACAGGCTGTCCAGGGAAAGACGGGTGGTGGACAACACCTTTGGCATCCTGGCCAACAGGTTCCAGGTACTTCTCACCACCATGCAGCATCGCCCACAGACCGTGAGCAGCATCGTGGAAGCTTGTTGCATCCTGCATAATCTCATGTGCATCCGCTACCCAGTGTTGCAGAACAGGCTTGTGGACCACCAACAAGGCAATGGGGACATGGAGCCTGGTGAATGGAGGCAAGGACTAAACCTGATTGACATTGTGGATGTGCAAGGCCCCAACAGAGCTTCATGTGGAGGGAAGAAGCAGTGCAACCTTCTGAAACATTGGTGCAACTCCCCAGCTGGAGCAGTGGAGTGGCAAGACAGGATGGTAGATGCTTAATGGATGCTTCCTTGAGCCTGTCTCATCACACTGATGAGATTGTGCCATGTATGTTGAGTGGCCTTACAATTAATAGGGCATTAATAAAGAGTTTTGTTTATGTTGAAATGTGTGGATCAATGATTAAATTGTTATTGATAATAAAGGGCCATATGTGTGGCAGCTGGGAGGATGGACCATACAGTCCCACTATGCTTGCACTGGAGGTTTATCTATGCCACAGCTATCCTTACCCATCCCACAGCTATCCTTACCCATCCCACAGCTATCCATCCCGCAGCTATCCTTACCCATCCCACAAGCATGCAAAGGCTTAACCCTTTTTCCAAAGTTTTCCCCAACACTTTATTAAGTAAAAAAAATGAACCAAGTGTGTGAAGCAAAGATAACCTTTATTAATAACAAACTGTATGACTTTATTAAAAAGCAAAATGCCCAAAGTAAAGTGTCTTTAAGCAAAGATAAAGTGAGCAGGTAACAACCCAGTCTCAGTCACTCTGAGGTGTGCCCATGGTCTCAGATATAAAGGGGCCAGGGACTGTGGAGGTGGTTGTTGCTGGAGTGCTGGTCTGAGGTGCCATTGGGGTGCCTGGCCCCGAGAGTACAACAGGAGATGGTGTGTGCAGGAAGCTCTCAGAGAGCTCAGTCCCGTGAGGTTGAGAGGCACTTCCTCAAGGACCTGGGATATGAGGCCCAACACTGATGACAGATGTTCTGAGGAAGGGCTTGGCTGTGGGGTGGAGGAAGGAGGAGTGTAGTGGGGTTGTCTGGTCTGCAGCTAGGTCAGCTGAGGCGTATGTGGCATCTGTGGCATCCGAGGAACCTGGGTCTGGACTGGGAAGGGCTGCCTCTGCTGTGGGAAGTCCTGGTAGTGGTAGGCTTGGTAGGCGAGGGGCTGCTGAAATCCATGGAAGGGCTGTGACATTGGCTGGTGTGGAGGAGCAGACCCGGAGTGGGTAGCAGCAGGTTCAGCTGGGCCTAGAGCGTGGTGCAGAAAAGCTGTGATCCTCTCCTTCATCGCCTGGTACTGGGCCTCGGGCATGTCCATGAGGGTCTGGCCCATGTACGTGATGAAGGGCTTGCGGTTGGAGGATGGTATGTCAAAGTGGACCAGCTGGGAGAGGAGATCTGTGCTTGCCTTGATTGTGTCCCTGATCTCCAAGAGGACAGTGTGGCTCTGTCCCTCCGGTCTGCCTCTCTGCCTGCTTTCTGTGGAGGTAGAGCTGGGTGTGGGTGTGGGTTGGTCTCTGGTGGCTGCTTCTTCTTGCTCCATCAGAGACAGGGGATCCTCCACATCCTCTGGCACGGGGAGTGCAGCTGTGGGGGGGTGTCCCTGTTGTGGGGCCCTCCAAAGACACCTGCCTGGACACCTGCCTGGACACCTGCCTGGAAGAGGAGTGGCTCTCTGTGGGCTGTCTGAGGGAGAGGGTTGACAGACGGGCTGCTCCTCGGTGGCAGATCTCACCTTCCAGGAAGCTGCACCTGACCATGACATAGGTCTCCCAGTCAGTTAGCTTGACAGTGGCCTGCCCGGATCTCTTCAGGTGCAGCTTGCCATACCAGGTGTGCATATGCTTCCACCATCCCAGGAGGACATCAGAAGTGTAGCCCAGGCTCTCCGCCTTCTGTCTCCACGCTGCCTGCTTCCGTTTGGTGTCGCAATAGAGCCTGTGGCCCTTCCTCCACAGGTACTCGTTCTCCCTCAGCCATTCCAGCACCTCCTCCTCATGGTCCTCGGAAATGGAGTACTGTTTCCTCTCCCCCTTCTCCATGCCTTGCTTCTTCCTCACTCTGGCAGGGGCTTCAGGGGCTTCAGCAGCAGGGCTTTGAGGGCCTTGGGGCTGGTCCATTAGAGCAGCAGCAGCAGGAGAAGCAGCAGTAGCAGCAGCAGCAGCAGGAGAAGCACCAGCAGCACCAGTAGCACCAGCAGGAGAAGCACCAGCAGCACCAGCAACATCAGTAGCAGCACCAGCAGGAGAAACACCAGCAGCAGCAACACCAGGAGCACAGGAGCAACAGCAGCAGCAGCACCAGCAGCTTCAGAGTCAGCGCCAGGGGGTGGGATAGTGGTTCTGTCCTTCTTGCCAGGGCTGGCAGGAGTAGGCACAGGCTTCCTCTTCTTCCCCATGATGTTCTCTCAAGATGTCTCTGGCAGCAGGTCTTTCCTCTGAATGGTGACCTGCTTGCGAGCTGTCTCCTTTTATATCCACGGAGCTTCCGCAATTCATCCTCCCCGCATGTGCAGTGAACGCTTTGCATCCGCTAGGCATCCGCTAGGCATCCTATAGGCGTCCGTGATGCATCCGCGTCATCCGCTATGTATCTGCTACGCATCCGTTCTGTCTGCTACACGTCAGCTTCGCTGTTCTCCCCCAGAAGCCCTGCGGATGTGTCATCCGCTTCCATCCGCTTTCATCTGCTAGGCTTCCTACGAACGTCCGCTTTACATCCCCGCTACATCCTCCCCACGTCCGTTCCTTTCCGTTGTTGTCCGCTCTGTTTATGCAAATTTGGGGCACTTTTGAGAGCGGATAACAACGGATGGAAAATTTGCTCATCCGCTGTGTCCTTTTTACATACATTTTGCATCCATTGGCCGGTGTGACCTAACCTTAAATGAAAGCAATATTTCTCCATTCCCACTCTAGCCTGAACACTGGAAGAAAAATTGGGGGAGAGGGATTTTGAGAAAAAGAAGTACATAATACTTACACGTGTAATTGTGAAGCCTTCTTTATTATCAATATAATTAATCAGCCCTATGTTTCTTTCCTTCAGTGCATTGTACTTTGACTGGAGCTCAGAAACTTTGCGAATCAATACCTAGAAGCATATAATAGAAAAATAGGATGCGCTTTTGCAAAAAGAAAAAAAAATCAGTGCATCTGATTTCTGTCACCTACACAGTTACAAATATGTCATGTTGGTAGTTTTAATAGTAATAAAATTTAATCAATAGACAGCTAGATTGCACTACAATAATTTCAGTCCTTGGAACATGGACCCATCACAATCTTGTGAGGTAGATTGCGTTAAAGAGAGTGGCTAAAAGTCATCTATTGAGTTTCCATGACTGATGGTGAACTAGAATCTGGATCAATAAAATGAGGTCCTTATTTTGAGAGTGTTTTCCTTTGCCCCAATAAAATATACATCTGGGCTGGATAGAACAGCTGTCCAGGAGCAGAACAGCTGTTTTGCTTGTCAACATCCTGGTGCAATTCTTGATACGTTCTATAACAATGTTCATATAAGAGCTGAGAAAATATCTCTCTCTAAGACTTAGAGAATTGCAGAATGTAGATCAGATTCTTCTAAGAGTTGTCTCACTGACTTGCAGCAAATTGCAAAATAAGTCTGATTCAAATTTTGCTGATGTACTAAACTAAAATTCCCAGCATCTTTTACTATTAGTTATGCTGGCTAGGACTGCTACTAAGTGTCGCTATATCTGAAAAAATATTGTCTTCCTACCTTTGCACTGTTAAGAGAAGCAGCCATCCACTGGCTATAATGATTACTGATATCATTATTTTATTTAACATTTATATAACCATCTGCCTTTTATCAAACTCTGAGTGGCTCCCAACCAAAATTAAAACAACATCAATAATAAAAATTATAGGGTGAGATGGATTTAACAAAAGACTGCATTTGGAAGCTTAACTTTGGTGCTTTTAATAGTTATGGTTTTAATAGTTATAACTATTAAACTAATTTATTAAAACCATCAACATTAAAAACCTGGCTACAAAATTAAATTGTGCATGCAGTCCATCTTTAAACCACCTCATTCTATCCCAGTGCTTGGAGGAAAAGTCAGGTTTTGATTAGTATATTCAACTAATAAATACCTTGCTTACTTTAACAAGGCCATACTGAAATATATAAAATGGTATACACTGAAAAGGAAGGTTGTAGCCTTATTTGTCTCCTGATAGATTATCCATTTATATCCCATTCATAAATAAAATAAAATCAAATATTTTGTCTTTGTGACATGATCATAGTTAGACCCTGCTCAGAGAACAGGTATACCAATAATTCAAAAATTACACAAGAATTTGTGCAAAGCACAAGAATCACAGGGTGAGTGTGCTTTGCACTGATAATAGTTTTTAAGGCTTTATCTTTTTCAGAAAGCAGAACTGACTCCATGTTAAGAAATCAGTAGAGAACAGATTCAGTAGCATGGCTAACCAGGCCTCTTAAGTAAACAAACAGTCGTAATTAAGCATCATAAAAACACATGGTCAGGTATTGGCAACATTACAAATCTCATGGTGTTATGTTCTTCTTGTGTAATAGCATGTGTATGATGGCTTATCTCAATGTTTTCTTCTTGGATGAACAAACACTTCTTCAGGTTCTGATTGGTAGAAAACAGGGCCTTATGCCTTTGTGTGAGGGTTTTAATCACAGAATCTTCCTTATACCCCCAAAAGTCTGTAATCAGAAAGAAGGGACGGCATATTATTCATGGACAACACACATTAGTCAGTGATTACAGAAGAGCTTCGGACCCCCACCTGAGTGAAGAAGAAAGGCCAATCCACTACATTCCAGTACATGCAACTGGCCTTAAATGCAAGCTACATCAATGCAAGAAGCCTTGTGAATAAAATACTTGAATTTCTCCTTGTTTTGTCCGGAAAGAAGCGCGTGAGACCGGGTTCCAAACAATAAGTCTTTATTTCAAACCACTAGGCAAAAGATACGGGACATAGCCCAAGCCGCGGCAGCCGTTTATATAGCGGCTTGCCTGCCGGCTTATGGCCAATGACATTTGTTTAATTCTTCCTGCCACTTGGAGGCTTCCCAGATTGGTTCCTAGCGAACCAATCCCTAAGTGGCCTTTTTGGCCAATCAGAATGAGGGACTTGGAACCTACCAAGTTCCATACAGAATACCCCTCCCCCTTTAGTTCAGTCCAATGTGGGTGACGTAGTCGCACAGGTAGGTGGGGCTTTTCCTAGTTCTAGTTGACCTGTGTGGCTCAGTCTTGTTTTGGTCTTCAAGTGGTTCGGATGGGATTGCTGTTTCTCTTAACCTTCTCCATGGAACCTCCTAGAAGGATGAGTCAGCCATGCCGCTCCCGCCTGAGTCTCTTGGGCCGGTTGAGATGGCTCCGCCAATCTCTCCTGGTTTGGCTGGGTTGGTTGAGCTGTCCTGGCTGCCACCTTCCAGGAAGGACTCACTTTGCTCTCCTGCTCCTGGACTTCTTTCTTGGGGTTCATCTAACCATGAGTGCTCTTTTTGGTTGGTTAGATTGTTGTTTTGCAGAGTTTATTGTCTTGTTATGGGAGGTTCATCTCTCCCTTTTTTATTTATTTGTACTCCCCCCCCCCTGGTTGTTTTATCGTCAGAATTTATTATTTTTGGTTCTGCGGTGGTTTGTCTTTCGAGATTGCGGGAACAAAGCTGGTCTATGTGCTGCTTCTATTCCCTCCCATTGTCTAATGTTAGTCGGTAGGACCGGGGGCCCGTGACTTGTGTGATGGTGGCTGGCAGCCATAGAGGGTCCCCAGTAAAGTTCTTGGTGGAGACTAGGTCGCCGATTTCGAAGGTACGGTACTTGCTGGAGGAGTTGGGGGGCTTGTCCCATGTGTAAGTGGGGTGTAACCTGTCCAGATAGGACTGTAGTTTCCTACTCATTAAAAGTTCAGCTGGGCTTTTATTTGTAGTGCTACTAGGGGTAATATGTTGCAAGGTTAGAAGTCAGTTGACTTTGTCCTGCACATCCCCCTTGTCTCTAGGCCCTCTTTAGTCCACTGAACCATGCATTCGGCCCTGCCATTTGCAGCTGGGTGAGCCAGTGCAGTTAAGGCATGACGGATACCCTGGGCAGCCAGGTATTGTTTGAACTGCAAGGCAGTAAATTGAGGCCCATTATCTGAAACCAGTACAGCAGGTAGCCCATGCGTCGCAAACAGTTTGTCAAGCTGTTTCATAACAGCCTCGGTGGTTGTAGAAGCCATGAGGATGACTTCCAACCAGTTTGAATATGCATCGACTACAATCAAAAAGGTGTTCCCCTTCGTTGGCCCAGCGAAGTCAATGTGCACTCTACACCATGGACCCCGGGGAGTTTCCCAGTCCCTGATTGGTGCCTGGGGGGGGGGGTAGGCCTCACTTTCTGACAGTCGTGGCATGTTACAACCCAGCGTTCAATGTCTTTGTCCAGCCCTGGCCACCAGATGTAACTCCCGGCCAGGGCTTTCATTTTGACTATGCCCGGGTGACCCTTGTGCAACATGCCCAGGATGTCTTCTTGGAGGCTGCTTGGGATTACCACCCTGTCACCCCATAAAATGCACCCCTTTTCAATAAACAGTTCAGTCTGTCTGGCACAGAAAAGTTTAAAAGTCTCAGTTTTTTTATTTTCCTCCGGCTTGCCTTTACCTACCCAGTTCAGTATGTGCGCTGTCAAAGGGACTTTGGCTATGGCTCTCGCAACATCAGCTGAAGTCAGCGGTAGTTCCGGGCAGGTCTCAAGCTGAAATGTGGAGGTAGTTGGGGCAGGGTCATCCTCTGTGATGGGCAATGGGGAATGGCTCAGGGCATTGACGTGCGAGATTGCTTTGCCAGGTCTGTGGAGTAGTGTGTAGGAAAAGGCAGCGAGGAATTCAGACCACCTCGTCATTCTAGGAGACAGAATGTTCAGGGTTGGCTTGTTTCCTGCTAGGATTCCAAGGAGAGGCTTGTGGTTGGTTACGATAGAAAAGGGTCTACCGTAAAGGTACTCATGGAATTATTTGACTCCAGCAACGATTGCTAGGGCTTCCCGATCAAGTTGGCTGTAATTGCATTCTGCCTTGGAGAGCGTCTTTGAGTAAAAGGTGACTGGTGCCTCTCTGCCATCTGGAAGTTGGTGACTCAGGAAGGCGCCGGCCCCAAAAGGCGAGGCATCGCAGGTGACCGTCAGAAGCAGGGTGTTGCTAAACTGGATAAGAATGGTGTCTGATGTTAATAGGTCCTTAATACCTTGGAAGGCTTTCTGTTCCCGGTGGCTCCATGTCCAAGCGGTTTTTTTATCTAGCAGTTGATGTAGGGGTTCTGCTATTGTCACCTTTTGGGGCAGGAACACATTGTAAAAGTTTATGAGACCTAGGAACGCCTGGAGATCGGTTTTGTTTCTTGGTCTGGGAGCGTCTTTGATAGCCTTCACCTTCTTTTCAGTTGGGTGAATGCCTTGCTCATTGATTAAATAGCCCAAGAATTTGACCCGGTTAGTGGCCAGTTCACATTTCTCCTTCTTGACTTTTAGGCCTGATTTTCTTAAGCGTGTTAAGACTTCTCTTAACTTGGTCTCTCGCTGGTTGGCATTTTTTGCTGAGACCAGTATATCGTCGAAGTATGGGACAACACCTTTGATTCCATTTAGTAGGAGTTCCATGAGGCTTTGGAACACGCCTGGGGCAATGCTAACACCAAATTGGAGGCGGTTACATTTGAATGCCCCTCTATGCGTTACTATCGTTTGTGCCTCCATGGAATCAATGGGTAGCTGTTGATAAGCCTGTGCTAGATTGAGTTTTGCGAATATTTTTCCTCCCCCTAGCGAGTGCAGTAAATGTTGCACTACTGGCACTGGGTATGCGCTTTGTTGGAGCGCGTGGTTCAGGGTTGCCTTATAGTCCCCACAGATGCGCACTGACCCATCTGGCTTCACCAGTGTGACGAAAGGGGTTTCCCATTTGGCGTGGTCAATTGGTTATAAAACCCCTTGTGCTATCAATTTTTTCAGCTGTTCGTCAATTTTCGGTTTAAGTGCAAATGGGACACGTCTGGCCTTTAAACAAATGGGGGCTATTTTCAGGTCTAGGCTAAATGAAATTGGGGTCCCCTTGTACTTGCCTAGAGTCCCATCAAAAATGTCTTGGAATTCTTGGAGTAGGCTCTCCTCCCAGTTGGTTGTAGTGATGCGGTTGATCCTGGTCATCCCGATTCCCAGAGGTGCGAACCATTCGATCCCTAACAGGCTAGGGCGGTCGCAGTCAATGATAGTCAGAGGCAAGACTTTGGTGTGATGTTTTAATTCAACTAAAAAATGTCCAAGGCCAACTACTGGGATTCGATTTCCCTGATAGTTTTTTAGCACTAGTTTTTGTTTCTTTAATTCTCTCTGCTTAATGTTCAGAATTAGGCACCGGATGGTATTCCAGGATACCATCGATAGGAATGACCCTGAGTCAATTTCCATCTCACAGGGTCTCCCCTCGATGCTCACCTCTATCCAAACCTTCTTTCCGCTTTCCGCCCTGGCATTGTTGATGGTGACTGATGAGTTTCTTCCATGTCACCGGTTCTCTTATTGCGGTTCCATCTGTTGCCGGCTTGTCTGTCATCGTGTCTGGCGGGGGGGGGGTGCTGCCACATCTTTTTGGACTATAGCTCTTTTTGCTGCAGCAGACCCTTTCGATGTGCCCCCTTTTATTACAAGCCTGGCATATTGCATCAAGGAACCTGCATTCAGACCGCAGGTGATTGCCTCTGCAGCCCGCACATTGAAATGCCCGCCGATTCCTCCTCTTTTCACGCCATTTTCTATCTGAATAGAGTCTATGGACATCTTCATCGTTGTCTTCGGTGTCATTCTGGGATTTGATGTCCTCATGGTGGGTTGTCGCTATGGGCTGTTTCTTTCCTCCCTCTGCCTTCTTCTCCCTGGTTTGGGTCGGCAGGTCTGGAACTGCATTCATTTGCTGCATGGTGGCTGCTGATTTCTTTGCTGCTTCGGCGGCGGTTGCCTCAGCAATGGCCTCGGCCACAGTTATGTTCAGCCTATTAAGTAGTTTGCTCTGAAGGGTAGAATCTTTCAGGCTGAGGACTACGCGGTCTCTCATTGCCTCATCCATGTTTTGGAACTCACAGGCTCCCCCAATGTGTCTCAAGGCTGCCACAAAATCTGCTATCGTTTCATCTTCCTTCTAGTCCCTCTTGTAGAACTCGTGCCTTTTGATTAAATTGGAGACCACCAGTGTGTAGTATGCTCGGAGCAATCAGTTCAGGTCAGACCAGGTCATCTGCTTGACATCTCTGGGTTTTGCCAGTGCCTTCCCCATTTTGAATATGGCCAATCCACAGTGTGTAAGGAAGACAGCCCTCCTTCTTTGGTTTGAGATTTCTTCCATCTCATTGCTTTCTAAGAACATAAGAAAGCGATCGATATATGATTCTCAATCCTCCTCATTAGGATTGAAGGGCATGGGCAGCGCGTTGTTACCGGCCTTCTCTCTCATTTGGTTCAGATCACCACGTGTTTCGGTCTCTGCTTCTACGACGATCCCACTTTCGTCGCCAGTGTTCCATCCGGAAAGAAGCGTGTGAGACTGGGTTCCAAACAACAAGTCTTTATTTCAAATTGCTAGGCAAAAGATACGGGACATAGTCCAAGCTAGGACAGCCCTTTATATAGCGGCTTGCCTGCCAGCTTGTGGCCAATGACACTTGTTTAATTCTTCCCGACGCTTGGCGGCTTCCCGGATTGGTTCTTGCGAACCAATCCCTAAGTGGCCTTTTTGGCCAATCAGAATGAGGGACTTGGAGCCAACCAAGTTCCATACAGAACACTCCTCTTACTAAATATGGCTAAATTTGACATCATATTTGTCTGTGAAACATGGCTCAATGCATCTTTTCCTGACTCCATTACCACAGGAAGAGACTATCAAGTTTACCAATCAGATCGTGAAATCTGTAGAGGAGGTGGTGTTGCTATCTTCTACAAAAAGTCCTTACATCTAAAATACATCCAAGTTACCCAAGAGCTTGCTCTTCCTGAGACCATCATCTGTGAACTGTCCTTAAATATCACATTTCGATTCTTACTATGTTACAGAGTCCCTGATTATGACATCGAACATGTAAACAAGCAAAATTTACTACTAACATGGGTAACATCCTGCCCACACACTTTTATTTTTCTTGGTGACTTCAATCTACCTTACATTAACTGGACCCTAAACAAATGTAAAACTGTACCCATGCATGCAACCATACATACAACAATGCTGTAACAAACCAGGGACTGGAACAACTAGTAATCAACAATACTAGACTTAACAACTACCTTAGTCTCATATTCTGCAATAGTTTGAATTCAATTTATGGAATACAAATTAAACAACCCTTTTCCAACAGTGACCACAGCATGATTGACTTTTGTTTCAACATACGTCCACACAAAAAACAACACAAAAATGTGATCCCCAATTATAACTTCAAAAAAGGCAACTATGATCTTATAAACAATGATCTCTCATCCCTTGATTGGCAATCTCTATTCACTGGATGCAATACTGTAGAAGACCATTACAACATATTTATACTTGAAGTCAAAAGAGTCATCAAACTACATGTACCAATAACAACTTCAAAAACAGAAAAAACAGATTACCCATAACAATAAGGAAACTTCAATCCAAAAAGAGATCACTTTGGTGGAAAAACAAATCTGGTCATGTTGCCAACTTCAAGAGCCAATACAAAAATTTATTCCACCAGATAAAGACTGAATGCACCAATTATCACATTAAACAAGAGTAAAACCTTCTATGCACCAATTCCACCTGCACTTTCTACAATTTTGTAAACAACAAACTAAAAGACTCAAGATCAATCCCACCCCTGAAAGGACCTAATGGTAAAGACTGCAATGATGACACCATTAAAGCCAACGTCTTTAACACGTTCTTTGGCTCAGTATTTGTAACAGCAATGGATCATGCCAAGTATTTCCTAGTCGAACCACAGACAACTTCAATGATGTAATACATATTGATTTTACAGAAGACAATGTTGAAAAAGCACTAGGCAAACTAAAACCATCTCTATCTATTGGACCAGATGGAATATGTGCCTACTTCTTAAAAAAGCTATCCACTGCCAAAGCCGAACCTTTTATTTATTTATTTGATTTGTCAATTGCTTACAAGATAATAGGTATAAGAATATACATAGTTATGAAAACATGAAATGGGTACATAAAAGAAAAATAAAAGAAACAATAGGACAGGGACGGTAGGTACGTTGGTGCACTTATGCATGCCCCTAACAGACCTCTTAGGAACCTCTTACAAACCTCTAAGCATTATCTTTGAAAAATCTTTCAGGACCAGCTCCTTGCCTAACGTATGGTCACAAGCCACAGTCATCCCCATCTTCAAAAAGGGAGACCCCAGCCTAGTTAAAAATTACAGACCAATCTCTTTATGCTGCATCACCTGTAAAGTCATGGAATCAATTATTAACCAATCCATTATCCTCCACTTAGAGACAAACAACTGACTCTCTAACAAACAGTTTGGTTTCAGAAAAAAAACTATCCTGCAATCTGCAACTCTTACACTGCAAAAACATATGGACTACACAACTTGATCAGGGCAAAGCAATAGATGCAATCTATATAGCCTTCTGTAAAGCCTTTGATTCAGTGGTACACAACAAACTACTCCTAAAACTAAAATCTTATGGTATCTCTGGACACCTGCATAACTGGATAGAAGCATTCCTTTCAAACAGACAACAAATCGTCAAAATTGGAAGCATCCTATCAAATTCTGTACCTGTCAACAGTGGTGTCCCCCAAGGCAGTGTTCTAGGGCCTACTCTCTTCATACTCTACATAAATGATCTCTGTGATCATATTAAGAGCAACTGCGTTCTCTTCGTTGACAATGTAAAGCTATTCAACACCACAGACAATACTGCTACCCTTCAAAAACACCTCGACTATATATCAGAATGGTCAAACAAATGGCAACTTCAAATCTCAACAAATAAATGCTCTGTCTTACATATTTGCAAAAAAAACCCAGAAAATAAAATACAGGCTGATCAAGACCTTGTTGATGATCCAAACTCTGTCAAGGATCTTGGAGTCCTCATCTCTAATGATCTAAGTGCTAGAGCCCACTGTAACTACATAGCCAAAAAGGCATTAAGAGTTGTTAACATTATCTTACGTAGCTTTTTCTCTGGTAATATTACACTACTAACTAGAGCATACAAAACATTTGCTAGACCAATACTCAAATATAGCTCATCAGTCTGGAACCCACATTACATATCTGATATTAATACAGTTAATAAAGTCTAGAAATATTTCACAAGAAGAGTTCTCCACTCCTCTACTCGTTGCAGAATACCTTCTGCCACCAGACTTGAAATTCTAAACCTAGAAAACCTAGAACTACTCTGCCTTTGGTCCAATCCAAGTATAATATATAAAATCATACATTGCAATGTCTTACAATGAATACTTCAGCTTCAACCATAACAATACAAGAGCAAACAGTAGATACAAACTCAAGGTTAGTCGCACCAAATTTGATTGCAGGAAATATGACTTTAGCAATAGAGTGGTCAATGTCTGGAATACTCTACCTAACTGTAGTTTCTTCCCCAAACCCCAAAAACTTCAACCTCAGACTGTCTATTGACCTCACCCCTTTCCTAAGAGGTCTGTAGGGGGCATGCATAAGCATACCAACATGCCTACCATCCCTATCCTATTGTTTCTGTTATTTACATGTATCCATGTATTCATAACTATGTTTTTACTTATGCCTATTATCTTGTAAGCAATTGACAAACCAAATAAAATAAAAATAAATAAAAATAAAAATGAATATAAGTCCACATGTGCACTCTAGTACAGCATCAAGTCTGGGAGACTGCTTGTATGAGAATAGGCCCATAAAAATAATTCACACGCGTTATAGAGGATTCAGTTTCACCAAGGCCAAAATAGCCTATTTTTCAGAAATGCTCTTCTGTCCTTAAAGAACATTTAAAAAACAGAAACTGGTCATAAATAAGAGGAATGTTGGTTTTGCCTTTTAGAAATGAAGAAATAAAATAGCACTGCCGAATCCTGCTGTATTAGTGTGCATGTCTCCGAAAAATAAAACATTCAGTTCACTATGCATCACTGCCAAGTAAGAATATACAAATAATCAACATTGTATAATGCAAAGGATTTTATGTGATGCGAAAGGACGAGCTGTCAAGGGAAAGTTTGGGATCTGAAGGAAAGTGCCAAGCTCTTCCTTTGGCCACCTTTTCATCTAAACTACCAAGTCTAATAAATCTCTACATTGTCTTACATCAGTTTCATTAATTCTTTCAAAATCTGTGCATCTGTGAAGCAGGGAGGGGCTGACTGATATTGTCAATAATTGCTGCTTTAGGTCTCAGAATCTTATTTGCAGCCTCTTTGAATGTACATGCAATTTGATTTGTCATTTTATTAAATGACAAATCAAAGGACATGATACTTTATTATTTAAGAGAAGATTAATGAGATGAACATGATTATTTAAAATAATGATAAGTGGTCATTTCAGCAGTTTTGCAAATGGTCATGTGGTTTTTTAAGGGCACAGTACAATTTCAAGGAAATCATTCTCAAGGAATGTTTTAATGATTAGTACACACCTGGTGGCAACAGGTTGACAATTTTTTTCAAAAAATGTTCATAACTTTTATATTTGTCTATCTTCTTCTGTAGTTCCTGTTGTCTGAAGAAACAGATCAATGATATTTATTGATGTTTAGCAAAAAATATCTTACCAGGAGAGCTACATATTATCAGTCATATAGTGCAGGGGTCCCCAACCCTCTGTCCATGTACCAGCATTGGTCCACAGCATGCCAAGAAACTGGAATGTGCAAACAAGCAAAGCCCATCCACTGAATAAAGGCAGCACACAAAACCACGTCCACTCCATTCTGTGGGAACACCTTTCTCCATGAAACTGTTTTCTGGTGCCCAAAAGGTTGGGGGCCACTGATATGGTGGAAGGGTTATGTCATGCTCCTGTCAGAATCTGATTCACATGGGGAGGCCAAGCAGTTGACAGAAAGTGGGAGTGTGGCTTCATTGGCTATGGAAGAAACTGGGGAAGGGCAGAGTCTGGCTGGGCAGAGCAGGGGAAGGTACAGCAAGGGAGAGGGAATTCAGAGGAAGATCAGGCCCACCCCCTCTTCATCCTAGGGTATACAGAGAGGAACAGAGAAGGGAGCAACGTGAGTTGCATAGCTTGCAGGGGAGGAAGGGGCTCTGATTCCCTTCATTAGATGCAGCTGGGCATACAGCATTTAAAAAGGGAAGTTGCGCACAGCAAACTGTTGAGAGCAAATTGTGAATTGTCTGGTACTGTTGAGGCTTATCTGGGTTCCTGGAGTCTTCCCAACTGTGTGTGTTTGCTAGCCTTTCAAGTCTGCAATTCCTTATCCTGCCCTGTCAAGTTAATTACTGCAGCATAGTTTGTGTGGATTTTTATCTACAGTTTGTATGTACTTTGTTTTCAGACTGAATTTCCTCCACTTAAAGACTGTTCTTGGGAGAGTTTTTTCTCCAGCCAAAGGTAACCTGGACATTGGGGACAAAGTTGGAGATATTAAAAGGACTTTTCTTACTTATGTGACTGTGTTGCCTTTGTGCCACATCACAGGTTATCATGCAACCCTAACAAAGTGAAGAGAGTGCTAAAATTGTTCACAGGGAGCATTAACACTCTAGATCAGGGGTCCCCAACCACCAGTCCCCGGACCGGGATCGATCTGTGGATCATTTTGTACCAGGCCGCAAAGCTTGGGCACTGCCATCTTGTCTCGACGGCGCTTCCGGGTTTTCGGTTGCTTCCAGTTTTTTGGTTGGAAAGTGCTTCCAGGTTTTCGGTTGGAAAGCGGCATTTGGGTGCTGAAGGAATCCTCGCACCTTAGTTTCGTCGAGGGGGGGGGCAGCTTCGAATGAAGAGCCATCCCGATGGCGGTGGAGTCTCGCGTTACTCATGTACCGGTCCGTGGAAGAATGAATAATCATGAAACTGGTCCCTGGTACAAAAAAGGCTGGGAACCACTGCTCTAGATGACATTAACAGGTTATTAGAAAAGACTCTCACAGAGTATTGACTGGGGAGAGGACTGAGGCCAAAAGATTGAGAACCATCCAGAGAAAGTCATTTGGATAAGGACTGGGACTGGCAGAGACAAAGAGCAGCCAACCTAGATTTGAGCCAGGAGCAGGAGGAGGAGCAAGAGGAATCAGGCAGAGCCAGAATGCTCTAAGACTTTTGGGAGCCAGCCAAGATTGTAAAGCACACAGAGAGGGGGAAGACTGAATTGTTTGGAAATGTTTATGTTTTTAAATCCTGTTAGATTTGTTTTGCGTCTTCTTAGATGTGAGGAGCAAGAAAAAGTCAATTTTCAGTAAAGGACTGAATTTTCTTATCTTTGTATGCACATAGTAAGTTGTGCTGTCTTTAGTTAAGTTCTGAATGCAAGTAATAAAAAGTTGGTCTGTAACTAGCAATGTCTTTTTATTCCTTATCAGTTGTGTAGAAGGAGAAGGGAAATGCTGCGGGGGAACCCTGCTCATTGGCGAGTTAACACTGATGGGGATCCCACAATTTGGAGTTTTCCTTGGCAACAGCTTCTCAACTAGCAACTATGTAAAGCAAAGCTATACTGAATTCAAGAAGACTTTAAGAAATTGTACATTAAAAATTCAACCAATCTTTTACTTCAAACTCATTCTGAAGTGGGTTTATATCAGATCAATTATTTATTAATCTAATTCAGTTTTGTCCACCCTTTCCTATAGGAACACAACCCATTCCCTGAGATCTATTAACTAGAAATATCCAAGGCTAAATCTTCTATATGAAAAGCATATAGATGTTTCTCTATGCTGAATATATTTCCACATTCATCAGTTAAATATAAACCTCTAGTCCAAAGGTATTAATTTACATTTCTTATTATAGAAAAATATTAGATTAACAGAGTTGGAAGGGACCTTGTAGGTCATCTAGTCCAACTCCTCGCCCAAGCAGGAGATCCTACACCATTTGATTAGAACATCTCCAGCTAGACATAGCATTTATAATGACAGTACTGCTGTATGTATTGAAGAATTAAACAGAATCCTTGATCACTGTGCTTCTAAGATTGGGCTTTGAACCAGATTTCATTCAAAATTCCTGGCCAATTTTGGCAAGCATTTTTGTTGTATGCTGGAAATTTCATAGAAACTAAATAGCCTTCTATATGATCAGGAAATATTTTTATGTGTGATATCTGAAATAGCATAACCAAGGCAAATGAAAATAATGTTTAGTGTGGAGGAGCTGAGTATTTCCTAGAAATCTTTGTCAGAGCTAGATAATTTGAATGTCTGCTCCAGTGTTCACCTAAATCTTTTATTTCTAGAGCAAGCCAGTAGCTTTTAAAACTGAATGTAGGGCAGGCAAGGACGAGTAGAGAGGTGAGATCCGCTCAGGATTTCAGTCAATCCTTTTCTACGTTTAGTGTGACCCTTTGAGGTGCTCGAACCCCAGAGAGGTTTGTGTTGGTGTGGGGAGTACTTTAGCTGCTGTGTGGAGAAGACACCCCCCAGCAGCGAAGAGAAGCCCTCCAGAGCCCAACGATTAAGAGATAGCCTCCTGTTAATGGAGGCTCCGAAGTCCGGACTGTCACTGATACTAAAAGCGAGTAAGTGACAACTTGTGAGATCGTGTGAAAGACGTGTGACTGAGGGAGTGTAACGGTGGAGAGATGAAGAGAAAAGATTACCAACTGACAATTGATTAAATAAGTGACTTTTGAAAGCCTGAAAGAAAGCGGCTAGAAAGCGGTGAAAAGGAGCGTGGGCAAAAGGATTTGTTGAACTAAAGTGAAAGTGTGGATTGCAAAGAAAGAAGCCTGTGTTACTGCATTAGAAAACTTTAAGATCGGAAGGGATATGGAACTTTTCATCTGACTATTAAGTTGATATTTTCTTTTGAAAAAACTGTATTGAAATAGTGAAGAGATCTGGGGCAAACTGAAGGGGACAGATTGGTGCCGGATGAAATGAGATGCCTAGAAGCCTTGGAGACTCAGTAACATTATATTTACACTTAATTAATAGACTTTTAATAGATTCCTGGGGAACTTTGCCTTAATTGAAGAGGTGTTGTCAAGAAGAAGAAATTTAAAATTGATCCTAAAATGCTTTAAAAAAGGGGAGATAGTTGGACTGGAAGATTAAGAAGACTGACTGATTGACTGTAGTCATTATTCAGCATTTTCCTTCTCCCCACTTCCGGTGCATTTGAAGCAGGAAAATAATAATAGCAATATTCTTTTTTTTTTTCTCTTTTTATCAGAGATAAAGAACAAAGACAGACTTTGGGATTTTTTTTTCTTTTTTCTCCCCCTTTTCTTATTGCTCTTTTCTCCTTTATAAATTTGCTACTTTTTTCCCTCCCTCTGGTCTCTCTCATTATTTATATTTGGGTGTTATCTTTTCCCACTCCGCTTACCTCTTCTATATAACGATTGTAAATTTATTTATTGAGATAAGAAATATAGAATAATAGTTTAGATTGTTGATAATTGACTTGATTAATATTCTGAGAATTGGGATAATCATATTTTGACTAGATATACAAATTATAATAATAATAAAAAAGAGAATATATAGTAAGAACATAAGGAATGCTGTAAATTAACTATCAATAATTATAGGATTTAATATTCAATATTGAGTATATTAAAAGTTATATGTATGGTGTATATATAGGTATTATATAGATTGTTAAATAACATGGTATAGTGATATATAGAAATTGAATACAAACTCATAAAATTTACTTACTTGATTTAGATTTAAGATTTCGGAAAATATAGTTTAATAGATAAATTAATTGTGCATAGATTAACTGTAATATTGAGGCTATAATATTGAATGGTAATTTAGGATAATATAATTAATATAATTCAACAACAGAAACAAATATTAAAAGAAATGACTTCGACAACTACCACAGCCCTGAAAACTGGCAGGAAGACTACTCCAACCTGAACAACTACATTGGCAACAGCTTTGCCTATGGCCCAAAAAACTATAGAAGAAACATTACCAGTAGAAAAACAACCCAATATTACAAATGTTAATATTCAATCAGTTTTACTAACACTACAAGAATTGATGGAGAAATTACAAGAAACAATGATAAAAAACCACAATGAAACAAGAGCAGACATTAACGAATTAAGGGAGGAGATGGGAAAAATGAAATTAGAAATGAAAGTGGATATTTCTAAAGTAGATAATAAAATTGGAATACTCCAACAGGCCCTGGAGAAAAATGAAGCAACAATAAAAGAAGTAGAGAAAAGGACTGAACGAACTGAAAGGAAATTGGAAAGGGTAGATGAGGAATTAAAAAATGTAACCAAAGAAATGGAACACTTGTTGGTTTATTTAGAGATGGACAAGGTGGCTACATACCTAAGATTCCAGAATGTAGAGGAGTCCAAGGATGAAGACCTAGAACAATTGATGGCGAAAATACTGGCTGGACTATTAGATAAAGAAAATGACAACATTTTAAAAGAGTTTGATGAAGTTTATAGGGTCAGTACTAGCTATGCGAGGCGCCATAAATGCCCAAGAGAAGTTCACATACGCTTTACGAGAAGGAGTGTCCGCGATATTATTTTTAAGATATCTAGAGATGGAACAATTGTATATAAGGGCAAAGAAATTTTGGTCCTTAAATAATTCCCGAGAAGAATAAGAGAAACAAGACGAGATCACAAATTTTTGGCTGCTTATTTAAACCAAAAAAAAATTGTATTCAAATGGTTAATTCCAGAAGGGATGCTTGTTACATGGAAAGAAAGGAAAATTAAAATTGATACTATAGAAAGAGCCCAAGAATACTATGAGCAATTAGTAAGTTCAGAAGATTCAAGTAGTAGGGAGGAATTGGAAATAAACCCACAAGAAGACCAAAACTATCACAGAAATAAAAAAGAAGGAAATTTAAGTCAGCAAACATTAGGAGAGACCAGAGTTATTACAAGACAAAGAGCGAAACAGAATTAAATAAATGGAAGAAGAAAAGAAACTTCTTTCAATTAACTTAAATGGTCTAAATTCGATCTTAAAAAGAAAAAGGATATTTACAAAACTAATTAAACATGATGCTGATATAATATGTTTACAAGAAACCCACATAAGAAAAGAAGACGAAAGATTTTTAAATTGCCTGAAACTAGAGAAGCTATTTACTGCACCAGCAGATATAGGAAAAAAGAAGGGAATTGCAGTATATATAAAAGGGGATTTGAAAGCAGAAGTAGTATGGTCAGACCTGGAAAGAAGAACTTTGGTTTTGCAGATCGGGATCAATGATATCCCAATTTTATTAGTGGTAATCTATGCCCCAAATGAAAACCAGAAAGAATTTTTTAAATATTTATACCAAAAAATAATAGGATTTGAACAAAGGAATATTTGCATTATAGGAGATTTTAACTCTATTGCCGATTATCAGAAAGATCATAGCAGAGGGGGGAAGAATAAAAAAGGGAAAAGAGAGTTCCCTAAGATATGTAAGGAAATGATGAGAGAATTAAATTTGGTTGATTTATGGAGGAAACTATACATTGAAAAAAAAACAATTTACATTTTATTCAAATCCACATCAAACATGGACATGAATTGATATGGCATGGATGAATGGGGAAATAGCAAATGAAATAAAAGAAATTGAAATACTACCAAATGAATGGGCAGATCACAATCCAATTCAGAGAATATGGAAAGGTAGGAAGAAACCAAAGAAAAGATGGACTTTAAATACCCAATTATTAAGAGAAAAGGATTATACTGATAAACTTAAGGAGGAATTAAATTATTTTTTAAAAGAGAATAATAATGGCGTAACTATGAAACAAAACATCTGGGATACAATGAAGGCGGTAATAAGAGGCATAACAATTTCTTATAATTCTAAGAGGAATAAAGAAAAATATGCCCAACAAAATAAACTACAACAACAAATTAAGGAACTAGAAATGCTACTACAGAAAAAAACTACCCCCAAAAACCCAACATTACAAAACCAGATAATAATAACAAAACACAAACTGAATTTAATCGAACAAGAGAAACTGATTATAAATTTGAAGATGACAAAACAATCTTACTTTGAGAATGCCAATAAGCCAGGAAGATGGTTAGCTTACAAATTAAAAAAAAAGAAATAAAAGAGATTGATATATCAATTAATAGACGGTAACAGTGATATACAACAAGAGATAAGGGGAAAAAAAGAAATTGTACATAAATACTACGAAGAGTTATATAAAAAGGAAGAAATAAATGAGGATAGAATAAGAAATTATTTAGATGAAATTAAAGATAAAGAAATTGAAGAAGAAATGATAGGAACACTCAATTAAGATATATCGCGGTCTGAACTGAAATCAGCAATAGAGAACTGACAGAATCCCAGGAGAGTTATATAAAATAACTGCAGAACAGATTGGACCATTTATGTTGGAAACTTTTAATGAAGTATTATTGGCAGCTAAGATGCCGGACTCATGGAGGGGAGCATTGATTTCGTTGATCCCAAAGGAGGATTCTGAACCCAGATTTATTAACAATTATAGACCGATTTCACTATTAAATACCGATTACAAAATATTGGCCTCCATTATAGCTGATAGACTTAAAAGAATTTTAAGTTTATATATACATGAAGATCAAAATGGATTTCTCCTGACTAGACAGATTAGCAACAACTCAAGAACAGTATTAGATATTTTAGAATTTTATGACGTTCACCCCGAGAAACAGATTGCACTTATGTTTTTAGATGCTGAAAAGGCCTTTGATAATTTAAATTGGCAATTCTTAATACAAAAAATATATAATATGAAATTAGGCACCAAATTTGAAAATATTATAATAACTATTTATGACACACAACAGGCCAATATTAAAGTAAATGGGGAATATACTAGTCCAATAAAAATAGAAAAGGGAGTTAGACAACGCTGCCCGCTCTCGCCCCTGCTCTTCATATTCGCATTAGAAACATTACTAATTAATATTAGACAAAATTCAGAGATAAAAGGACTAAAGATTAAATCAGAAGAATACAAATTACAAGCATTTGCTGACAATTTGGTTTTTTTCATTGAGGATCCAATTGAAAGAGGACAAAAATTGATTAAAGAAATAGAACAATTTGGAGTGGTAGCAGGACTTAAAATTAATAGGAAAAAAACAAAATTAATGACTAAAAACTTAACAGAAAAGCAGAAAAAAGAACTAGAAGAAATTATGGGAATACAAGTGACAAAGAAAGTTAAATATTGAGGAATATGGTTGACAGCACATTGTAAGGCGCTTAAAGAAAACAACTACGATAAGTTGATGCTTCAGGTAAAGAAGGATCTAGAATTATGGGGCAAATTACAACTTTCACTATTGGGAAGAATTGCTACCGTTAAAATGAATATCCTCCCAAAATTTTTATATCTATTTCAGATCATTCCAATTAAACTACATAATTTTTTTTTCGAAGAACTCAGTAAAATTATTGCTAAATTTATTTGGCAAGGGAAAAAAACCAGAATAAATTTAAAAGCAATGCAGGATATGAAGAGCAGGGGAGGGTTGGCACTTCCAAATTGGGAATTATATTACACAGCTGCCACCCTTGTATGGTTAAAAGATAAATAATAAGAGAATCTTATTTTTAGAAGGCCACGACTTACAAAGGGGATGGCATGCTTTCTTATGGTATGTAGGAAAAATTAACCAGAAATACTTTCACAGACACTTAATTAGAGACTCATTGGTAACTAATTGGAAAAAAAATACATAAAAAACACTATTTAAAAGTACTGATTTGGCTATCAACAATGGAGGCAATGATCCACCCAAACAATTTGGATATTTCTAGAATGATCAAATATAAAGATTTACCAGACGTACAAGGAAATTTGAAATCCCATCAAGAACTTCAAGAACGGGGATTTAAAATAGATCAATGGGCATATTTACAAATTCATAGTAGATATAACCAGGATAGAAAAGAATTCGGAATTAGTAATAAACCCCAGCAGCTAGATAAAATTTTAATGGGATCAGGAAAAAAGAATATAACTAGATTTTACAATTGTTTACTTGAAGTAGAATTAGAAGAAGAAATAGTAAAAGAAAATATGATTGCTTGGAATAGGAATGTAGGACGTAATATGTGAATGGGAAAAAGTCTGGGGAAGTAATAATAAGATTACAAAATCGGCAGCATACAAAGAAAATGCATATAAACTGTTTTATAGATGGCACCTTCCTCCTTCGAGATTGGCGAAAATGTGCCCCAAAATGAGACCAAAATGCTGGAAATGTAAAAAGAAAGAGGAAACTTTTTTCCACATGTGGTGGTCATGCAAAGAAGCCCAAAAATATTGGAAGATAATAAGAAATTGGCTAGAAGATATTACTAAAGAACAGGTCGAATATAAACCAGAGTCTTTTCTACTAGGGATTTTTGACAAACAAATATCAAAAAAGACAAAATATATTACAATACATATATTAACAGCAGCTAGGTTGGCTTTTGCTCAGCGTTGGAAGCATCCACAGATACCTACAAAGGAGAAGATTATCCAAAAAATTTCAAACTGCGCAGAAATGGACAGATTAACATTAGCTCTAAAAAACAAAGAAACTTCAATATATTACAATAGTTGGAATTATTGGTATAAGTGGTTAGAACAAAGATGAATTTTATAATGTAGGATTGAAAGAATAAGATAAATTTATATGAGTGATGTATAAAATCTTGTAAAAATAAAGTGTTTAGAGATAGTAAAACCAAAGGAAGAAAAGATCTCACAAATTGTCGAAAGTAAGAATATTTTTAACAAATTTTCTTTTTTGTATTTTCTTTTTTGTTTTTTCTGTTTTTCTGGTCCTCTTTTCCATCCCCTCTTTTTCTTTTCTTTCTACCCTTCAATTATGTATGTGTTATTTTGTTGTTTTTCTTTTTTAATTGTAAAATCAATAAAATTTGTTTTTTTTTTTAAAAAAAATTGAATGTAAATACTATGGCTTGCCAGATAGTTTTCCGTGATCTCATTCTAAAGGAATTAAAGTACAGGTAAATACTCTGCTTCTTAATGTTCTCACTGCTCAGAGAGTAGGATGTATATGGTAGCATATTATACATATGTTAATATTTACAGGTGGAACATATCTGCTAGCATATCATACATTTATCCATTATAGACAAATTATCCAATTATGGGATTCATTTGCCTAGAAATATTGCAAACTGCCTAGAAATATTGCAATATAACCTCATCTTCCCAGCCATATTCATCACAAGAGTTTATATTTTATGGAGCTGCTTGACAAATCTTATTAAGTACTTGTGGAAGGACATATTGAGGAAATACAGCATATGCTACAGGCAAAAACAGTTCTTTCTGGTTCTCCAAAATCTCAGCCCCATTTCTAGGACACCCTAATATTTACTGCCTATAGCTGTCACCGCATTTTGTTTCATGGTACAAATAGCACTGCTAGTCACTATGAGAAAACAGACATACCATATATAAAGAAGTAGATAATAGACTACATCAACTTGAAGCCTCTAGAACTAGGTCAGGAACTATGGCTCTGTTATGATTTGTGGACTTCAATTCCCAGAATTCTTGAGTCATGCTGACTCAGGAATTCTGGGAGTTGAAATCCACCAGTCATAAAAGGCCCATAGTTCCCCACCCCTGCTCTAGAATTTCAAGCCTGAAACCATGAATCTATTCATTCCAAATGCAGAACTACTTGGGCAAAATATTTTAGGTTTGTTTTATTTTTAACAGAATTGAAATACTTTTTAGATTGCATTTTATGGTTTAATGTATAAAGATAATTACACATGCCGTGTGTCTGGTGATCCCAAGAAAATTTTATCTTGCTATGGCAAATTACCATCAGATTTGGAACTTCAGCCATACACATTGACTATATAATCTCAGGCACAAATTCATGGTATCTCCTCAATCTGTCACGTACCTTACTTTCAGTTTTTGAAGTTCTCTTTTCAAAGTATATATTTCTTGCCTCTTAAGTGCATTGTTTGTTTGTTCAATCTTGTATTTTGCAAGTGCACGTTCCTTTTTCAGATCACATTCTTGGAGATAAATTTGGAATCCAAAAGCCTGAGTCCTGTGCTGATTAAGAAAGAAGAGAAAATGTTTACTGAATTTTGCATTAATTTTACTATTCAGAAAATCAGTTTCCCCTACATCAAATCTGGCCCTCTCTGTTCAGTTCTTGGAAGGTTGTTGTGCTGGCAGACAGACAGACAGAAAAAAGTCCTGACCTTTATATAATTTCTTTTCAAATTCTGTTGAAGTTGGGAGGGGGGGGGAGTAGGCTAAGGCTAGATCTGAAACTCATTCACAAATATGTGAGAGGCTGCATGTGTAAAAGATGGCAGATTTGTTCTCTGATGAAACAGAGGCTAGGACAAGAAGTGGCAAAGTAATATTATTCCTCTTCATAAATTTTGGCATATGAACACTTTATGCTGCTTCAGTGATAGTGCCAGTGATGACAGATGGTGCAGAGATGTGCCTAGTTCCTACTGATCAGTTCCATCTGATCTATTGTGCCATCTATTGTGGCATACCACTCTCCATTTGGTAACTCGGCAAGACCCACTACATGCATTTCGGTTTGGCCTAGAAAAGAGATTGGACATCTGGCTTACACAGTATAGATCTGTCAGCTGGCATATATTGTTCTTGTTTTGTTTGTCACAGGATTATTAATCACATTCCTCTTAGTATATCTCATAAAGGTTAGCAAAAATCATTCTACATTTGAAGATCCTTAAATTGTGTAACAGCCCTCCTGGTTTTTGAAGATGCTGTCAAGTATTAGAAACATGCTTCAACTTCCTAGACAAAGGCAGGGAAGCTGACATAGTGATTTCAAAGAATCATAGATGTATTGAATTAGAATGAACCATAAAGATCATCTAATCCAAACCTCCATTATATGCAGAAAGACCAAATAAATAGCCAAGATCTATTCTCTGGAGACTTGGTGAGCAATAATACTACCTTCTGATCTGACTATGCCCCAGCATAGTCTATATAGCAATGACTATATGCCCCAACCTTCCATCAGGAAAAACCAGATTGCTGCAAACCATGCTGTGAGATACTCTCAAGAGGAGCCTTGCCATGGCACTAGTGAACCAAGAATGTCCAGTGACTTTGGGCTTAGAAGAAATATTGCATGTCTCCAAAGCTAACGTGCCCAAGACAAGCAATGTTCTTGGTTTTGTTCCTCTTCTTTCCCCAAAGGAAGGGGAAGAGACCTTGCAAACGTGAGAGGGCATTAATGATCTCCTCACTCTCTCATATTCTCCATCTATTTCCTGAATATCTTCCCCATTCTGCCCAGCAGCAGCTATTTGTGAGTCAGCAACTCGACTTTGGTGGCTCTTCTTGAAGGCTTAACTTTCTAAAAGTTGACCTTTGGTCACTCTCACCAAATTACCTGATAAATAAGAGGTTTCTGCAGAGTATGTTATATTACTCCTGTTTTTCTTTCTCTTTTTAGAAGATTTTCCATAGGAATATCAACCTCACAGAATATAAAATATAAAAATATTTTTAAATGTATGGGAAGACAGGAATTAATGCCTAAGATCAATATTCATAAGAAAAACATCAGAAAGAAAAGAGGAGATAGGAAATCCTAGTCAGGAGAACGCACTGAAGGAAAAATGTGTAACTGTACAAAAAGTCAAGAAAACTAGCATCCCAAAAATTCCCAATGTAGGCCATCCATTAAAGTGGGATATCCCACTTTAAAAGCAGAAGCAGGAGTTTCCTCCACATAATTGGATAAGAAAAGGAATACTCATTTGCATGCCCAGTTTACACTTTTATGTTTTACATTTTGTGTAAAAGAGATGATAGACCTTCCTCACAGATGAGAAATAATACTTGCATTCTGATCTTTTTGTTGAAGTTCCTCTCTGCACTGGGCCACCCTTTCCATCCTCATTTCGATCTCTTGCTTCTTAGCAGCCAGGTCAGCAGTAATAATGTCATTTTTAGCCTTTTTCTTCAGGAGACGTAACTGTTGCAGTGTTTTCCTACTAGGATGTAGAAAATTGCTGGAAGCCTAGAAAAAGAACCATAGGTTTATGTAGCTAAAAGGACATGCGAAACAGGAAAGGTGGAGAAAAGCAAGCTTTAGTCCATAAATGAGTAATTTCCACAAGCATTTATATATATGATGGTTTCATTGTGCATAAAATGTGAGTAACCTGGTGTCTTATTCTGTCAGCTTCATCTGTATTTAA
>BLBF01000005.1:12756383-12768894 GCA_015471245.1 Laticauda colubrina
TCCCGCCGGGTGATCTCTTCCACTGCGGTATCTAACAAACTTCACAAATATTATTAGAAAGCTACCAAAAAGGAAATACATTCTCCTTCTGATTTTCCATGGAAAAAAATTGAAACATATAATACATTAATTTGTGAATTAATACAGGTAGTCCTCAACTTAACAACCATTCATTTAATGATTATTCAAAGTTACAATGGGACTGAAAAAAGGAGCCAATGACCATTTTTCACACTTACAACTGTTCCAGCATCCCCATGGTCACATGATAATAATTCAGATGCTTGGCAACTGACTCATATTTATGATGGTTGCAGAGTCCCGGGGTCATGTGATTAGTTTCTGTGAACTTCTAACAATGGGGAAGCCAGATTCTCTTAAAAAACTGTGTTACTAAGATAACCACAGAAATGATTCACTTAACAACGGTGGCAAGAAAGGCTGTAAAATGAGGCAAAACTCATTTAACAAATGTCTCACATAGCAACATAAATTTTTGGATCAATTGTGGTCATGAATTGAGGACTATATGTACACTAAAACAAATAAAAATCAAATACTGACCATATTTTTTAAGACTTTGGCCACTGAAAGATTTCCATTCTATTTTGTTTATTGGGAAAGTTTTTACACATATTTGGGCTGGTTTTAGGCTTGGATGAAAATTCTATCTGCAGTTAACTAGTTTAACCACCAGACTTAGTCATGTGGAAACATTTACAATCAGGTAATGCATGTTATTTTAAAGAATTTAAATCAGCCATTGGGGATAGATACAGGGGTGGGATTCAAATTTTGTAACAACCGGTTTTGTGGGCATGGCTAGGTGGGCATGGCTTGGTGGGTGTGGCTAAGTGGACAAGGCCATGTGACTGTGTGGGTGTCTTTCTTTTTGCAGCAACCCCTGCCCCATTTTTTGGGCCTTCTGGGCCTCAGGGAAGCCTCCTGGGAAGGCTTCCCTGGGGCCCAGGAAGGAAAAATGCTGAGCATGGGTGGGGCATGAAGCACCCCCTGCGCTGTTTTGGGGCCTCCTACACCTCAGAGGAGCCTCCTGGGAGAGTGTTTTTGCTCCCAGAAGGTTTCCCTGGGGCTCAGGAAGGAAGAAAAACTGAGCATGGGGGGGGCTTGTAGAGTTGTAGAGCAGCGGAAATGACTGAGGCGGACACGGAGCAACAGACAGGAATCTTTATTCAATGAATAAAGGGTTGCCGCGACTGCTGGGCTAACAAGCAGTCAGCTTGCGGCAACAGGTGATGCCGTTTGACAGCGC
The DNA here is from genome assembly GCA_015471245.1 of Laticauda colubrina. Lineage (NCBI taxonomy): Eukaryota > Metazoa > Chordata > Lepidosauria > Squamata > Elapidae > Laticauda > Laticauda colubrina. Next base: position 12,757,654 of record BLBF01000005.1, read on the forward strand.
TTTATATAGCCGGCTGTCAAATGGCATCAACCAATCAGAGCAGTCCGCGCTCCCTCCAGGAACGCGGACCAGATGGAAAACTTCGCATCAACGCAACACTTCTTTCCCCTGGCAAGGAGCATGCGCAGTCCCGTAAGTAGGCCGGTGGTCTTCTCAGGCAGTCGGAATGCTATAGAACAGGGGCCTCCGTCCATTGGTTGAAGTCCTCTGCTTCAGGGGCCCCTTCGGAGCCGGTTACCGCAGGAACTTCATCCTCTGGAGCTGCAGATGGATCTCCAGGCACTGGAACAGGTAGGTCCCTCCATCCATGGTTGTCCTGGGTGTCATCAATCAGCGGTGGCAGGTTCTCATCGGCTGGTGGAGACTCGGGTTGGTGGGTGGTAGACCTGGTCCGTCAGCGGCCACTGTCCAACGCCTCCTCAGCTGGTCGATATGTCTGTGCCAGGTACGACCATCCTCCAGCAGCACCCTATACGACTTAGGCCCTGTCACAGCTATGACCTGTCCTGGCACCCATAAGGGGTGGCTGGCATAATTGCGGGCATAAACCAGGTCATTTAAGGCAAACTCCCTAGGCTGGCTGTCAGACCCTTGAGGAGTCACTGGGGCATAGTGGGGGTGCAGCCTGTCCAGGGAAATCCTCAAGCGCCTACCCATAAGGAGTTCAGCTGGGGACCTATTGGTAGTGGCACAAGGGGTTGTATGCTGATATAGCAAAAATCTGGACAACTTAGAGTGCCAGTCACTTTGGCCAAATCTCCCTAGGGCTTCTTTCACTGACCTAACTGCCCTTTCAGCCATTCCGTTGCTAGCAGGGTGAAAGGGAGCTGTGAGGGCATGCCTGACCCCCAGGTTGGCTAAGTATAGTTCAAATTCGTAGGAGGTAAATTGGGGCCCATTATCTGACACTACTGTGTCAGGGATGCCATGTGTCACAAATAGCCTGGTTAGGGCCTTGGTAACTGCAAGGGTGGTTGTTGTGGGCAGCAAGGCCACATCAATCCATTTTGAGAAGGAGTCTACTACTACTAGAAATGTACACCCCTGCATTGGGCCAGCCAGGTCAATGTGCAGCCTGGACCAAAGGGCTCCAGCATCCTCCCACTTCCCAGGGGATGCAGTTGGTGGGGCAGGTCTGGTTGCCTGACAAGGCTGACAAGTGCTTACCCAGCTGGAGATCCGGGCATCCATGCCAGGCCACCAGACATAACTACAGGCCAGGGCCTTCTTTCTAACAATGCCCGGGTGGCCTTCATGCAGGAGCTTCAGAACTGAAGCTTGCAACGAGGAAGGAATGACCACCCTTGTTCCCCACAACAAACAAACCTGGAGGGATGACAGTTACAGCTGGCGTGCCTTGAAGGGCAGGAACTCAGGGGAATAAGGGACATCTGGCCACCCCCTTCCCAACCAGTCAAGGACTTGGGCAATTACCTTGTCCCTTGAGGAATGGTAAGCAATATCAGAAGCTGTAATGGGCAGATTGAGTTCGTTGAATTCGAACACAGCATGGATTGGTGCAGGGTCTTCAACTGGAACCGGCAATGGGCAGCGGCTGAGAGCATCAGCGTGTGCGAGGTTTTTTCCGGGTCTATGGATCAGTTTGTATGAATAAGCAGCCAAAAACAGAGTCCATCTGGTCATCCTTGGGGATAGAATCTGAGGTGTTTGTTTATCAGCAGACAAAAGGCCTAGCAGAGGCTTGTGATCTGTGATTAGTTCAAAATGGTGGCCATAGAGGAATTCATGAAATTTCTGTACAGAGGCAACTGCAGCCAAAGCCTCTTTGTCTATCTGGCTGTAGTTGCGCTCAGCTGAAGAAAAGGTTCTTGAGAAAAAGGCAATGGGTGCCTCAGAGCCATTTGGCAGTCTGTGACTAAGAACATCCCCTATGCCAAAAGGGGAAGCGTTTGCAGCAAGAACTAATGGAAGATGCTGGTTGAACTGAATTAAAACTGCTTTAGAGGTGATCAAGGATTTGACAGAGTGAAAGACATGGGCTTCCCTAGGTCCCCAACGCCAGGGGGACTTTTTGCCAAAAGTCTATGTAAAGGCTCTGGGATTGAAGTTTTGTGAGGGAGGAATGCAGCATAGAAATTGAGAAGCCCTAAGAAGGCCTGGAGCTCAGTTTTGTTGGTAGGAGTGGGTGCCTCATGGATGGCCCTGACTTTAGACTCTGTAGGGTGTATGCCAGAGGCATCAATTCTACAGCCCAGAAAATCTACTTGCTTAGTGGCAATTGTGCACTTGTCCTTTTTAAGTTTGAGGCCATTTTGCCTGAATCGATCTAGAACTGACCTTATTCTTTGTAACAACTGAGGTTTGTCTGTGGCTGAAATTAAAATATCATTGAAATAGGGGACTACCCCTGGGAGATCTTGAAGTAGCCTCTCCATCAGGGAATGAAATATCCCAGGGGCTACACTCACACCAAACTGAAGGTGTCAGTACCTAAAAGCTCCCCTGTGAGTTACTATTGTCTGCAATTCTGCTGTGTGGTCATCTGCAGGGAATTGCTGGTATGCCTGGGACATATCCAGCTTTGCAAAAATAGACCCAGGTTCAAAAGAATGTAAAAGGTGCTGAATGATGGGAATTGGGTAAGCACTGATTTGGAGGTATCTATTCGGGGAAATTTTGTAATCAGCGCATATCCTAACGCTACCATCTTTCTTAAGAGGGGTCACTATGGGGGTCTCCCATTTAGCAAAATCTACAGGTTCTAATACTCCTTGTTTGATTAGTTTGTCAAGTTCCTTATCTAACTTAGGACGAATTGCAAAAGGCACCCTATGAGGTTTCAGGCGTACAGGAGTTGCTTGAGGGTCTACACTAAATGATATGGGGGTGCCTGAGTAACATCCCAAACCCTCGCTGAATACATCAGCATAGTCTTTGAATAGGGAATCTACTTCAGCATTTAAAACAGAGTGGATGCCTGTTATATTTAGGCCAAGGGCAGGGAACCAATCTAAACCTAGCAAACTGGGGAGAGCACCATCCACCACAACAAGAGGCAAGTGGCCTTTAAAAGTTTTGAATTGAATGAGGAACTTGCCTTTCCCGAGGACTGGAATGTTCTTGCCTTGGTAATCTCGCAGAATCAGATGGCAGTCAAGGAGCTTCTTCTTTGGAAATCTGGGTAGCAGCTTCTTAAGGATGTTCCATGAAATAATGGATAGAGCAGAGCCTGTATCCACCTCCATCTTGCAAGGTTTATCTTCTAAGGAGACAAAAATACTGATTTTGTTAGAGCTGTTGTTGGACTGATTGAAGTGGTAATAGGTATAGCAGTCTTCCACTTGCCTTTGAAAGATGGGGTTTGGCTGAGGCCTCTGAGTAAAGGTTTTCCCAGCTTGGCAGACCCTTGCTAAGTGACCCTTCCTCTGGTAACTTAAACAGATGGCATTCCTGAACCTACAGGATGCTCTTAAGTGATTTCCCCCACAGCTTAAACAGATGGGTTGCTGCCAGGGAGAAAAACTAGCTTTTGACTTTGAGTCTTCTGGAAGGAGTCTCTGTTGTCTAAGACAATTTACAACAGCTGAATCCTCAGAGTCCTCATCAGGAGAAACCTCATCAAAATGGACTGTTGAGCTATTTTGTTTGATTGGGTTTCCCTGGATTTCAGCTGCAGATTGAGCAGAAAGCTCAACAGCCTAAGACTCTTCAATGGCTATTGCTAGGGTTAGGTCCCTTTTGGCTAATAGCCGCCTTTGCAGCCTTAAGTCTTTAACCCCACACACTATTTGGTCTAGGAGCATATCCTCTAGATAATCCCTGAATCCACAATGTAAGGCAGCAGACCTCAGAGCAGCCATGTATTCACTGATAATCTCTCCCTCACCCTGAACTCGCCGCCTAAAGGCATGTCTCCTTGCAATCTGTGAGGGCTTGGGTGAATAGTGATTAGAGAGGATTTCTTGTAGCTCCCCCCAAGGGACTTCTCTGACAGGTCGTGGGGCTACCAATGCTGTGGCAGTGTCAAACACTGCAGCCCCACAAAAGCTTAAGAAATAGGACTTTTTTCTATGGGCTGAAGCTTCAGTGAGGTCTATAGCATCCAGGAAGCAGTCGAAGTGGTTCCTATAGGATTCTCAAGTCTCTGCCGCTGGTCTAAATGGCGGGAACGCAGGGGTTGAAGACATCTCTTCTCAGCGATGATAGTCTATTCAGCTAGGAAGTTGAATTTCGCGCTCGTGGAATGGCATCAGCGGCTTGTGACAGTCAGCTCGTAGTGGCTTCGGCTCTTTTGTTTAGCGACTCCGGCTCTTTAACAGTGACTGCTCTCTGCTGTATTGTCTGGTCGCCTCTTATTTGTATCCCATCCTCGTCGCCAGTGTTGTAGAGCGGCAGAAATGACTGAGGTGGACACGGAGCAACAGACAGGAATCTTTATTCAATGAATAAAGGGTTGCCGCGACTTCTGGGCTAACAAGCAGTCAGCTTGCGGCAACAGCTGATGCCGTTTGACAGTGCTTCATATAGCCGGCTGTCAAACGGCATCAACCAATCAGAGCAGTCCGCGGTCCCGCCAGGAACGCGGACCAGAGGGAAAACTTCACGTCGACGCAACATATATCACCTCCCATGCTCTGTTTTGGGGCCTCCTGTGCCTCATGGGAGCCTTCTGGGAGGGTGTTTTTGCTCCCAGGAAGCTTCACTGGGGCCCAGGGCTGTGCCCCTCTCCCTCCATTTTTTGCCTTCCTGGGCCTCAGGGAAGCCTCCTGGGTGAAACAATAAATAAACGAGGGGAATCCTGGCACAGGTGATCATAGGAACAGTTGATCATCGGGAGGGAGAAAAAAGAAATACCTTAATGAGTGACTGGGCAGGGAAGAATGCAATCAATGATGTCAGGCATGCATGCAATGTTGTACATGCATGATAAGGGCTACTGGGTGGGGATGGGAGAGGCAGGCAGAGGGGTGGGGACAGCCAGGGGCATGATTTGCTGGTTCTCCGAATTGTGCAGAATCATAACAACCAGTTCTATAGAACTGGTCCTGTTCTATATGTAAAGTGGATGACTCCAAATCTACAAACCTGATTGGTTAATAAAATGAGCACTGGATTGGTTCACTAGGAACCAATCCAAAGAGCTGCCAAAAAGGCGGCAAATCTAAACAACTGCCATTGGCTGCAAGCAGGCAAGCCAGCCTGTATAAAAGGCTGGCCCTGGCTTCAGCCAAGTGTTCCTATTTACTGACTAGTTTATAATAAAGTATTTGTTGTTGGAACCCGGTCTACCTCGTGTGTTTTCCGAACAAAACAGGTCCAAACCGGTAGAATCCCAACCCTGGATAGATATGCTCCCCATTCAACAAATATTTTTTTTTTATTAGAATTACTTCTGTTCTTTGTTTTGATCTACTAGCTTGTGCATTGACTTATTATCTGTCATTGAGTCAGTATTGGTTTTTAGCAATCACAATTAGCCCTTATCTAGTATGATCCAATATTTTTTCTTATTGTTATTTTCCTTCAAACCAGAGTTGGACCAGGCTTACTTCACATAAATGTCACATTCAAAAACAGGACAAAGGACTATTTGAGGATCAAGTTGGTGAGCAATAGGGAAGGCCATTTTATTGGAGGCCCCACACTTGTGGAATTCCTTCTTTTAAACATTTCTCGTCACTGTTTCTCTTAAATCCTCAGAAATGAGCCCAACATCTTACTTTATTTGATTTTACCAAATCAACTCTTATTTTCCTTACAAGGTCCCTTTATGTGTTTTTAATCTAAAATTGTTTTCTTATGACATTTTTATTAGTTTTATTTTTTATGTTTTTTATAAACAATCACCTTAAATCTTGCCCTATGATACATAATAGTGACTGAGGTGAGTTATAAATGGACAATAAAGATTGATGATGATAATCCCGACAGTTGTTTTGCATCTCTGTTTTCTCTGCATTATTCCTTAATCTTTATGAATGAAAAATGGTCAGTTTGTAATAAGTGTCTTTTGAACATTACTCTTTATTTAGGTCAAGTGTACACAGTGTCAAGATACTGGCAATTTCTGCAGGTGAAAATCATGTCAGGGCTGAATCTTAACTCTTAAAACAAGTTTGTACTGTAATCCTTTTTAAATGAGTAGAACTTCAATTGCACACTTTTAGTAAAAGTGTTTGTCATATAATTATATTTCTTGTTTTCCTTGCTCTGCTTTGACTACTGCTAACTAGACAAGCTTTCCAAATATTTCTTAAAATTCAGCAACAAAGCTTTAATTAAAAATTCCTCTTAACCACATCTGAAAACAAATGATATTTGCTAAGTAAAGACAGCCATGTTTATTCACTAAGGGAATGTATATGTGTATACACTTCCCTTTATTTTAGCTTAAAATCCAGTTCTATTTATAACTCTATGTTCCACTTTAACTTTACTTCCATTCTGAAGCTGTGTGCCTGACCTTCTCTTGATATTTACACAAAGTGAATCTAAGATTGTAATAACAGTCAGTTCCTCTAAGGTTTGATTTATCAGCCTAAGACAGCAGACAGCTAAAATGGTAATGAAAGGCTCAGATAACTATACTGTTTCTATATACCAGTTTTCCAATATTGGTGTTTTTGAACTACGGTATATTCAAACGGGGTTAGACAACATAATATACATTAGGCTATGTGACATCAGATAGATAAAAAGGAGGAAAAAAGGGGAAGAGGAGGAAGATATGGAGGAAGGCCTGTTCACATCTTGCAAATGAGGGTGTTTTTTTTTCCAGCTATAGCAAGGATGTCAAACTCACGTGATCACGGTGGCATCATATAACGTATTGGGACTTTTTATCCCTTTGCTAGACCAGTGGCCAGCATGTGATGCATCTGGCCTGCAGGCCGCGAGTTTGACATCCCTGAGCGATAGTAACCACAATACAGAACAATAAAAGTCCATACATGGGAACATACAACACTCAATAATATAACAACTGCATGCCTTTGCTATGATAGTGTAGGAGAAAATGTATATATCATTCAGAGTGACTGGATGCCTAGTTAAGAGAAATTAGGACCAATTCTAAGCCTACTTATCACACTTTTGAACCCTAATTATGCACATTAATTCTTCATTAAGTTCTTAAACCTCTGCATTTTCCATACAGAGAGAGATAAGCTTTCTCTAAAACCCAAAGCACAACTCTCTAAATCTTATGGGATGGTCCCTCTCCTGCTGTTGCAAACTATCTAAAATTCTAGAATGAAATTGCATATTTAAATATATATCAGATCTTAATGGATGTAATTGCTTAACTTATTCACAGCAGGCTTCCATATTAGTGTAAAGTTAAAAAGAAGGTTAATTTTAGTTTTAGAAACCAACCTGGGCTTTTTCACGCCAGAAGCAGGAACTTTCCTGAAAACTGTACTTCTCACTTAAGCCCATGTCACACTGCACCAACAGATGGAAAGAGGATGTAAAACGGAGAGAAACACTTACCATCTGTTGGTTAACACGATGCATCCGTTCTGTACTCACTGCATACGTTTTTCATACTCTCTATCCATCCAGCATCCATCTACTGAGATTTCATCCGCTCAAAAGGTTTTGAGTTGCACAAAACTTTTTGAGCGGATAAAGTATCCAACGCGTCTGTTATACATCCGCTATGCATATGGGGAACATCCGTTATACGTCCATCGTCATCCGTTACGTGTCCGCTATACCCGCTAGGCATCTGCTGCACATCCGCGCAACTCACATCCGCTCCAGCGGAAAACGGACAAAGGGAGGAAGCGAAACGGACGCGGAATGGACATGCAGTGTTAGTAGCACGGACATAGAAAGGATGAAAGCGGATGCAGCTCGCATATAAAGCATTAAAATGGAAAAAACATTCGTATAGGGGATGTATCTCGGATATTTAGGATGTCTGCAGGATGTCTAGAGGATGCAAAAGGACACCTAGTGGAAAAACAATATTTCCTATAAAAAGGGGGAGAAATCACCTGGATCTCACTTTTACTCCAGCAGCCCTGCTGTGCAGACCTCTTCAGCCTTGCTCTTGCTCTTGCTCTTCCACAGCATCCAGTCATCTCCACCATGGATCATCGCACACTCCTTTTGGTAGCCGCCATCATTCTACAACAGTGCGAAGCCCTCTACAGGCTCTTTCACCTGTTCTACGCGAAGAAAAGGAGGCGGCCAAGAAGTGTCTGGGTCCGAAGATGGATCACAAGAAGAGCCGAGTACGGACTGTACAACAAGCTGATGGTGGAGCTCAGGAACGAAGACCCTCGTGCATTCCAGAACTTCATGAGGATGCCTCCAGCTATGTTTGATTAAGTTGTGCAGCGGCTGACACCCAGGTTGACCAAGCAGAGCACCAAATTCCGGCCCAGCCTGGACCCTAGACTCAAGGTGGCACTGACTCTGCGCCACCTGGCCTCAGGGACCACCTACAGGAGCATGCAGTACGGCTGGAGGGTGCCACCCAGCACCATCAGCTTTGTTGTCAGAGAAGTGGTGTGGGCTATCCTCGAAGAATACAAGGAGGAGCTCCTCCAGTGCCCCACCACTGAAGAAGGATGGAAGAAAGTTGCAGAGCAGTGGTATCAGAAGTGGAACTTCCCACACACCATTGGAGCCATCGATGGAAAGCACGTGGCCTGCAAGGTTCCAGCCAACTCAGGGTCCACTTATTTCAATTACAAGGGCTTCTTCAGCATCATCCTCTTCGCCATGGTCGATGCTGACTACAAGTTCATGTACATCGATGCTTCAGGCAACAGGTCAGCTTCAGATGCCCAGGTATACAACGCCAGTCACCTCAAGGAGGGGCTGGAATGCAACCTCATCATGGGCTTCCCAGATCCAGACCCCCTGCCCAATGACACACAAGATGTGCCCTACTTCATCGTGGGGGATGACGCCTTATCCCTCAGAACCTACATCATGAAGCCCTACACTTCCAAATGCCTCACCCGTGAAGAGAGGATCTTCAACTACAGGCTGTCCAGGGCAAGATGGGTGGTGGAGAACGCCTTTGGCATCCTGGCCAACAGGTTCCAGGTACTTCTCACCACCATGCAGCATCACCCAGAGACCGTGAGGAACATCGTGGAAGCTTGCTGTATCCTGCACAATCTCATGCGCACCCGCTACCCAGTGTTGCAGAACAGGCTTATGGACCGTCAACAAGGCAATGGGAACATGGAGCCTGGTGAATGGAGGCAAAGGTGAAGCCTGATAGACACTGTGGATGTACAAGGCCCCAACAGAGATTCACATGAAGGGAAGAAGCAGCACAACCTCCTGAGACACTGGTGCAACTCCCCAGCTGGAGCAGTGGAGTGGCAAGACAGGATGGTAGATGCTTAATGGATGCTTCCTTGAGCCTGTCTCATCACACTGATGAGATTGTGCCATGTATGTTGAGTGGCCCTACAATGAACAGGGCATTTAATAAAGAGTTGTGTTTATGTTGAAATGTGTTGATGAATGATTACATTGTTATTGATAATAAAGGGCCATAGGTGTGGCACCTGGGAGGGTGGACCATACAGTCCCACTATGCTTGCACTGGAGGCTTATCTATCCCACAGCTATTACCCATCCCACAGGTATCCCTGCCCATCCCACAGCTATTACCCATCCCACAGGTATCCCTGCCCATCCCACTGCTATCCTTACCCATCCCACAAGCATGCAAAGGCTTAAACCATTTCTAAAAGTTTCCACCAAGAATTTATTTACTAAAAGAACTGAACCAAGTGTGTGAAGCAAAGATAACCTTTATTAATAACAAACTGTAAAAGCAAAATGACCCAAGTAAAGTGTCCCAAGCAAAGATAAAGTCAACAGGTAGCAACCCAGTCTCTGGCACTCTTCTCAGTCAGTCTGAGGCGTGCCCATAGTCTCAGGGGTGAAGGGTCCAGGTGCTGTGGAGGTGGCTGCTGCTGGAGTGCTGGTCTGAGGTGCCATTGGGGTGTCTGGACCCGAGAGGACAAAGGGGATGGTGTGTGGAGGAAGCTCTCAGAGAGCTGGCTCAGTCCTGTGATGTTGAGAGCCCCTTCCTCCATGACATAGGGTGTCAGTCCCAAGACCGATGACAGATGTTCTGAGGCCGGGCTTGGCTGTGGGGTGGAGGAAGGAGGAGTGTAGTGGGGCTGTCTAGTCTGCAGGTGAGCGAGGTGAGGCATCGGTAGCATCTATGGCGTCGGTGGCATCGGTGGCATCTGTGGCATCGGTGACATCGGTGGCATCAGTGGCATCGGTGGCATTGGTGGTGTCTGTGGCATCAGTGGCATTGGTGGAACCTGTGGTGTGCGATGTACCTGTGCCTGGACTGGGAAGGGCTGCCTGTGCTGCTGGAACTCCTGGTAGCCGTAGCCTTGGGAGATGAGGGGCTGTGGAAAGCCTTGGAAGGGCTGTGACATCACCTGGGGTAGAGGAGCAGACCTGGAGTGGGTCAGAGCAGGTTCAGCTGGGCCTGGAGGGTGGTGCAGAAGACCTGTGATCCTCTCCTTTATCACCTGGTCCTGGGATTCGGACATGTTCCTGAGGGTCTGGTTCACGTAGGTGAGGAAGGGCTTTCTGTTAGAGGATGGTATGTCGGAGTGTACCAGCTGAGAGAGGAGATCTATGCTGCTTTTGATGGTGTCCCTGATCTCCAGCAGGACAGTGTGGCTCTATCCCTCCGGTCTGGCTTTCTGCCTGCTTTCTGTGGAGGTGGAGCTGGGGGTGGGTATGGGTTGGTCTCTGGTGGCAGTGGCCTCTTCTTGCTCCAACTGCGTCACGGGGTCCTCCACGTGCTCCACCATGGGGAGTGCAGCGTTCGGGGGGGTTCTCCATCATGGGGCGCTCCACAGATACCTGCCTGGACACAGGAGCTGACTCTTGGCCAGAAGAGGACTGGCTCTCTGTGGGCTGCCTGAGAGTGAGGGTAGACAGAGGGGCTGCTCCTCGGTGGTGGATCTCACCCTCCAAGAAGCTGCACTTGGCCATCACGTAGGTCTCCTGGTCGGTGAGCTTGACTGCAGCCTGGCCAGACTTCTTGAGGTGCAGCTTCCTGTACCAGGTGTGCATGTGCTTCCACCACCCGAGGAGGACCTCCGAAGGGTAGCCCAGGCTCTCCGCCTTCTCTCTCCAATCCACCTGCTTCTGCCTTCTGGGCCCTCATCAGTAGGGCTTTGAGGTTCTAGGGGCTGGTCCACCACACCACCAGTAGCAGCAGCAGCACCAGCAGCACCAGCAGCAGCAGGACCAGCAGCACCAGCAGCACCAGCA
>BLBF01000005.1:12770790-12784317 GCA_015471245.1 Laticauda colubrina
TTGGTCACTCACCATTCATGAACAGAAAAGTGTGTAAGAGGGCTTATGTTTCTGAATCCCTAATTCTCATCCATTTGAACTTTTGGCTGGTTTCTGAATGCCACTTCCTGCTTTGCCTTTTGTTTTCAACTTCTGCTTTGCTTTTGGCTCATCTCAGATGTTTGTCTGTCATACAGCCTTGAGGGGCAGGAACTGAGGCCAGGTTTTTTTTTTAATGCTCAGTGGTCTAATACAATTTTAAGAATGTCCTCTATCATTTTTGGAAGGTCTTGCCTTAACACAAATAAATATTTCCCATAGTCTGAAGTTTCACTACTGATGGTCAGCTGGATTTGATATATCTAAGGAAAATATTGCCTCTTGAGTTCCTTCATACAACCAATGATGTCTGTGCAGCCAGCAGAGTTCAAAGAATAACAGAAACAGATGCATTCCTTGATAGATGCATGCCTTGAATTCAGAAATGATGGCCTACATTTTGTTCTAGTAACAGTATGAAATATAACCTCAGACACTGTGTTGTACAAGGCTTTAAGAAAACAAACAGGAAGGGATCTTAATTCAAAGAATATTTATAACGTCTATTTTTCCATCATTAATTTACTCCAAATGTTACTGAATTCTGTTAATAAAGCATAATAACTTTGTAGAACTTCAAACTGAATTTTAAGAAAATAGGAATAAATATAGATTATTAAGACAGAAAAGCAGCCTAATTAAAGGAAAGCCACACTGTTTGATCAAGCTTTTTCTGAAAAAAAGAGTGACAAAATCTTCTGGTATCAGGAAAAAGAACATATTACATATAACATCTCTCCCAGGCCTCTTATTTCATCATGTTACTTGCCATCTTTTTTCTTTACTTTCTATTAATTTTATTGTATTTTTGTTGCTTGTTCTGAGACACCCGGAATAGTAGTAATAGTAATTTTTAAGCTGGAATACAGTGGTATCAGTTTTGTTACATCAAAATAACATAAATATCCCTCTAAAATTGATTGTATTTATTTATTAAAGTAAAGCCCTCTTTTCATTAAAATAATCTTATAGAGGATTGTTACAATTCAGTTCATGGGAATTGGGTAGAATATAACAGTCTTCACTTACAATCTCTTTCTATTTTCATTTTAAGTCTATGATTTTTTTTAAAAAAAAGGTTGGTTTACATATCAAACTAAACTGTATTTTGTTTATTTTTGACTTGCGACATTGTGAATTAGCCACGTACTAACTAACTGTAGATAACCAATACATCTTGCTTAGCCCAACATGCACACTAAATCTTCAACCCTATTCAATTTTTATATCCAACTGCATTAAAAAGTCTTATAGAAAAAGCAGATATTTAAATATTTTTGAAAAGTTGAAGCATTCCAATGCAAAATTTCTAATTTTTTAGGTATTTTCCCCCTATGATTAAAAATGATGAGTAATACCTGTTGATATAGAATTCACAGATTGTTAAGAAGTACAGATCTGTCTTACATCTTCTCCACTGAACTAAGACAGCACTTTCTCACTCTTTAAAACCTTTCAGCCAATTATTAATCCTCCCATTATCCCTGACCTCTTTGTTCTCATTGATGGAACTTGGAGCTTAAAAATACCAGAAGAGAAACAATCTTAGAGAAAGCCAGGGCTATAAATGAAGTAGATGTGCTAAAGAGAATCACAGGCAATTTTTCCTCCTTTCACCATCAGCAGAATGGCCATATATGGTCTACTTGTCCAGGACAGCAAATGAATAGTGATATAATAAAAGGGCTGGCTTTGTGTCATTTAGTGAAAGGAAGTTAGGCAAAGTGAAGTTCTACAAATTATAATGCTACAGAAAGAAATCTAAAGAGAAGTAACAAGTCATTTTGTTTCAAACTTCAGACAGGAAATTTGATATGCAGAACAATTTACATTTTGGCTTGTAAATGTTGATCATGGGGTGATCCACAAATAAACTCCAGACTTCAAAGCAGGAGAAAGTTCAAAGCTGCTTTGCATTTTATCAACACAGAGAGACAGGAGAGCAATGCATCCAAAAGGGAATATTCTGATTTAATAGTCCATGAAAAATTAATTCTGCAGTAAACAACTTTCTACAAATTACAAGGTAATCATGCATGGTTTAAGTATATTATTTTGGTCCATGCAATATGCATAATTTTTCTTCTCTCCAAATGCTGAATTAGCTATGAGAAAGAATTTACACATGTAGGAGCAGGACAAATGTTAATATATATGTTATTTTGAATTTAAATTACTTTCTACAAAGTACATATCTATATGCATTTCTCTAGGAACTACTTTTAAAATATACTATGGGAATATGAACATTTTCCACTTTCTAAATCACTTTCTTTGACAAGAGGGAAAGTCATCTGAAGTTACAATTTATTTTATTCAGATAGTTTTAGCTCTTTATACCAGTGGTGCGGATGAACGGATGTCGTGATAAACAGTAAAATAGAGTAAAAAACTTGTTGCACCAAGTGATGTGCCAACTTTACTTCATAAACAGCTGTTTAGGCAGCTGAGGATGGATGGAATTTATTTACTCAGAAATGTTTCATCATCAGGAACTGCCTGCTTTGTGCTGAACCAGCTTTTAAATATATTTGGCAGTTCTCAATCTACAGGTTATTTAGTTCATCTAAAGATATTGGATTGAGAAATCTGCAAAGTAATGTCTGTATTTGGAAATCAAATGCTTGGAAAATTATGGCTCATGAAGTGGATAGTCTTGGACAATAAACAACAGCTTGTACACTAGCCTGGTTCATATAGTACACTAAATCAAATTGTGGTTTATTTGATTTGATTCAGTATATGTAAATCAAATTGTGCTTTGAAACATCTGCTGTGTTTTTATATGTTATGAAAACCCAGCGAATTATAATTTAGAGTTAAGTAGTATGTGGCTTTATGTAATGTATAAAGCAAAGCTATAATAGCAACAACAATAAGCTGGCTCAGGAAGAATTAAGGAAAGATAGGAAAATAGAATTGAGGACCAATTCTATGCTGATTTACTATGCTGATTTTAAAGCAATACAAGAAATTACATGTAAGTAAAGAAATGAGTGAGATAGAAATGCACAAATTGTGTGCTTATAGAATGATCTCCAATCCTCCCTTGTCCAATTTGCAGTAAAAAAGCAATGCATTTCATTCTAGTATACATGTGAGCATAGTGAATAAACACAGTTCACTTAATGGTAGTAGCTCTTTGGGTCCATTACAGTTCCCACCACCTAAAGAAATTGCTCAGTGTATATCAAGGTGGAATTCTATATTCAATTAAGCAGGAGAGGCTCCATTATTATTAAAGAGAGATGTGAGTATTTCATAGAAAACAGGATTGCAAGTTAAGCTTTTGCAGAGAAAGGGGGAAGGATATTAAATGCATGGAATGATGGCCTTTAGCAATTCCCAGCATGCTGGCTGGAAAATTCTAGGAATTGAAGTCTACACATCTTAAAGTAGACAAGGTTACAAGACACTGATCTAATCAGCTAAACAAGTAGCAGGATTGCTTTACCACATTTAAAGTAATATAACATTTACTTATTATCTAAGGAAGGGGCTTCCTGTAAGACCATTAAATCCAAAAGTTAAAACTACCTAACCACACTTCTACCAAGGACAATTTTTAATGCAAACTTTGTTTTTGCTTTCATTATGTTTGCTATGACGTGTAAGGAATATGAGAAGCAGGACAAATTGCAGGACATTCATTTTTGTATATTACAGAACTATGATCATTATGAATTCTATGTAATTAACAGTCTAAGCATATGGATTATCTAGGTTCACAGTGTATATTCATAGCAGTAAATAGGTCATTGAATCCATAGTACCAAGGGCTATGATCTCATATGTTAAAGTCAATCTACAATTTGTCAAAATTCTTGACTTGATAGAATAAAGGAGACTGAACATATGGATAATCTAGGTTTATAGCATATATTCTTAGCAATGATTAGGCCTTTGAATAAAGAGTTCTAAGGGCCCTGATCTCAAAGTCAGTTGGACTTTGTCAAAATCCTGGCTTCATATGAATAAAACTATTGTAAGAACCAGGAGACCCCATTTCGGTTACATTTTCAAATCTAATCAAATCAAATCAACAATTGCTAATTAACATTTTCTTATGGATATCAGAAAGTCTTAGAAAAATTTAGTGAAGCAGCCTGGAAATGAGGAGGCTTTCTGAGTTCTGGAAAGGGTAACAGCACTCAGTCAACAGTAAGGCAAGATTTCACCATTGATTTCCACCACCACCACCCTGCAATTTGCAGGGCAAGATTTCAAAGGGACCAGAAAAATGTGGCAAACAATGCCTCATTCATACTTCAGGTGATTCCTGTTTGAAACTTCTACCATAGAAGAAATACATGAAAACAGTCAACCCATTGATATACTTTAGCTAATGGCAAGAAATTTACAAGAACATTTTTTTCCCCGAACGCCATCATTCTGCTAAACAAATAATTCCCTCAACACTGTCAAACTATTTACTAAGTCTGCATTACTATTATTATTACTATTAATCCTCCCATCCTTCCTATTAATCCTCCCATCCTTCCTCCCATCCACCGCATCACCTCCCACTTGTGACTGCGTGACTGTAACTTTGTTGCTTGTATCCTAACTATTTTTATTCACTGTTTCCTAGTATGATTTGATTGTTTATTGTACCCTATGACTGTTATTAAGTGTTATTCCTCATGATTCTTGACTCTTGACAAATGTACCTTTTCTTTATGTATACTGAGAGTATTTTCACCAAGACAAATTCCTTGTGTGTCCAATCACACTTGGCCAATAAAGAATTATGTTTTATTCTAAAAAAATTGTAAAAAGTACAATTTAATAAAGCATCTGGAGAATCCCAGATTGCTTACTTCTGTTTCACAGTAACAATTTCTTTGTTATTTCATTCTTAACCTAAAAGGAAAACAAGGGACAAGTCATGTACATAAATCTGGTAATGTTTGAAGGTGCTTGTCTTACCAGGGGTATACAACATGAGGCTCTTGAAAACATTGGCTATGGCCCAGAATCCTTTAAAACATTGCCACTAAAGTGTACTTTACTGAGCTGTTTGACCTACAGTACTTTGTGGGGCATGTCCCCTGGCACTAAAACATTGTACACATTGAACTGCAGCATCTTGGTTAATCACCTGCATATTGCCAGATACCTCAGCCAAATACTTTCTTTCAAGGTTGTATGTCTATTATGAAATAGAAAGTGCTATAAAGTAATGTTTTGGTCCAATCAACCCCCCAAAGAAAGGAATAAAATAGCACTCTAGAGATTTGTAGTTAAACTCCAAACATGTGTTTATTTCCAGTGTTTTAATACTTCTTTTGATTTTAAAAAGAGAAAATGGTTTACCATAGAAACAATAGTTTAGGATCCTAATCATATGAGGAGCTGTACAATTACAAAGTTCCATGAAAAAAACGCTTGCATTAAAATCTTTGATTTCACAATCATAGAATATTTCTCACTGGATATTATTAGAATTTCATGTGGATCCTAGTAAGAGGTAAATTGATTATGGGTAAGCAAATAATACCAGAGTTGGCAATTGCTCCTTTTATTTTATTTTAAATTGTTTATCATGCAATGGATTAATATAAAAAATCAGTTGACCATTTAGTTCCATCAATTAAAACAATCTAGGAAATCACAGGGAATCCCTGAATTACATATAGTGATCTGGAAGTTTCCTCTACCTTAGCTAAAGCCAGTATTCATAGCACCACCAGTATAAAAGCACTGGGTGAAAATCAGATTCATGGGGAAATGGAAAGGTGGAATTCCTTGCTCAGTAAGCAGATCTTCTTTGTCTCAGGTTTGACAAGGAGCACTTGGATGACTGGTCAGATTTCTGGAAAAATGCTCGGAGAACAGATGAGTTAAAAATTGTACCTTGGGTGATATGTGAGTGATGTTACATATGGTGGAAACCAAATATTTGCCATATTCCACAATTAGAACCTCATACCAACTGTGAAATTCTGAGGTTGTGGTATCATTGTTGTCCTGAAGGCAGGACAAGAAGCAATGTATGGAAACTAATCAAGGAAAGAACCAACCTAAAACTAAGGAGAAATTTCCTGACATTAAGAACAATTAATCAGTGGAACAGCTTGTCTCCAGAAGTTGGAGGTTTTTAAAAAGAAATTGGACAAACATTTGTCTGAAATGGTATAGGATTTCCTGTTGGGGCAGAGGGTTGGACTAGAAGACCTCAAAAGTATTATTCTGTTATTCTTTATTGTGTGATATTTTGCTGTCTCAAGAATTTGATGACTTCACCGTCATTGAAGAAAGCATGGATTCTGCTTTGTATCAAAGAATTCTACAGCCCATCTCTGTTAGTTGAAGCTGTTAAGTGGGCCAAGCAGCAAATCAACATACAAGCAAGTCTACAAGAGAATAGAGGAAGAAGAAACAATTCAGGATTTTTGAAGGGCCTTGTCAAAGTTCAGGTCTAAACTCCATAGATATATTTGGCCAAAGAATAAACAAGCAGTTACTAAGTTGATGGAGCTTGCCACAGAGGGTGAGCCAAAATTCTAAGATAGTGATATAACAGTACAATCACCAATTGCAGCTTCCATTATCTTTGTTTACTAGCAAAATCAGCTGTGGATACCGGGAATTTTAGTGCAGTGGTACCTGGAGGCTATGTTACTCCTCCAAAGTTTAGGGTTTTTTTTGACAAATTCAGCTTGGTCTCCAAATCATATTGTTTGGATTGGAATACATTTAAAGCAACTATGCTGTTTAGTGCACAACTTTTCTAGGGTATCCAGATAATTATTTTATTGCTGTTATAAAACAGCAAGCAACACTATATCTACTAAAAGGGAAGTTTTGCTTTGCAATGCTTTTCACATAGTGACCTGCTGCAAGCTGTTTATTTTGTTTTATGTGTCATATGAAATACTTGGCAAATGCCAGTTGCAACCTGACCCAAGCAGAATATTTTTAAAATACACAACCCTAGAGACGATGAGTGGAAAGGAAAGAGGGAAAGTTGATTTGTAATCGCACTAATAAGAGGCCCCTTCTGATTTTGTAGAAAATATACAATTCTCTGAAAATATCAACTAATGGGAATAATCTTTTACATTACATTTTTAAAGTCTGCCAATTGTTATTTTAAAGTCTGCCAATTGTTGTTTTTCCTCTATTGCTGTGCCTTGGGAAGAAAGCTTGTTTGATTACATCCTTCGAGAAGTTTCCTTTTAGATCCCCAAAAGCTTTTCAATGTTTTAGAGAAACAGTCACTTAATTTACAAAGTTTATAACAAAATATTTATGATGGTAAAATTGACCATATGCCTGTCCCCTTCTCATAAAAAGCAGGGGGAAATTATTATTTGTTTAAAATGGAGTAGATGGTGAAAGAAAGTAGATAATTCCCTTCCCTGATTTATTTTTGGGATATTGAAACAAGGATGGTAATGCAGAAAATAATTCAACAAATCAGGCCAATGCAAAGGAAAAGAGGATTATTCTTCCTTGTAATACACATAAACACTTTGAATAGAAAAACTGTCTCCATGTTATATGTAACTGGGACAATGAGTGCATAAAATATATATGGCTATCATATTGCTTCTTATTTGATACATTTTCCTTTAACCCTGGCGATTTATTTATTTATTTATTTAACACATTTATCTTTGATAGATGCCCATCCACTGGTCTAAGGAATTGTACAATAAGAACTGTCAAGGAGGGACTGTCTT
This sequence comes from Laticauda colubrina, assembly GCA_015471245.1. Lineage (NCBI taxonomy): Eukaryota > Metazoa > Chordata > Lepidosauria > Squamata > Elapidae > Laticauda > Laticauda colubrina. Next base: position 12,778,557 of record BLBF01000005.1, read on the forward strand.
CATCCACTTTGTCTGACACAGACTATTTGAAATGAGCTATCACTTACTCCTCTGGAAAGTACCCTTTCCCTCCTGGAAATCCAGACCAATACAATCAACCACAGGCACAATCTATTTGATTTAAGACTGAGTACCTAACCAGCATTCTGTTTCTAGTTGTTGCCAGCCAGAACATATGCATGAAAGAAGAAGAAACTGCTCTGAATACATTACTTCCATTAAGGATACATCCATATTCCCCCAAGACATACTCGGGTACTTCTACGCTAGAAATGTAGAGTCGAATTGGCACTTAGTCATCTATACCACACTGTAGTCTATTTGGTATCAACCAATGATTTCCTTCCACATTCATTCTGTTTTTCCTCAATTCAGACATTCAAAACATAAGAGCTTGAGAATGCAAAAAGATCTGCCAAAGAAAGATATCATTTGAGTGATGTCAGTGGGGGGGTTAATGTTTTACCGGAATCATCACATGGACTGAATGCCTGAACAACAAATTGGACAACGATAAACTTGACATATGAAGGCACTGGGAGAAAGAACTAAATAATAATCCAACTTTTACAAATATATTTATTCATGTTACTTTTTAATTATTCCAAGAAATGTTTTGACAAAAGTAGGTATCACAAACTGACCCAGTCATTTAATACATTTTTATGGTTAAATACAGAGTTGAAACCGGGTTTCCTTAAACATAATCATACATTCTATCTATCTGATCAGACTAATGAGATACTTTTAGGTCAGTAATGTGATTATCCCAATAACACTCTGCTTTAGACTTGAAATTAGAGGCAGATAACATATATTGCATTGAGCTGGAAGAAAAGTGGGATATAAATCAAATGGATAAGAAAAATAATAACACTAGTAACAATAAAAAACATGAAGCAATCAGACAATAATTTTAACTACTTTATAAGTTTTTCAAGTTTAATTTAAGAATTAAAAGAATAAAAAAGAAAAAACGTATTTATTCCAGAGAAGATGACTGTGTATTTAAGATGATCCATCATCTATTTAAGATGATATAGAAAAATCCTGTGTCACTTGTTTTTAGATGATATGTCAAGAAACCGTTTCCACAAGTAAAAAATTTTTGGTCATGATAAAAGATGAGAAGAGGATTGAAATCAAATGCATTTAAATTACAATCATCTCTAAGCTAATTACATATAATTACTATGATGAGATAAAGTTTTAAATCATGTAATAATGTCTCCCCTTCTTTATGTCAAAAGTTACCATTCAGTGGTCATTGTCTTTGGAGTGGGAGGGGTCACAAGTGATGTTCTCCCTGAGTTGCCCATAAGCTCATAAGGTTTGAAATCAAGTGTGAAGTCAGCCTTCATCTGTTATCACATTTTCAGTGCCTGGAAATTGGGGAGTGAAGTATTGCTTGAGTGACAGCAGAATCCATGTGATCCAGGGGTGCATTTCTACCGGTTCTGTCCACCTCTGTAGAACCGGTAGTTCTGAAGGACAGTTTTTGCCCACCCGGGCTCTTACCTGATCTTTATTTTCTGAATTTGCAACTTCAGCTATCGAACGAGGCACAGCTGCAGTTAAAAAAGCAGGAAAAGAGGGCTGTTTCAAAGGCTGCTTCTCTGCACCCAGCGTACTGATGATGATTTACAGGTGCGCAGCTCCCAGCATGCAGGGAAGCTCGTAAATCCTGAACCAGTAGTTAACCCTGTCATATTCCACCCCTGATGTGACCTACCCATGATAAGGTATGTGACCTGTATTTATATGCATTCCAGGGTTATTTTTAACCATCCCTTCTGACTGACAAGAGAACAGAAAATGACAACACAAGTTACCGTAGCAAGAGCAGGTACAATTGGACATGAGGAATACAGCCTCTACAGCAGCATGAGTGAGGAGGAACTTATTCAGATGGCCATTGAGCAGAGTTTGACAGAAGACCCTGCTGAACAAATAGCTGCACAGAAGACAGTTACTGCGGCACCACCACCCTGTGAACCTTACTGTCAGAACTTCTACCTTTATCCTTGGGAAAGGTAAGCATCCTCGGGAGAAAGCATTAGAATCTCACAGGTGTCAAACTTGTGGTGTCATGTTGCCATCACATGACATTTCACAATGTCTTTTTCCCTTCATGGCTCTTGGGTGGGTGTGGCCTGCATGTGACGCATCTAGCCCATGGGCCATCAGTTTGCCACCTCTGGATTAGATGAATGCAGAACTATTGATTGTAAAATGTAATCCAGCACACCTGTAGTAGTAGGCTAGTTTAGTAGACTGAGAGCAGCATGAGGCTTATAGAGTTCTGTCTTTAAATAACGGTAACAGTTGGGTTTCCCAAGGTGATCCAGAGGTAATATTGACTCCACTCGTAAATTATTTACTCTGACAGAATTTATATTTGACTCAACTCCAGCAGTTTTTATCCAGCTGTCTTGGATCATCATAACAAACAGGCCAATACAGCAATATTAATCTTTACATGTCTCAGTAAGAAAATTAGGTTTACATATCCTGTACTATAGGAAAGGGATAGCAACTGTCCCTAATCCCTTGTCCAGAGAGATATTTTTGCAGATGAGAAGATAAACATTCCACACTTAAAGTAAAAACTCTTTATAAGTAAAATAGGTTCACTCCAGACAAAATCTAGTTGCCCTGAATGGCATATTTTAGAAATTACAATTTGCCATAAAGTATTTTTAACCTTATTTTTAAAATATTTATATCCTGTCTTTCTATTTGTACAAGCAATGAAGGTAGTCAACAATAAGAAATACAAAATTAAAAACCAGTGGTTAAGGCACCAGACCAGAAACCAGGAGGCTGTGAATTCTATTCCTGCCTTAGGCTGAAAGCTGGCTGGGTGACTTTGGGTAAGTCACATTCTCTCAGCCCAACTCACCTGATGGAGTTGTCATTAAGGAAAAATAGGAGTAGGAAGGTGTATTAGACATGTTTACTGCCTTCGGTGATTTATAAAAATAATAAAGGCAGGACATAGAAACACAGAAACATGGCAGAAAAAAACTTAGTGGTCCATTGAGTCTGCCTCTAATTTTTTTTTTTCATTATTATTTTTCATTATTTTTATTTTTTACATTTTTGTTGGATGATGGACAAGTGTTTATCCCAAGTGTATTTAAATGCTTTCTGAGAAGAAATACTGTATTTTTGAACTTCCCTCCCTTCTGTTTGAAATTATGCCCTTGTGTTCTTGATTTTTGCTTAATATTAGGATATAAATAAATAAAAACAAAGCTACAACCAAAATTGTTTAGTTAAATTTTTGGCAAAAGTTGCAGTTTGCCATTTTCTGAAATATTAAGAGAACAGAGTCAAACATATTTCCTTGAGGAATACTTTTCATAGGCCACACCATAAAACAAGTTAGATTAAAACATATGAGGAATAGATTTGTTAATAGCAATAGCAGCTAGACTTACCGCTTTATAGTGTTTCAAGCCCTCTCTAAGTGGTTTACAGAGTCAACAATCTGGGTCCTCATTTTACCCACCTTGGAAAGATGGAAGGCTGAGTCAACCTTGAGCTGGTGAGATTCAAACTGCCAAACTGAAGGCAGCCAACAGTCAGCAGAAGTAGCCTACAGTACTGCACTCTAACCAATGTGCTACCAAAGCTCTTAAGAAACATATATACATAGTTAAGTGAGTAGCACTGTCAGGTAACCCTTAAGGAACAAAAGCCATGTTGCGGTCACTAAATCCTTGATGTGAAACCTTTACTTTACTTCCATTTTGATTAGTGTTGATTCCTGGCAACAGCCTGAACAAGTCCCAGAACTCAGAAGTGGTTTGTCATTTTGTCCTTTTCCAAGGTGAGAGAAAGCGACGAGCCCAAGGTCACACAGTTGGCTTTATTCCTAAGGAAGGGCTAGAACTCACAGCCTCCCAGTTCCCAGCCAATGCCTAAACTGCTGCATCAAACTGTCTCTTACTCTCATGGGAAAAGAATACAGCTAGCCCCTGATTCATAAAACTTCCTTTAGTGACTTTTTCAATGTTACATCAGCTCTGAAAAAAGTGACTTATGACCATTTTTCACGCTTACAGCTGTTGCAGCATCCCCAGGATCACATGTTCAAAATTCAGATACTTGGCAAGTAATTCACATTTATGATGGTTGCAGGGTCACGTGATCACCTTTTGCAACCTTCTGTCAAGCAAAGTCAATGAGGAAGCCAGATTCATATAACAACCAAGTTACTAACGTAGCAACTGCTATGTGATTCACTTACCAACTGTGGCAAGTTGTAAGATGGGGCAAAACTCACTTAACAATGGTCTTGCTTAGCAACAGAAATGTTGGGATCAATTGTGGCTCTAAGCTAAGGACTAACTGAAGGGATGAGATTCAACTGGTGTTACTATCGGTTCGGTGACTATGTTTTACGCTGCATGCGCATGTAAAAAAAACCCTAAAGCTGTGCTTCCTGGAGAGCTGAAAAGCACAGCACGCAGGTACACAGCATTTGAAAAGCCTCTTTTTTTCCTGCTTTTTCAAGCTCAGCTGTGCCACACAAAGAAGCTGAGGTTGAAAAAGTAGGAAATAAAGGACGGGTAAGAGCCCGAGTGGGCAGGAAGGCCAAACAGCAGCAGATGCAGAACCAGTTTGGTGTGTGCGGCTCTTCAGAGTTACCAATTCTATAGAGCCGGGCAGAACCGGTAGCATCCCACCCCTGACTACCTGTATTCCAAGGTTCAGACGTCACAATGGAGAAAGCTTCTTTTCCCATCTCCCACCACAGTTCTTCTGCCACAGGATAACACTGAAAGGCCAGCTGGATTACTCAGCCCTAGACAAATTGTGAGCCTCCATGATGAAGGATGTGAAGAAAGTGGGGCAAGAAAGCAGTGGTGGGATTCAAATAATTTAACAATTGGTTTTCTGTTCTAATGATTTCTTCCAACAACCAATTCACCAAACTGCTCAGAAACTTAACAACCAGTTCTCCCGGAGTGGTCCGAATTGACTGGACCCCCTCACGTAAAAAATGAAGCTGCACCCACTTAATGTTCCAGTCATCCAGGCATCCTTGGTTTATGAATGATTCCCCCATTCTCTGAGTTGTATAAATGGATGGCCTTTCACAATTCAGTTGCATTGTTCTTTTGGTTCCCGTTTTAAAAAGGCTTTTAAAAGAAAATGGAAATCTTTGTGTCCCCCCTTTGGAGAGGGGAACAAAATATCTCGTATCTGTATTGATTGCATATATATATATATATGTTTTCTTAGGCTTTCGCGGGTACTTACATGTGTGCTGTTTAGCTTCCTTCGGGTATTATCCCATGTCATCCCACTACAATGACGTGGGATAATACCCGAAGGAAGCTAAACAGCACATATATATATATATATATGTATGTATGTATGTATGTATGTATGTATGTGTATGTAGATGTAGATGTAGATGTAGATGTGTATATATATATATGTGTGTGTGTGTGTGTGTGTGTGTGTGTGTGTGTGTGTGTTTTAAGCTTTTGCGGGTACTTACATGTGTGCTGTTTAGCTTCCTTTGGGTATTATCCCATGTCATTGTAGTTCTGTTAAAGTTGTAGCAACGTTTCAGCAGAATCTCATCTGCCATCATCAGGCTTCTGTATAGAGTTAGTTCCTGGTTTCAAATTTGAGGCTGGTCCATTCTGATTGGCTGGGAGCCTGGGTCTGTGTTCATTGGACTTGGAGTTTGATTGATTGGTGTTTCTGGTTTCTTCTGTCTGTTTTGTGGCTTTGATTGGCT
>BLBF01000005.1:12784717-12826267 GCA_015471245.1 Laticauda colubrina
ATACATACATACATACATACATACATACATACATACATATATATATATATATATATATATATATATATTGGGGGGGGAATGTGGGATAATACCCGAAGGAAGCTGAACAGCGCACGCACACACACACACACACACACACACACACACACACATAGTGGCTAGGGTTTTGGTGCCATTGAAGTTGATGTTATAACCTGTGGTTTTCATGTGTTGGACTAGTGAGGAGGTGTGTTCCAGCTTTTTTACTGCATTTTTGTATTCATCCAGACGGGTACTTATTTTTCTATTGGTCTGTCCAATGTATATGGCCAGGCATGATGCACAGGGAACTTCATATATGCCTTGGTTTTCCAGGTCAATTTTATCTTTGGGGTTTCTAAGGATGGCTGCTATTTTTTTGTCTGTTTTGAAGGCAGTTTTGAAGACAAAAAAAATTTGTCTGTTTTGAAGACAAAAAAATACTTATAGTAAGTTTTCACGGGGACTTACATGTATGGTGTTCAGCTTTGTTCGTGTATTTTCCCATGTCGTTATAGTTATGCTTTTCAAGTTGTAGCAACGTTTCGACAGAATCTCATCTGCCATCATCAGGCTTCTGTATAGTATTCGTCAGACGAACACTATACAGAATCCTGATGATGGCAAATGAGATTCTGCCAAAACGTTGCTGCAATTTTAAAAGCACAATTATAATGACGTGGGAAAATACCCGAACAAAGCTGAATATTTGGCCCATCATTGGAAATCTCTGATGAGCGGAAAAGCTGCATCTGATATAATTCTATCTTCAGGGCAACTTGAAAAGATATTGGAAGCTTATGAAAAATAGGCCCAACCTAGCAATCTCCTCCTGACCTGGTTTAGTTAGTTGTGCAAAGCTCTCTGACACAGCATTCTTCTTCAAAGCATTAAAGCAACTACATCTTTTGCAAGTGACACACAACTACTGCCAAAGCTTCTCTAGATCTCCATCCATGTGCACCCACACCCCATTCTGTCCCTGGCACTGAGACAAAATAGTTCTGCTTATGTTCAAGGAGCTTAAGACGGAAAAGGAGAAGCTGCTTTGAAGTGTATGTGTGGAAGACAAACCTAATACATGTTTGTCTGCAATTTTTTAAAAGAAGCTGCACATTTTCCTGGGATTGTGTAGCTGCCTCCCAGACCTGTCAGAAAAGCTGTGTTGGGTTTATAGAGTTACAGGCCAGTTTATGAGTCTTGGGCCATGAAGCACTTTCTGTCTTCAGATCTGAAATCCTGCATACACACATGCAAATAGCAAAAGCAACATTCAGAGTGGTTGCATAAGCATTGCCAAAGTTGTGGCTGTTTCAGGCTTGAAGAGACAAGCTTTGAAACAGTTCTTTCAGGTGTTTTGCACAACCTTGTCACTCAGAACCAACCTCAGAGCTTTCTTTTTCTTTTCATTTCTGAACAACACTCTCAGGCCTTTCTTCCCTCTGAAGTGGAAATGCCTTCAAGTCCTTTCTCGGCCCACTGTGTGGTAGTGGGATTAATCTCATTGCAGTCATATATGGTCATTTAAATCCCATGACGCTTCCTCTGAGGGCCAAAAATAATCTAGGAGTGAAAGAGCAGCTGAGACCAAGGCCTAAAAAAGCCAAGACCATCTGCTTTTGTTTAAGCCTCAGAAACAGGTTCTCTTTGTCTCTCTTCTTCGGTTTCATTTTCTGATTTCTTTACAAGACCAGATATGATTTGCTTTTCTTATTCGGAGTATTTTTCGCTATTTTATTCATGCTGTCATCACTTCAGGCGTGCTACACAGTCCGGAGGCCAGACTTCAGCATCCGGTTCAGGAGTCAGGCGGAGGTACGATGGCAGCTTCTTCATCTTACCCCAGGCTGAGTAAGTTCTTCCTTTCCCTTTCCTGTTGAAAAATGTTGTTTTTATGAGGTAGGTTTGTTTAGGCAGCTGGAATGACATATTAAGCAGTTTGTGAAGAATTTACAAAACTAACTGAAGGAAACTTTGCTCCCTTAGACTGTTTGCCCTCCTCCACTGTTTCTATCTTTGCTTGAGCTTCTCTCTCTTGAAAGCCTAATAGTTAACTTCATTTGGTTTTGGTGTCACTTGTAGGCTTTTCTGGTGCATTGAGCTGATTCAGAAAAAGTAAGAATGAGTGGCTTCTCTAGTGATTAATTTTGACTGCCATTTAAGCCAGATCTTTTTTCTTTAGCTGCATTGCCACAATGCATTTTACTCCAATATAGAATAATTAGCAGTAATCAATTTTTCATAGTCCTTGAAGGAATTATACAGTATATATTATTATATATTACATGTTGCAAAAGATGTCAGCTCTCTGATGAAGGCCCTACTATGGCCATAATACATGTTGTTTAGTAGTTAAATTAACTACAGTGCCTCAAGTATGATTAGTATAACTGACAGTCCTTCACCTATGACTACAGTTGAGCCTAACATTTATATTGCTAAGTGAAAAATTTAATAAATGAGTTTTGTCCCATTTTATGACTTTTCTTGCCACAGTTGTTAAGTGAATCACTTCAGTTGTTAAATTAGTAACAAGGTTGTTAAGAAAATCTGGCTTCCCCATTGACTTTGCTTATCAGAAAGTTGAAAAAGGGGTTCATATGACCCTGGGACAGTGCAACCTCATAAATATGAACCAGTTGCCAAGCATCCAAATGTAAATCACCTGACTTTGGGGATGTTGCAATGGTCATAAGTATAAAAAACTGTCATAAGTCACTTTTTTCAGTGCTGTTATAACTTTGAATGATCACTAAAGGAACTGTGGTAAGTTGAGGATTTTATTATACTTTCTGTATCTGTATTTACAAAACAGTTTTGACAACTTTTGTCATATCTGGCCTAGTTAGTAGAATGGGAGACCATGAGAGAATGTCAGAGATGCAGACTAGACTGAGAAGACAAAATAATCCCAAAAGAATGTAATGGCAACCCATTTTGTCCTGTTGCCAAGAAAACTATGAACTGAATTTGAGTTGAAGGTGACTTTAGTTTTTACATATAGGTTTGACACTAGTAACATTTCCGTTTATATTTTCATCTATATAATATTTTGTTTCAGTTTGCTTCCTGAATCTCTTTCCCTTTTACATTTATTGTGCAGCTTTGTCAATCCCTGTGGAGTGTGGTGACATCAAATGGTACTTGATATACATGGTATACATATGGTACAAATAAATATGCAAAAAGACATTGCAAATCCTGTATCAGAAATAATTCTAGAGAAGGTGATCAGTTCTCCTTTTCATTTTGAAGAGTGCTGGATCCTGTAGTGTTGGTGATCAAGGAAGGAGACGAAACCGCACTGCAGAACATGATACAGACAGGAAAAAACCTTGCACAGCCTAACAAAGATGGATGGTTGCCACTCCATGAAGCTGCTTATTATGGACAAGAGGGCTGCTTGAAACTGCTGCATAGATGCAAGTATCAGGAAAGGGGCTGATTGTAGAGTGGATGAAAGATAAAGTCACTTTATGATACAAAGCAACCTATTAGGTTGTATTATATATAACATAGAAAAGTAGCTTGCTTATGCAACTTGTTTCTACACATGCACATTTTATTTAAACAGTTCCCCCAAATTTGAACGTGAGTTTGTTATCTGTAAAAAACAATGAAAGCAAGTTTTCATAATTTCATAATTTACATATTTTTTAACTTAGAAACTTAAATGGTTATTTATCTTATTCAACATAATCTTGGGTAGTTTACAGTAATGTTAAATAAATGAATACCCCATGTCTACTATCTATCTCCCCCCCCCATGCATATATGTGTGTGTGTGTGTGTGTGTGTGTGTGTGTGTGTGTGTGTGTGTGAGAGAGAGAGAGAGAGAGAGAGAGAGAGAGAGAGAGAGAGAGAGAGGGAGAGAGAGTGAGTATTTCCAAGTCTTCATGGCATTTATTGAAGGAAAGCACATTTGATTCAAACCCAGCTTAGTTCATAGATTTAAAAGACTGTAATGCTTTTTCATAAGAAAGCTGTGGACTTAGTATATGAACATTTTGTCTGTTTATAGTGTTGTACTGATATAAAAGATGATGATGATGATGATGATGATGATGATGATGATGATGATAATGATGATGATGATCTCAGGCAGTGGTACTTTCCAAAGCTATTCTACAATGATCCTATCTTCCTACAAAAGCAAATCAATACAACTCAAAGACATTAATCTATCAGTATATGCTATTTACTAAAGTACTTTACTATCTTATATAGGTTTCGGTAGTAATTGTGTGAGCTTTTAGCCTTGATCATTCAGGTGCATTAGATTATAACTTTATTTATCTGCTTGGCTATGGTGCCAAGAACAGAACTGTGGTTTCGTACATCTGGGGTACATCAGTTTGGAGAAGGGTAAATAATACTCACTATTAATATTATCTAGATGCGTTGTACGTCTTGCTTAATGTGGTTCAATGTTTTCTCAATAGCTTTCCCTGGGACAATTGATCAACGTACACTTCAGGAAGAAACAGCACTCTATTTAGCAACAAACAGAGGGAATATTGATTGTATGCGTTCATTGCTTCAGGCTGGAGCAGAACCTGATATTGCTAATAAAGTCAGGGAGACTCCACTTTATAAGGGTATGTAACTTCATTCATGTTGGATTTTGAGCTAGAATGTACTGGTGTCTTTAGATTTGGAAATGTTTTCTGCCCTGGAACCTTCACACATGTAATGAGTGTTGAATGTTCATAATTTGTCTTGAAAGTAGGATATGCCAGAGAAATAAAGAGGTTCCCATCCTTTTTCCCTCCAGTATTTCCCCCAACATGCCCTTGAAATTTCCATTTCTAATTCTTAATTTTCTGGTTATAAAATTGTTTTGGCCTCAAGAAATACATCTGTTCCATTTAACAAAAATAAATTCATGGATTTCAAATTATTTCCTCTCCCCACAAATCTCCCCAGAGAAATAAAATACAAGGTATGTTTGTATGCATGGCCCGTGCTGTAGCTGGTGTCATAATTAATAAAATAAAAGCTCTCAACAAACAGATTTTCTTTCTTTTGACATGACAGCTTGTGAACGCAAAAATTCTGAAGCCGTGCAGGTATTATTGCAGTACAATGCTGATGTGAACCATCGCTGCAATCGTGGATGGACAGCTCTTCATGAAGCTGTTGCTCGAAATGATTTAGAAATTATAGAATTTTTACTTCAAGGAGGTGCCAAGATTGAATCTGCAAACTGTTATGGAATTACCTCTTTATTTGTAGCAGCTGAGAGTGGCCACTTAGAAGCCTTGAGATTCCTGGCGAAATATGGTAAGTACCAAATGCAGGAAGCCACAACTTCCTGCATGGATCGGTTATAGTCTGTACATCATTCATTTTTCATTTGTGCTTTTCTTTAACCAGCCTATAATTTGCTTTCATTTTGAGTACATTTAAATATTTATATTTACTATTATTTTATTTATAAATAAAACAGAAACAATAGAAATGTAAAGAAACATCATTACACCTGTATATTATTCCAAGCTTTAAAGCCTGTCTGAGAATCCTAAAATAATTTTATTCCTCTTGTAAATGTGCAATATTTGCATTAATTGAATATTCATTTTTTTCTCATTGAAAAGAAGTCTAGTGTTCGGCTTTGTAATTGTGTTTCTAGTTGCAGTTTTGTTAAGTCTGCCAAATATAACAGAGTTTTCTGTTGTTTGCAAGGGAAACAAATTCTGCTTGGTAGAGATTTGTGCAGCTGAATTTTGATATGTTTATTTAAATGAAACCACCACCCAATTGAAAGAGGTTTGTTCTCAACGTGTGTATGTGTGCGCGCGCATGTGTGTGTGTGTGGTTTATCTGCAAAGAACAAAGCTGTCCCAGTCATTTCTTTGACTGCATTTTTTGTCTACGTCTCTATCTCCCCCTCGCTTGGTCCAGCCATTCCATTGCCTTCATGGGCATGTTCCTTGAAAAAGGATTTCTTGAAACCCTAATCAAAAGAGATCATTCAACCATATCATATCTCTTGTCACAACTGACTTTTTTTGAGCTGAAAAAGGAAAATAAACAGCTGGAAAATACAAGATTATATTTTACGGTGTAAATGTATTTATTCTGTGTGCATTGAATCAAATTATTGTATGATTTCCAGCACTTCACAAGCATAAAGCTGTTGTTGGAAATCTTTATGTTTTCTTTGGACTAGAAATTCCTGGTAAAGAACTATGTGCTCTTATTAATCCCAGATCTTTTGCGATTCTACTTTACACATCTTTCATTCTCAGGTGCTGATATCAATACCCAAGCTAGTGACAAAGCTTCAGCTCTCTATGAAGCTTCAAAAAATGGACATGAGAAGATTGTGGAATTTCTCTTGTCTCAAGGAGCTGATGCTAACAAAACCAATAAGGATGGGTTCTTACCAATTCATGTAGCCTCCAAAAAGGGCTATTATGAGTAAGTTGCTTCTTTAATTTTCAGTATTTGGTCAGTTTAAACAAATGAAGATTAACTGTGCATAAACTGCAGGTTAAAATAAAAAAATCAGTTATATTCACCTCAGCAGTTGACATCAAAAATTCAGTTATCATCTAAATAAAAAACAATCAGGATGTGATAGATCATATACAATTTAGAATACCCAAATAGCAAGAGATATTCAAGTTTATACTGCAGATATGTGTGATATTTCTTTCTCTATTCCATATATGCACATTTATGCAGAGTTATTTTGGTTATTTATTGTGAATTAGTAATATAAAAAATAAAGGCAAGAAAAGCTTCTGTTTCCTTCTGTTTTTTCTTAAAAGCTAATGTTTATTTGTGAAGGTACAAGACAAGGAACAGAAAGAAGTAAGAATAATAAAAGATGAACCACTGCAATTGCCTTGATAGTTGGCTAGATCTGAATCATGGGGAAAATGGGTTCTTTAGGCCACAAGGTTATGGTTTGGTAACAAGGTTATACAGATGGTTATATAGCTTGGCCCCTTCCAAGTTAATGATTTAATTTTTAAAAATCCTAGTGATTATACTGTTTTTAGCAGTATTTTGCAAATTCAATACACAGTATAAAGTGATAATTCGAGACCCATTTCAAGTTATATCAGTGAATCAGCATCTCTAACCAGAGTGGTCTTACACAGATCAGCATCATAGGGTCAACTCTAGCCCCAGTTACTAATCTAAACAGGTGAACTAGAATGTTTTCTTCTTGGGGTAGACTTCAATTTATAGAATACAGTGATGGGGTTCAAAATTTTTTACTACTGGTTCTGTGGGTGTGGCTTTGTGGGTGTGGCATGGTTTGGTGGGCGTGGCAGGGAAAGGATACTGCAAAATCCCATTCCCTCCCCACCCCACTAACCTGCTTTACAGCTCCATTCTCCTGTGCAGGGCAACAAAAGAAGACCCAGCCCATCAGCTGGGACTTGGCAGGCAGAGAATAGATGTGGCAAGGCCAGTCAGAGGTGGTATTTGCTGGTTATCTGAACTACTCAAAATTTCCGCCACCAGTTCTCCAGAACTGGCTGAATACCACCTCTGACAAAATACTATTCTATGAAGGAGCTGGTTTGTATCAAAATGATCCAAGTTTCAGGTAAAATCATTCATAATATCTTCCTATCTTTTCCATTAATAAGCTCTGTATGTCTGTAAATCAGATGTAGAACATTGATTTTTGCAGTTCACATACTGAAAACACCTATTGTTCATGAAATCCAAGGAGAATGAACAGGGAGAAATTATTGCCTATTTTTCCCATAATACCTTACATAACTCGGGGGGAGGTACCTGTGCCTTTCACATATCAACAAACCACTTCTCCCATCATTCCTAAGTACTTATCATGCACAATGCTGACAGGATATAGTAATGCTCCACAAGTAATGTACTCCTGCCAGAGGAAAATTGTTTAAACATCCTGTATCTTAGAAAAGGAAGTGCAGGACAAAAGGGCTGGGAAACTAAAGAGCAGGGACTCGGAAATGAGGCTGGAATTGTGTTCTCTGCTTTTATTTAAAATCCCAATATGTTTTGTCAATAACTTGTGTATGAAAATGTGTGTGTGTGAGAGAGAGAGGGGAGGAGGGGAGGAGGGGGAGAGAGAGAGAGAGAAAGAGAGAGAGAGAGAGAGAGATATCAGCCCAAATCAGTCAATTGGAGCATGAGGGTCTCTAACTTGAAGCTTACCTACCATATCCATTTATAATAAATAACTTTGATTGCATTTGTGTTTTAATTTCATTTTTGCCAGGATTGTGAAAATGCTACTCCCAGTAACAAGTCGTACACGCATCAAGCGTAGTGGCATAAGCCCTCTGCATTTGGCAACTGAGTGCAACCATGATGATGTCTTGGAAGAGCTAATTGATGCTGGCTTTGATGTAAATGCCACCCTTTCTTTTGAGCGTTCCCGACTCTATGAGGATAGGCGCACCAGCGTCCTCTATTTTGCAGTCTTCAACAACAATGTATATACCACTGAGCTGTTGCTTGAGGCTGGCGCTGATCCTAATGTTGACCTTATCAATCCATTGCTCATCTCTATCCGCCATGGCTGTTTGAAGACAATGAAACTGCTTCTTGATTATGGAGCTAACATTAATGCCTACGTTGCCTCTCACCCGACAACTTTCCCTGCTACAGTAATGTTTTCAATGAAGTATCTTGTCCTGCTGAAATATTTGATGGACATGGGCTGTGATGCCAACTCTTGCTTTACATGTTCTTATGGGTGTGGCCCACATCCTCCTATTGATATTAGGAGGGACAGATATAGTGATCCTGCAGTGAATAACGATAACAAAATTGTACAGGTAATTTTTTTTAATTATCTCACCTTTTTATGACATTTAGAGGAATACATGGGAAAAATAGCTCAGAGGTAAGCAACATAGTATTTTTCTTAGAACAGCTACAAGTTTAAATTCTGGTTTCTCCAGTTTAAAGTGGCATCACTTTAATATCAACTCATCTTATTACCTCGTCCATAGAAATTCAGGCTCCTTGCCTTTGGCAATATCATCCAGCCTCCAGAAATCAAATTTCTTATTAGCTCCTGGACAGCTGAATTAATCACAAAATTAATAATAAGAGTTACTTTATGTGAGATGGGCAGCTAGACAGACGTATAGAATGCAGGAAGGATAGCATTTGTGTAGTGAAGGTTTGAGTGAAGTTGGCTGTGGTGAGATGGCCATAGAAAATTGGCTTAGACCCACAGAATTCTGTACTGAATAGCTTCCAGACTGCAGGAAGAGTTTATTTTTGAATGCCGCATATAAACTTTCATCCCATATATAATAAACAATGGATGAATTTTTAATGCAGAAAAGAATCCAAACACAACTTTACAATCATAAATGGTAACATTAAATATTCTGTTCTCTGCATTTCCTTTTGGGTATCTACCTTGGCGTCCCTATGTTGATTTATGTAGGAATCAGTAGATTTCAGCTTTTTCTGCAGAATGGTCATCTATGTTGTAGAATTTCTTTGTTTGAAAAATTCTATGTTGTAGAATTTCTTTGTTTGATTTTTTTGAAAATCTCCGACCTTTCTGTTATGATGAAATAAAGCAGTAATTAATGCTATTTTTCCCTGAATAATAATAAAGAAATGACCTTCAAGGACAATAAACAGACAATAAATATGAAGTCAGACACATATCATATTTGATAAATTCTCCTTTGATTCACCTCAATTTAGTTACAAGTATATTTCATTCCAGTATTCTCTAAACAAAAAAAGATATAAATATATTTAAGGAATTTAGTAGACTGAAATTCTTTCATTTGGAATGTCAATCCAAAAAACATGCATTTCACTGGATTCATTCAACTAAACCATTTTGAACATTGTGGAGAAAAACAAAAATGTGTATCTAATTCTAGGTAGAATTAATGCACATTTGCAATGATGTTAAAAGAGCCTAATCTTGTCATGCCCCTGAGACCCATCTGGCCCTGATTCAGTCAGGATTCTCCAAAGTCTTAGAAACATGGCTGTTTGGGGGTATGGGAGTTAGAAGGTTAAGCTGGCCAGGGAGTTGAGGATTGTTATAATTCTTGTTTGTTGCCCTTGGTGCCATTCTGTGTATATATTCTCTGTATTTTGATATTCATCATTATTGGCTGTTTGGGGTTTTGTTCTCGTTTTGTTTCTATTGGGTTTTAGTTTGATTAGCTAGCCAAAATTACTCTTGCAAGATGGACAGCTATACAAATAGATTAAATAAATAAATGTTCCATTGTTTTATACTTTCATAATGTATAACATACTAGAAATTGGGTGATCCCTCATCTGACCTGAGACAGCAAATGCTCTCCCCCCACCACTGGAATACAAATTTCCTTCTCACCCTTATAAATGATATGTCTCTCAATCTCGGTTCTCCACCAGAGGCTGTGGTTTTGAAGGTTCTCTGCTGCATCTTAGCTGTTCCTAGCATTACACTCTTTTTTCATTACACTCTTCTGGACAGAGTTCTGATGTTGTTCCTGGGATCTGTTGGAGCCACTGTCCCAGGTTAGGAGGCACAGCCCTGAGTAGGCCAACAACCACTGGAATCACTTTGGCCTTTATTTTCCATATCTTCTCT
This sequence comes from Laticauda colubrina, assembly GCA_015471245.1. Taxonomy (NCBI): domain Eukaryota; kingdom Metazoa; phylum Chordata; class Lepidosauria; order Squamata; family Elapidae; genus Laticauda; species Laticauda colubrina. The sequence continues at coordinate 12,795,306 of BLBF01000005.1, forward strand.
AGTTCCTCCTTTAGGCTCTCCTCCTAGGAATATGAGATACTGGAGAATATTTTATATATATCTCTGTGTGTGTGTGTATACACATACACACACACACACACACATATATATATAAAGACATATATATAAAGACATATATATAAAGACACACACACACGCACACACACATATATATATATGTGTGTGTGTGTGTGTGTGTGTGTGTGTGTGTGTGTGTGTGTGCTGTTCATCTTCCTTCGGGTATTATCCCACGTCATTGTAGTGCTTTTAAAGTTGTAGCAACGTTTCAGCAACGTTGCTACAACTTTAAAAGCACTATAATGACTATAAAAGCACTACAACTATAAAAGCACTATATCCCACTATAATGGAATAATACCCGAAGGAAGATGAACAGCACACATGTAAGTACCCGTGAAAACTTAAAAAAACATATATATATGCTTCCTTCGGGTATTATCCCACGTCATTGTAGTTCTGTTAAAGTTGTAGCTTTATATATATATATATATATATATATATTTGTTTTCTGAGGTTTTCGCGGGTATTTGTATGTGGATCTTTGGTTATTCGGGTTTTCTCCCACGTAAAATTGGAAAGAGTCTAGGCAATGTTTCGATGAAGTCTCATTCATCATCTTCAGGCTTGTTTCTTCAGCTCTGTGCTTCTCAGAGTAATGTGAGCTTGCAGCTGCTGCTTTCTTTTAACTGCTAGTGGGGGTGTGACTTGATTGGGTGGGGGCTTGACTGTGTTCTGATTGGGTGGGGTGTGTTCTCATTGGTTGGGGGTTTGGCTGTGTTCTGATTGTCAGGCTATCACAGCTGTTCATTTTAAATTTGGGACAACAGTAGGCTAGCCTCAAATTTAAAACTGATGGCTGTGATAGCCTGACCCACATATGAACTCAATACAGAAGCCTGATGATGGCAGATGAGATTCTGCCGAAACATTGCTACAACTTTAAAAGCACTACAATGATGTGGGATAATACCTGAAGGAAGCTGAACTGCATTCATGTAAGTACCCGCAAAAACTTTTATATATATATATATATATATACACGAGAATTTAATTCATTGTAGCTACTAGCACATAGATTGAGAAAATAAATTATGTTTCAGTGAAATAATTATTGCAAATAATTATACTTAAAACTGTTCTATGCTGCTATGTCTTGTATTTTCTTAAGCCTTTTGATCATTTACAGTGTTGATTATATAATTTATTCTCCGCCTCCCCCCCAAGTTTTGTGAAATGGTTTCAACCCCAGAGATGAGTCCTTGGGCAGGCCCTATCATAGATGTTCTTTTGGATTATGTGGGCAATGTACAACTTTGTTCCCGGCTGAAGGAAGAAATTGACAGTTATGAAGATTGGTCCAACATTAAAGTCAAAGCAGGTTAGTTGCAATGTGGGCTCATGCTGCTATTATTCAAGAATAATAGAGTACACCAGTAATATTTTGTAATGCAACTGTTACTATTAAATGCAGTGGCATTTTTATATGTGAATGATTGCCAACTTATAAAAGTTAACTACATAGGAGAAAATATTCAAGCCTCTAAGATATGTTGAACGTTAATTCAATGACTTCCAAGAATTATACTTTTAATATATAGTCTGATTGTCAGCAGATACCACCTAATGATTTGTTCAAATTACTTCATTAAAATAAGGATAAGGGTGTTTTGGAGGTTCTTAAGAAGAGACTGGACAACCATTTGTCTGAAATGGTACAGCATCTCCTGCTTGAGCCAGGGGATGGACTAGAAGACCTCCAAGGTCCCTTTCAAATGTTATTTTGTTAATCTGTTGTTCTGTTAAGATCTGAATATTATCTTACTAACTTGAGATATGCATACATTTTAACCATTCATATTTAGTTACTTTATTTAAAAATCCCTAGTTTTTTAAAAGTATGTTTGTGGTACAGTGCCTTTGAAATACATATTCAAATTTTTATGAAAAAATGTTAGCTCATAGAGAACTATTGTAGGCCAAAAGTAGTATAAACATAACATGCTACTTGCTTGTTTACTTATTTACTTGACAATATTCTTTTCATTTCCAGAGCCACCAAGGCCACTTACACACCTTTGTCGAATCAAAATTCGAATTGTGATTGGAAAAAACCGTCTTTCACTTATTGACACTTTACCTTTGCCAAGAAGATTAATTCGCTATTTACAATATGATTCTACCCAGTGATCTCAGGTGAACCTGACAGTCAACCATTATATGGAGTGATAATCATATGTATTATAGAGAGAGCTGCCATGATGGAAATAGACTGATATGATGGAACAGAAAACTTGTTTTGGTATATAAGAAGAAAAATAAGGATTTCTGCAAGTTAAATTTCAGAACAAATGCAACAGCATTTAGAGTACGAGAAAGAGCTGAAAAAATGAGAATAAAGCACTCAGCAAATAGTGAAAGGGATATTATGCTATCTTGCAAGGAAAAGCACTCTCAGTAGCTCAATATTTCGTACAAAATGCAGGCAGGGTAAAATGTAGATTGTAATCTACCAATAAATCTCCAGGTGATCTGCATGTCACCAAGAACTTCCAAGTCTCCCTGGTTTAACAATGTGACAGATAACCTTTTCCCTCCTTAATTAAACTGCTAAAATAAATGTGTAAAAACTTGGAAGAAAATAGGAGGATTTTATGATATGAAAGAACATAAGCACAAACTCCAGTTCTAATACCAAAAAGAAATTCCTGATCTGAACATGTGTCCAGTAGTTCTAAATCTGCCTTCTTAAGCTGTTGTTTTGTACTTGATTCTGGTTGATGGACCTCACAATTCTAGTGAAAAATAAATACATGTTGAAAGCCTAAATTATTTATAACCAGATATAAGGAAGAGGTAGAAAAGTTGTATCTCTCTATATAAGTAAATGCAATGAATTATGCAGATGATCACACAGTAATCATTCATAGTGACATCAATCAATTCTTTTTTGGTTGCAGCAATTATAAATATTGCTGCCAATTGTGTAATATATTGGATTTTGTATCTGTTGACATAATTGTTAACAGGCATTAACAAGTTAACTCATTCATATGGATAACAAATGACTTTTTTGTGAATAGTCATGTTGGAAAACCATCTTGATGCAATGCAAAATTTAAAAGAAGTCCAATAATGGTTAGATCAGCATAATATTTCAGTTTTGGGGTGGTATTTTATTTTACTTGTTTGCTGAATTACCCTGTTCAGCTGTTCTATTCTATATCATTATAGTTTCATATTTTCCCATCTAATTTAACATGTATTCACCTTTTATTCTTATTTATAAAAACATTTAACATTATTTTCTTGTTCCTGGTAAAGCAATTTTGCAAATACTAGACTACAAGAAATGAAAGATATTGAAGAATTTAACTTACAGGAAATAAGAACAGAACATTTAACTTAGATGTATAGATCTGTATCATATTATATAGATACCGGTATATGTACACACATTAGTTATGAGGATTAATGTCACTGAAACTCATGGTATTTAACATTATGTTAGCAGCATTGAAGAGGACAGCCGATTCAAATCCTATGTTGTTTCAGAAAGACTTCAGGAGAAAATTCTTGATCTGCTATTGATGAAAAACAATAATAGTGAGCTGCATCATTGTGAAGTTAGATTAATTTCAGAATAAATACTGTAGCTTAACATAGTTATGAATTGAGAATCCTATTGCTTAATTAGATTATGTCTAATAACTTAGGCTTTCATTAGAATAGTCTTAATGACCAATGATCTGTATGTAAGCAATGACTTAGCAGCACTATAGTTTTTTTAAATAAAACTCTGGTTTGGTGGCATTGTATACTTTTAGGGAAATAATTTAGTGGCATTGAGTTATTAGAAGAAAAATACAACATCATGGATGTTGTATGGTAGATACCTTAAATTGATATCCTCTTAACACTTAATACATCCATGAGAAAGTATTCATCTTTCTTATTCAGATCATCTTTATGGGTCTCTGAAGTATATATAAAAAGTGCTTCAATTGATATACTTTATGTTTGCTGTGTAAGTGTAAGAAGCTTAACGATACTGCATCTAAGTTAATTCAAACAGATTTAAGCAAGTTCATTGTATGCATTTCAAGAGTGCTTTGCAGAAATGTCTGAAATAACCTGTAGGACACCTTGAAGATATCTATAACTGGCTTAATATTCACAATATTGCAGTTCTGTAAACAACTTTTTTTGAAAAAAAAAACACCTTTGAATTGTTTTAATATGACATGATTGAGGATAGCACCAATTTAAAAAATATACAATTTCATATTTTCTACAAGCTGTGAAATCTAGTTGGTTTTAGGAAATGTTCACATATCCAATATATTGAAGAAAAGGAAACATTAAAAAAGACTTCCTAGTTTTTCTCATTATGCACACACAGATAAATTTGAATTCCTCACTCATATAAGCAGGATTAACCTCAATGGATGCCATAGAATGAGGAGGAAATTTTCCACTAAATGTCCCTTTGAGAGTCATCCTTTCACTTTATTATTTCTTGTCATTAAAAATATATATTTTATGTTTATTTTCACATTCTGCATGCTACCTCTCTTAATCATTTCACCTAAGGTAATAAAATATTTGTACAGAAAGATTTTCAAGAAATCTGCTTGGCTAGGTTTACATAAGTCTATTAGCTGAGTAATGCCTTGGCACTGGTTTAGCATATGTAAAATAATATATTATTCTATATACTAGCCTGCTGCAGGAAAATACAAGTAAAATGGTAGATAAGTAGCTTTCTACTGCTCCAGTGATTTTGTTTTTTTAAAAATCACTAGTTATCAAATCTGTACAAATTCTGTTGTTTTATACAAATACAAAATACTATTGTAAATCTTAAAGTTAAGAATATTTAGGACTTTAAAATAAGCTTCACAGTTCCATGCTTTACCTGATAGTGTTGAAGATAGAAAGAACATGTTATTATGCTCTATTATATTCAAAGAAGATTTTAGGATTTTTGCAAACTGTTCTATTAACATTATCTGTTTGATCTATTATTTTATAAATTTGTGCCTAACAAGATTGCAATGTATTTTTGAGATTTTTGTCATGGTAACAATAATTTTTTTTTTAATAAAGTGGAGATTAAAGTGAGAGGGATCAGTATACTAATATTTTAAAAGCACCACTTTTTAGGTAGTGTTGTTTGCATTAAATTTGAGTAAAATTAATTGTATTGTGCTTTTACTGTTAAGACATTTCTGAAAGGAGTACACACATATATGTATGTCAAACAAAATACATGTAGTAGGAGGGGGAGAGTCTAGATAAATTTGGCCTCTAAAAGGTTAATGCAATAAAATCAATCAGACCTCTGCAATGGAAACTGCATTTCCAGGTACGTTTGGCTACCATGTTTCTCTAATTCTAATTTATAAACATGTTCAATTATATATTTATCTGACATTGTGCAAATGTTATACAGTCATACACTGCTACATGGATTGCCTTCTCTAGTGATTTTGTAAAACATTGTGCTTGCAGAACTGATTCTTCTGTTACTGTGAGAAGGAAAGTTCCTAGAGTAAATAGGGATATTGAAATAAGAACAGGTGTATGTGTATACCGACATCCCTCCTTGATGGATCAAATAATATTTCAGATATGTAGTAAATTTAAGCAGACATCAGATGCCAAAATCCCAATCAATGATATAGTATGGAACATGTCTCCTGAGATATCTCTTCCATTTTCCACCCAACACAGAACGTGGCACTGAAATGTAAGCCTTCATAACTTCTGTTTTTACCAGCATATATGCCCACATAGAAAGCCTGAAAGAAAGTGATCCTTTTTTCAGAGTTAATTAAAATTTCATTATCTAAGTCGCATAATATCATTTTCACTTACCACAAATGATCAAGAGAGACTGTTTGAACAATACACTTACTTTCATAAAAAGGGCACAAAGAAAAATTTAAGACTTTAGTATCTTTACAATTGTCTTCATTTTAAAATTTCTGAAGGCATATTATTTGATACATGTGCAGTCATAGAGAGAGAGAGACCACTGAAGGTATAATTCTTTGTAAATAGAACAGTACAAACCTATGTAGGGGAGAATTTCTTGTAAACAGAACATCTAATGATGAAATGATTTGTAAAAGCCACACCACAGCTGTTCTTATTCTATATAGTAAGTACAATATATGAAGTTCTTGTTAATTTCTTTATACTTTAAGTTTGGGCACACTACAGCACTCCTCATTTAGTGACTGCCTCATACAGTGACTGCAGTTACAACAGTGATTAAAAGGTAATTTTGTGATCAATCCCCATGTTTATGAGCTTCCTAGATCTATAAAGCAAAGGAAGCTCAAGTAAGATCTGTAGTCCCTACTGTACTTGTTAAACAAGGACTAGTGGAGGCAGTAGTTGTCAGAATGCAATACTGCAAGCTAATTCTGTTGACTGCTGACTGCCAACAATTCAGCAGTTCAGTTCTCACCAGCTCATCCTTCCGAGGTCAGTAAAATGAGGACCCAGATTGTTGAGGGCAATATGCTGACTTTGCAAACTACTTAGAGCAGGGCCCCAAAACTTTTGGGCACCAGGGGTTGGTTCTGTAGAGATTTTTTTTCTGCAGACTGGAGGGGTGTGGTTTTGTGTGCTGCCTGCATCCCATGTATAGGACTTCACTTGTTTGCACAGCCCATTTTTTTGGAATCCCTCAGACCAGTGCCAATCTGTAGACAAGGGGTTGGGGACTCCTGACTTAGAGAGGGCTGTAAAAAAACTATGAAGCAGTATATAAGTCTGAGGGCTATTGCTATTGCTACCTGTATATGGTCTGATTTATATTTGGTTTGCTACAATCTCCAGTAAGAATAATTTCTTACAGACAAACCTAAACTTTTCAATTGCAACATCATATGGCATTGTTCCAATGGGAGAACTCTTGGAGTGTAGAGAATATATACAACAAGCAATAAAGAAATTAATCCTGATATAATCAAGTTGCTAAAAAGAGAATTTTGAAAGGCATTATAATAATCAAACATTGGAAATTTATGCTGAAAAATAAATAGGGATCCTGTATCCCTATTTGAAAAATAGGGATACTGTATAAATGGTAGCCATTTTCTCTAAATGTCATTCCATATTAATGAAATGAACAACTCAGTGGGGAAATAATCAGAATACAGGTCAAGGTATTAGATGCCTCAACTCTTGTGCAATAGAGTTATTAAAATTACACCAAAAAAAGCTAATTCAAGCCACAGGACATGTCCTTTTTATACTGAAGGAACTGGGAGCCTCTGGGAAGACCATAAGATATTGTGATAATGCCTTAGTATTCAAATGCATCTTTTCTTTAAACAAAGTTATATAAGTTTCTTTAAAAAATATCCTTTGAAAAGAACAAAACCTCACTTTTGTAAGATATCTGCATTTCATTTACTTCCAATATTTCCAAGTCCAATTCATTTTTGGTTAAGATCCATTTCATATCATTGAATTTGCAGCTCAAACAAAGCTGTAACATATAGTTGGAAACTTATTAGTAGCTTAGTTTATTGGTCTCTTGCCAGTTCATGCAAATGGTATTTTCAAAAGAAAGATAATTGTAATAGCTGAATCACAAGTAAAATATCTGAAATGTAAAGTAGCTTTCATAATAGCATTTATCCCCATTTCTCAAAGGATAATTGTATGGAAGTTTTATTGGTTCATCTAAATTTGCTTACTGTAACTGGTCTAGGAGTTCAGTCAGTACATTTCAAATACCTTCTATCTAGAGCACTTTAATTTAGAAATTAAGGAAATAAACTTAAGTATTTGTTACATACAAATCTTTTTCATATTGACAGGAGTATCCTTGTCATAGAAAAAAATCCCTTATTTGTTCATTCTGTACTACTAAAATGTATAAATAATAAAGTCATGATTTTCACCCTAATTATAAATGATTGTTTCACATACATGGGAAGAGAATGGTGTAAGGCTTCTTGCTTTTAAATGACCAAATTTCATAGAATCATTCAGCTAAAAACAACCAAGGACATTTTTGCTAACAGAGCTTCCTATCCAGAATTAACAACAGATGGGCTATAGATTAAAAACATGGATGCATTTGCACAAGAGTAAAACAATTCTCTCCTTTCTTCCTAAAAAAATGACACTTTTCCACCTGAAGACATTTTAACAGTGGAGACTCAAAGGAAAAATTGTATGGGATTTATTTTTGTTTGTTGTAACAGTCTTGGTATTTACATGTCAGGGGGAAAAAAATAGCATCCTTATTTACAGAAGTGTGCATTACATTTTCTTACATGACCTTTTTTTAGCAGTGCAGATAAGACAAACCCCTGCTCCTTGAATAATTTCATTATTCACAATTTGTTCATTGTTTCTTGCTAATTTGGGCAGGGGCAATCTACCACCGAACTAAAGTGTGGTTTATTTTTAATTTTATTAATTAGTCTGCCACTCTTTTTTATCCTCTTTCAAACAACTCAAGGGTTATATATTTTAAATCCCACACATGGATACTTTGCCTTCAAAATATCTTTGCCAGGTAAATAGTTCAGAGATAATTGGCCCAGGGTCACCAAGAGAACATATCTTAGCAGGAGACCTGATACATCAACACTGGGTTGATTTCAACAACCCTTTCACACTTTCCTGGCTTTTTTTTTTTTAAATTCCCTGATGATCCTCCAGAGCAAGGGGACCTGAGATTAAAGAGCAGATTTATTTATTTTTTTCAAGCTCTGGAAATAGCCTAAGGCACAGTTTCCAAATCAGCACTGTGAGCAACCTGATGATCGAGAAGTGAGGTCCTTGCAAGCTGAGGGGAGCTGCTACAGCTAAAGATAACTGAAGACGCTAAAGATGAGGGGCGGCGCGGCGGGCTTGGTGGGGATGGGCTTCCACACTACAGGCCGATACACTTTCTGCCCTGGCTGGCAGAAGGCCTCTCCCTCCGTCGGGGAAGAAGCATCTTTCCGCCACGAACCCAAAGCCGAGAAGGGGGCCGCGGGGGGCAGGGCGGCAGGCAGCGGGGTCGGGTAAACGCCGGGGGAAGCCTGTGGCCCGTGGTACTGAAATGGACAACAGCCCCAGGTCCTGAGTCCCTTGAGGGCGGCCTCGACCTCTGGTCTGCGCTGGGGGCTCTCGGGAACCGTCCCGGTGCCGCCGCCGTCGAGGCCTATTATATTTTTCTTTCCCTCGTAAGGAGGCAGGTCTTTGGAGGATGACGAGGGTGACAAGGAAGAAGAGGGCGATGAGCAAACTCCCACTGGAAAGATCACGCCACTGACAACACCGGGGGAGCCCGGAGCAGGCCGGGGTTCTTCCCAAAAAGAAGCGGGCAGTTGCCTTTTCCTCATGGGAACTTGGTCGGGCCTGGCGCTTGCTTCCGAAGTCCCCGCCTGGTGCTGCTGCTGCTGCTGCTGACCGCCGAGGCGCTCTGGGGCTTTGGAGGCCTTGTCGCCCTTGGCCGGCCCGGAGGCCACGTGGCCTCGGCCTAGCAAACTCTCTGAGCTCAGGCCTCGTGCCCTCCCTTCAGGCGGCCTCCGCTCCCGAGCGGGTGGCAACTGCGGCTGCAGGTGGTGGTGGTGATGGCAGCGGGGCAAGCGGGAATATTTCTGGGAAAAGCGCTTGAGCTGCTTCTGCAGGTACTTCCTGTGGTCTACGGAGCGGCGGCAGGGGGCCGACTTGTCCAGGGCGGCCTTGATGTCGCTGGAGGCCAAGTTGACGAAGTTGAGGAGGGTTTTCACTTCGCTGTCTGCCGAAGCCATCGCTCAGCCCGGCCGCGGATCCGAAGAGGCGACGAAGAAGGAGAGGCCGTCCATGAAAGGGTCGGCTCCCTCAGAGCCAGCGTGCCCCTGGGAGCGCCTAACCCGAGGCGACGGTCGGTTCGCTTAGGCTAAATGGGATGACGGGGAATGTTTATCCTTGGCAGGAACATCGGGCCGCTTTTCCCACATGGGAAGGTGGGTAACACAGGTAGGTAGCCACCCGCGTGCCTTTCTTCCCAGTTTGTGCTTTCACACCATACCGGAGACTTCCAAAAAGACCGCTCCAAGTGTAAATTGACCAAAATGCGCTGCGCCTTCCCCTGCTTCCTTGATTTTTTTTCCCCTCTGGTAATGAAAAAAATATATATGGGAAAATCAGTGGGAAGTTACAGATTAAAACAGGCATGGGTGGACCTCTGGTGGAACTCAAGGATGAGGCAGAGTAAATGCCTGATTAAAAACTTCGTCTAGACTGAAGTATCTATTGTTAAGGATGCAAATGCATTTTTGAATGCTTTCAGTGATGTGCTCGACTGCCACAATACTGAAGTAATTTTATTTTTCATAATAACTTTTTCTTATAAAAGTTATATTGTATATTGTAAACGTTTTTCCCCATTGTTTACCCACTTGCATTCAGTTTAAACGTACTATTTAAAAAGCCCCCTCTACCTTCTGTCCTCTGGTTAGCATTCCACATGTCTGCACAAATAGAGTAACAAAGACTAAAATGCATTTTGACTTTCACACATGGCAATTCCTGAAGAAATAACTCACATTTCTTTCCACATATCTGTAATGATCATATTCATACTATACTCAGCTCTCTGCCCCAAAAAACCCAGTTTTAACACTATTAATTACAGCTCCACATACACCCCCAAAACTTTTTAGCTTAATAATGCAATTGTATAAACTGTTATGTATTCAATGGATCCAGATAAACATTTTTAGGATTTCAGTTTTTAAATGCCTGAATATTCTTTCTCTCTTACTCTCTCATTCTCTAACCCACATAATATATGTAGATATATAAACACTAAAATCTTCTGGGCACAAAGGCAGACCTGCAGAAGTGAGACAAACATTTGTTTCAAATAATTAATCCATTCAATATTTACATTGTTTCAAATGCTTTCCTCTCCTGCAGGATCATGAACTCCATCCACAAAGGTCTTGCAGTATTGTATACATATTTGTTTATAATTATTCTACAAATTTACAGTTTAATAATACAATTACATCATATGTACAATCATACCTATATACCTCAATATAGTCTGTTTCTCTTATTCCAGTCTTATACTTGCTGTGACTGTGGCCCTACTAGTTAATCTTACTAGACAGGTAGCATTTAACCTTTGAGTAGATATCTATGCACCATTTTCATGGCCTTCCACGTTAAACTGCACCCTTCCCAGCAAGATTCTCTCTTAAACCTTGAGTGTTACTGTAACTCTGTGGTAGAGAAGAAGCAGCTCACCAGCTAATCTTGTTACATAGGTTAGATACTACCAACCTTTAGAGAAGCAGCCGGACCCTGTGAGTGTTTTGCAGCACTTGAGTAAGCTGAATGAATATCAAGCCCTTCTAGTTAGGAGGCTTTCTCAGGCCAATCAGAAGCCACTTTGCCAAATACAAAGCATCCCAATCAGGCATTAGGCTCCCTGTTCTCACATTCTTTGCCATCACAAATTGTCACCATGGGGACAGCCACAGAAAGACAGCTAATAAATACGATCATTTCCCTGTGATTCCTACCATTCTTTCTGTTCCAACCCCCCTCCTCCCCCTTTTTTAAACACAACCAAACATGATATGCTGAGGATGAGTAAAGAAAGCTTGTTGAGGCTCTTTTCTCTAAACTACTCCAAAGCTGTCTGAAGACTGGCAGTAACCATGCTTGAGTAACACTGGACAATGCTAGTTTGGAAGACCTGGCTAGCCTACTTTTTAAACTGTTCTTGATCAGGCCTTTTCCCCACTTAAAGGGAGGGTGATGTCAGAAAAAGGTAAGAAAAGAACAAATCTCTAAAGAGATGTGCAGATATCCATGGAAAAGAAGCTTGAGCGCTCAAGAATCTTGTCTTTATGTTTGCCCCCTCAATTGAGCCACACAAAAGCTGAATTACCCATTCAAACTACCCGGACAAAAGGATGGAGTTGGATAGTACTCTTGCATCTGTAGTCAAACAGTTAGAGACTTAAATCGAGTAGTCATGATGGAGAAAGAGTTAGACAAAGCCCATAGAATTGCCATCAGCAAACATTTTCCTGTGTCATATTAGTGGGTCTCCATGACTCCCCTTGGCCTGGGGACAATAGCACAAGTTTGCACACTCGACTACTGTCACCCTGCCAACGCTGGCAATGAGCAGAAACAGGACAATCCTTTAAGGGGAAAGCATGCCCACTGCAGGGAAGGTAAGAAGAGAGGGAAGAAAAGCATGTGAAATGCTAATTGAGCTGCTTCCTTTATTGATTCAGAGTTATGTGAGTCCTCATCCTCCTTGCAGAGTTGTCCTTAGGGGTGGCAATAACTTAATAGCATGCTAAAGTATTGAGTCCCACACTGTGGGTTATCCCTACAGAAGTCTTTAAGAATAGGAAAGGAGAGAGAGAGTTGCCCTGAGTGAATTTCAGAAATGCTAGACATTCAGGAATAAAGCCAACTAACAGTGCAGTATATCCACAACCAATGCTGGAACAGACACAAATCCAACTGTTGCCAATTTTAGCACAAATGCAGCATAAATAAAGTTAAATTCTAGTTCTTAAAAGGGTTTTTAAGCAATCACTTGTCAGTTCATATTTCTATAGGAATAAGCCAAACTACTGAATATTGAAATGATACTTTAGAAGAACACTGGTACATTTGCAACAATAATAGCAGTAAGAACCTATCTTTATTTGCTGATAAGTGAATATCATTGACATAGGTTGGACTTATTTCTAAAGAATCAGACACTGAATTGCAAGGTTAGATTTTGTAAACGGCTAAGCAAATAAAGCGACTCTTAGGCAAGTTTAATTTTTGATGTTTAAAATATGTTGTAGTCCTATAGGTACATGTATTTCACTCATTTATATTTTTCTCCTTATAAGATTGTCTTACTCTAAAAAAGCTTATAATTTCAATAATAAGTTAATACTTCAATAAAGTAAGTTAAGAATCAGCACACAAAATAATATTGAATTAATTCAATAAATAATGTTGAAATGTCAGGAAATTATGTGCTAATAGGCTGATCCAAGATTGGCACTAAAATATATTTTATTTTCTCTACTTACCAAGAGGACGATCTGAAATTTCAAAAAACTTCAGCTCTTATTTGAATGTTTTAAATTTTATGTCAGATTCCTTTGTGTAAAAACATATAACAAAATAATAAAAAGGTTACATACAAATTTTGCAACTCTGCTTCAATAAATTGTTTTATAAAAAATATCAAAGTCCTTAAATTTATTTCTAGTCTCCTTTTGCAAATGATTGAAATAATATTAATGACAATGATCATGTAAGATTTAGTGATTACTGGGTATAAAATTCTTTGTGGAAGAATCTCTGTAATAATAAAACTCTCTGTTTTCTAAGAAACTGCTGATTAAAAGTTGTGTAAAAACTATGTGACTGGAACATGTCTACAATTAGGCAGCTGCCTATGTAGCAGCTGGTGGAATAAATTTTGGAAGTTATGGTAACTTGAGTGAACACAGATTGCACTAAACTGTGTTGGAAGTAAGTTGCCAGTAGTTTCATTCATTGCATTGGAAGAACTTCTCTACTTTCTTCTGCAAATTAAGCCAGACGTTGGTTGTTGTTAATCTAAATGTGGAAGAAAACTAGTAGGTTTTAGAAAACTTTAATTAAGAAAAGATCCTTTCTTCAAATAAAATTTTCTCCAATCTTTTCAGCATTTTTCCACCACCAGTGACTCTCAGAGAGAAGATATAGTTCAGTCAAACAGATGCTGATTTTTGCAGACTTGCTTCAAAACAGTTTTTCTCAAATTTTTCTCAAATTTTCTCAAATTTGCTTAGAAGCCCATTTAGCTGCTGCAAAAATGTAAGCAATAGATTTATTGTCTTCTCTCTCCCAGTGGGAACATCAGTGGACATGTCTCGGTTATTCACTTTTCCCTCAGCAGGTGCAGGAAACCTTTTAATACAGAAGAGACTCTTTTACTGTTGATATTGTAAACAAAAGCAACAAGCCCTTTAGAAAAAGTGACTGAAATACTTAACCATGTGTACATGTGTGTTTTAGTTTTAGTCTCAGATCTCTAGTTTTCCATCCTCAGACTGTATAAGCTTTCCCTCCTATATGCTAGTTAAACTTTGTTATTTTAAATTATTTACTATTTATAGATATAAAAAGCTGATAAAAACATACTTTTAAGTATTATACATATAAAAGTAAATAATTATGCAATAGAAAATCTTAAAATACAACAATAATTGAAATATACCCAAAACAAAGAAAATGGAAACATAAACATAAAACATAGTAAAATGAATAACTAAAAAGGATATTTTATTTGCTTGGTTGTTTATTTTCTTCTATATTACTTCTATACTATTTCAATCTGGTTCATTTAAAAAATAGTAATAATAGCTTGAAAAAAATACAATTTAAAAAAAAAATTCAGAAGCCATTGGAAAGCAGAAAACAACTTCATGGAGCATGAAAGACAGATAATAAGCCACTTAGAGTCAGCTGATTGAAGCATCATAGAAATACTCATGATCAATAAAATAAATATTTAAATCAGTCTTCATTATTGCCATTATAACTTTCTTTGGAAAACCTGCAACTTGGAAACCATGAAGGAACATAGTATTGCTGTGTCCAATATCTCTTGGCCATGCTTTTGTATTCTCATTATTTCAGAGTTTAATTTGCATTTTAAGATCCTGTTTCTTTATTTTTGAACTGAATTCATTTGGGTGTACTTGTCTTATACCCAGTAATTCATATTTCCTAAGGAATCTCATAGAAATTTTTAAAAAAATGCAAACTTGCAATATCTGAAGAGTAGAAATTATCTTTAAAGAATAACTCAGTTACTAAATTTATGATTTAAAACACCCAATAGTAATCAGAGCTATGATAAAAAACCCATCGATGCAATACTTTTATTAGATCAATTTAAGATTTAGAATAATTGAAAATGTTATGAATTTCCAAGTTATCTTAATTAGAATGTTGATAACTGGATATCTCAATTTTAATATATATCAAGGGTCATGTACAACATGAGTGCATGAGAATTGAGGAATAAAATAAATATAATCTAGGCATGGTAGGTAACTTGTAATATTCCAAATATTGCTCAACTACAACTCTTAGCATTGCTAGGAAACATACTGTTGTGAGGATTGTCTAAGTCAACTCCAAATTCAACACCTCCACAAGTTTTAACTAAATAAAACAATTTGTAATTCTATAAGGGGGAATACAAAACAGTAAGAAAACATACAAGGATAATTCCTAGTGCCATTTTATGGTTGACAGTGAGGATGAGGTTATACTTGGGCTGATAAAAGACATAGCACCAAGATACTAGAATGCATATTTTCCCATTTATTTCTAATTCACGACCTCTCTGCTTTTATATTCATTGGAGGCTTAGCTGGTCATTTCAAATGGGGGGGGGGGTGTTCCCATTAAAAATTGGCATTAGGAGCAAACATTTTCCCCACATACTCTACAATAAATAAAAGGGAGAACAATTCATTTTGTTAATTTATCTTGCTGCCATTTAGCTACTATCCTAAACTGGTTATTGCAAATGATTTTTTCTGTATTAAGTTCTTGAGTGAGCATTAGGAGAAGATTAATGAAAACAAAATAAACATATTCTAATCCTAATGTGTTGTTTAAATCTAGAATTTAATTAACTTATAATTATAAGGCCCACTCCCAGCTTATTCCATTAAATATGCCATAGTGCTGCAGAGAGCCATTTTGGGCCTTTTCTCCCAACATTGCTTCCTTTAGAGTTCCAGTTCCTCTGTAGCTGATTGATAATAAGGTACTGAAGTCAAGAGCACTATATTCAGAATAAAGGAAACTCTTTCAAGGTCAGACTCAGGTTGAGCTGCACGGGGTCTTCCCAAAGAGGCCATTGGAACCCCTTTGTTCCTCTCTGCTTTGGCCATGTTCATCTCAATGTACATTTGAAAGAAACAATTAACAATAGGGCACTCCACTTGGAGTGTCTGGTGCACTTTGAAGCATCCACTGAGGAAAGCCATAAGAATGATACATCATTTTAACTGTGAGACTGTCAAGGTCATATAGCAGTTGAAAAAATGTCTCCACATGACTTCCCAGCATGCAGACAGGGACCAGCTGTAGAGTCATTTCATATCTGACATGTCGTTCCTCTAAAAACTGGCCTCCTGGGCAATATTTACAGGATCAAACCCATTTAGCATTTTTAAAAGCGTGGCAAACATTTTTTATACCTTTCAATCATTCATTTGCATCAAAGGAAGAAATCCTAGACTCTAATGTTAATGAATAACTGTTTTAAAATAATTAAATTATTCATCACATATAGCAATGTCTGCAAGAAATAGATTCATATATTTACCTTATATTAAAAATCATAGTTTTGTGCATACATATATGTGTGTGTAAACAGTATCTGTGTAATATGTACATTTAGGCTGGATTAAAAATAGAAAAAAAGAAAAAATCTTTGAATATTAATTACCATTTAGAATAACCATATTTTCATCTGAAGTTAAATATAACATTAAAAAACTATTATAACCTATATCATAATATTGATTGCTTAATCATAGTTTCAATCTAATCACTTAATAATAAAATCTGTTACTTGATTTACTTCCCATCTTTATTATTTTTGCAAATAACTCAAGGCAGTGAATATCCCTAATATTTCTGCCTCCTCCTATTTTCCCCACAACAATAACCCTGTGAAGTGGTACAGAGCGGGAGAGTGTGACTGGCGCACAGAGCTAGTATTTCATGCCTAAGGTAGGACTAGAACTCATAGTCTTCTGATTTCTTACCTGGTGCCTTAACCACTAGACCAAACTGACTCAGCATGTACATACACATCTACATGGTAGACCAAGCAAATTTAACAAAAATATCTAAAAATTAAAAGAGAAAGAAAGGAAAATAATATGAACTTGGTTTCCAGTCAGACACTGTCCTCTGTGATAACCCAGGGTGTTCTGTATATAAATAGTAGAATCCAAATAACCCATTCTGATTGGTCACTAAAAACTAATGGGGATAGGTTCAAAAAGAACCAATCCCCAAAGCCGCACAAAGGCGGCAAAATCAAATGAATGTCATTGGCTACAAGCCGGCAGACAGGAAAGTATAAAAGGGCTGTCGCGGCTTGAGCCAATGTTCCGTTTTGCAACTGTACTATAAATAAAGACTTGTTGTTGGAACCCGGTCTACCTCGCGTTTTTCCAGACGGAACACTGGCGACGAGGATGGGATCGTCCTAAACGCGAGACGGAGCACGCGGTGACAGACAAGCCAGACAAAGAGAAATGGCCGGAAACAATGCGCCGCCCGCACCCTTCAACCCCAATGAAGAAGATTGGGAATCTTACGTAGACCGTTTCCAGATGTACCTAGAGAGCAATGAGATGGAGGAAATCTCAGACCAATGAAAAAGAGGCATCTTCTTGACACATTTTTTAAAATGGCCAAGGCCCGCATTTTTTAAAATGGCCAAGGCTTTGCAAAGCCCCGAGATGTCAAACAACTGATGTGGACCGAGCTCCAAATAATATTAAAGGCCCACTATGCACCAGTAGTGTCAAACTTGATAAAGCGGCACGAGTTTTATCGGAGAGACCAGAAAGAAGGCGAAACCATAGCTGATTTTGTAGCCGCACTACGCCAAATAGGGGGAGCGTGCGAGTTTCTTAACTTAGATGAAGCGATGCGGGATCGAGTGATATTGGGGTTAAGAGACTCAACCATACAGAGCAAACTACTGAACAAACCCAACATATCAGTAGCCGAAGCTATTGCAGAAGCCTCGGCTGCTGAAGCCGCCAAAAAATCGGCTGATAAGATGAAACAAATGAATGCAAGTAACGATGAAAAAAGCCCGGCCAGAGGAAAAAAACAACCTCCCACAACCACTCATTACGAAGAACTCGAAGAGACATCAGAATCCGGGGAGGAAGACGACGAAATCCACCGCTTATACGCTAACAAGAAAGGGCGCGAAAATAGAAATCGGCGGGAATGTGCTGGCTGCGGGGGAAACCATCCCCAAGCCGATTGCAGATTCCTCGATGCCATTTGCAGAGCATGCAAGAAAAGGGGGCATATCGAGAAAGTCTGCAGAAACAAAAAGAATTACAGCCCAAAGAGACGAAACGACTCCCCAGCAAAGCCTGAGCCAAGACTCTCCAAGAGAAAGTGGCAGCGAAACAGGCAAGCCACTAACCGGGAGAAAGCATACCAAACTTTCACTATCGGAAGCACTCAGACGGAAAGCGGGAAGAAAGTAAAAATAGTTGTAAAGATCGAAGACAGCCCCTGCGAGATGGAAGTTGATTCTGGATCGTTCCTATCCATGGTGTCGTGGGACACCCTCAAAAAACTAATTCCTGACATCAGAATTAAGGAACTCCAGAAACAAAAACTAACCCTCAAAGATTATCAGGGAAACCGAATTCCTGTAATCGGCCTGGGACATTTTCAAATCGCTTACAGGCAACATGTCGCAGTACTACCACTAACAATAGTCGACCGAGATCGACCAAGCCTCCTGGGTATCGAATGGTTTGCACCATTGGGCATCGGGATGACCGGAGTAGACCGGGTGGCCGCAACTGACTGGGAAGAAGACCTGATCCGAGAATTCCAGTCTTCGACGGCTCCCTAGGCAGGTATCAGGGAACCCCCATTTTGTTTAGTTTAGACCCACAGATAACCCCTAAAAGACTAAAGGCCAGACGGGTCCCTTTTGCTTTAAAAGAAAAAATAGAGGAACAACTAAATAAATTGATAGATCAAGGGGTTTTAGAACCGGTTGACCACGCTAAATGGGAAACACCAATTGTGACACCAATTAAGCCAGACGGGTTGGTTTGAATCTGTGGTGACTACAAGGCTACCCTGAACCACGCGTTGCAACAGAGCGCGTACCCGGTGCCAGTTGTGTAACACCTACTGCACTCTCTTGGGGGAGGAAAGGTTTTCGCCAAACTAGACCTGGCACAGGCATACCAACAGCTCCCAGTAGACCCCTTAACAGCGGAAGCACAAACAATAGTGACTCACAAAGGGGCATTCAAATGTAACAGGCTCCAATTTGGAGTAAGCGTAGCCCCAGGCGTTTTCCAGAGCCTCATGGAACGCCTGCTAAATGGCATAAGAGGGGTCGTGCCATACTTTGACGACGTCCTAATTTCAGCCAAGGATGCAACACAACTAAAGAAAAGACTTAAAGAGGTTCTAAATAAATTCAGAGAATCTGGCCTTAAAGTAAAGAAAGAAAAGTGCTGCCTAATGACTGATCGCGTCGAGTTCTTAGGATATTTAATTAATGGAGAGGGCATACACCCCACCGAAAAAAAAGTAAGAGCAATAAAAGACGCACCAGAACCAAAGAATAAAACTGAGCTGCAGGCATTTTTGGGACTGATAAACTTTTATAATGTGTTTCTACCCCAAAAAGCCACTATAGCGGAACGATTGCATCGATTACTGGACAAGAAAACAATTTGGACATGGGGGCTTAGAGAAAAAAAAGCTTTCCAAGGAATAAAAGACTTATTAACATCAAACACCGTTCTTATCCAGTTTAGCAAAACACTGCCATTGACGGTGACCTGCGACGCTTCGCCATTTGGAGTCGGTGCCATCCTGAGCCACCAATTGCCTGATGGGAGAGAGGCACCCGTCGCATACTATTCTAAGACCCTGTCCAAAGCCGAGTGTAATTACAGCCAGTTGGACAGAGAAGCTCTTGCAATTGTCGCCGGAGTGAAACGCTTCCACGAGTACCTATATGGAAGAACTTTTCAAATCGTAACAGATCACAAACCGCTACTAGGAATTTTGGCGGGAAACAAACCTACACCGAATATTCTGTCCCCACGAATGACTAGATGGTCAGAGTTCCTGGCAGCCTATTCCTATACCCTGACACATCGCCCAGGGAAACAAATTTCCCATGCAGACGCTTTGAGCAGAGCACCATTGCCATCAACAGAGGAAGACCCGGCACCAACGATGACAGCATTGCAAATAAAGACTTGCCCCGATCTACCCATATCTGCGAATGATGTCGCCAGAGCCACCGCAAAAGACCCATTGACTGCCCGCGTACTTAACTGGGTAGGTAAAGGCTGGCCGGAAAACCAAAAAACTGAGAACTTTAAACCTTTCCGGACCAGACAAACTGAACTCTCAATCCAAAAAGGTTGTTTATTGTGGGGTGATCGGGTAATTATTCCTAACAAATTACAAACCAAAGTACTGGGTATGCTTCACGAAGGCCACCCAGGGATAGTTAAAATGAAAAGCCTTGCTAAAAGCTACGTTTGGTGGCCGGGTATAGATAGAGACATCGAATACTGGGTAAACTCGTGCAATAAATGACAAAGAATCAGGCTGTCTCCGCCAAAAGCACCCATAAGAGACTGGGAAACCCCAAGAGGCCCCTGGTCACGAATCCACATTGATTTCGCAGGTCCTACCAAGGGGCATATGTTTCTGATTATCGTGGTTGCATACTCTAATTGGCTGGAGGTAAAAATTATGCTATCTACGACAACAGAAACCATTATAAAACAACTTGACAAACTCTTTGCAACCCATGGCCTACCGGACGTCCTAGTGTCCGACAATGGGCCACAATTAACCAGTCTCCAATTCGAGCAATACCTAGCCTCCCTAGGTATAAGACATGCCCTAACCGCGCCGGCCCACCCGGCTGCAAACGGTAGAGCAGAGAGAATGGTCAGGTTTACCAAGGAGGGTTTAGAAAAAATAGACACTGGGGATATCTAAAATAAAATAAATCGATTACTCACCCTCCAACATATCACACCCAGTACTACAACCAACAAAACCCCAGCAGAATTACTGATGGGGAGGAAACTAAGGTCGCATCTAGATAGATTGCACCCAAATTTCACACCAGAAACCCCCCCCGACTCCTCCACCCGATGCAGGACCTTTGCAATAGGCGACTTAGTTTATGCTAAAAATTTTACTGGGGACCCATTATGGCTACCCAGACAAATCACACAAATAACAGGCCCCAAATCATACCGACTAACGGTAGACAACGGCAGGGAATGGAAGCGGCACATAGACCAGCTTCGCTCCCGAAACATAGAACGAAATGCAAACACACAACCACACATAGGAAAACACGACGAAATTCAAACCAAAGGGGGGGGGGAATGCGAGAAATCAATAAAGAACCGTTTAAATTAAACTCCGAAAACAATAACAATCAAAAAGAGCAAATAAAAGACTCACTGTTTGAAGAAAGTTGCAAGAAGAGTCCATCTGAAGGGGCCAGCCAGGCCAGCTTGACCTGCCCAGAAGAAACGGGAGGGAGCGGCAAAACCACCGGCCTAAGGAACTCAGGCGGCAGTAAAATGGCTGACTCACCCTTCCAGACAGTTCCATGGAGAAGGACGGAAGACACAGCAACCCCATCCGAACCGGTCGAAGTCTCCAACAATAATGAACCGCGCAAGTCCAGTCGAGTCAAGAGAAGCCCCACCTACCTGCGCGACTACGTCACCACGTAGGACTGAACTAAGAGGGGAGGGGTGTTCTGTATATAAATAGTAGAATCCAAATAACCCATTCTGATTGGTCACTAAAAACTAATGGGGATAGGTTCAAAAAGAACCAATCCCCAAAGCCGCACAAAGGCGGCAAAATCAAATGAATGTCATTGGCTACAAGCCGGCAGACAGAAAAGTATAAAAGGGCTGTCGCGGCTTGAGCCAATGTTCCGTTTTGCAACTGTACTATAAATAAAGACTTGTTGTTGGAACCCGGTCTACCTCGCGTTTTTCCGGACGGAACACAGAGTATATCAGAAATATAACAAAACCCAAAACGTAACACAAAGTACTTTAATGCCTTCAACTTGGCTTCACTGTTTAATTGTTCACAGTGGAGGAGTAACCTATTAACATTATGAAAATAACATTTCAACAGAAAGAAACACAGTTCAAATTCAAAGAGCCAATAGAGAAGCAAAAACCAAAAAAATCTTGCATTGAATAAAGTTACATGACAGACCAGGATAGATAATTGCCAACTTCAGGAAGGTAACCAGTGACAGTCCATTGGAAGAACGCCAACCAAGATAAACCTTCTTTAGGAATAAAACACTAATTTGTCTCCAGCCTCTGTTAGCACGCAGGTCCAAACTCTTACGCAAATCTCACACCTGCAACCATGAAGAGGATCATGGCCCTATTCTCCTGAATAGACCATGTTTTACCCTGATCCTCTCCTTCCTGCATGACCTAGGATGGATAGGGGATGGGCCTGGGTCTTCCTCTGACTGCTCAACTGGCCTCTGCCCTTCCCCAGCCTCCTCCACCACCTCTGGAGCCACACACCCACTCCCTGTTGGCTGTTCCCCCTCTTCCTGAGAGTCAATCTCCACCAGGAGCATGTCCTCCTCTCTGTTCTTTAACTTATCTGATTTCAGGGGTGGGATGCAAATATGTTTATTACTAGTTCTCTGGGCATCGCTAAGTGGAAGTAGCTAAGTGGGCATGGCCATGTGACTGGGTGAGCATGGCTTTTTTTGCACTCCATTTTTTGGACTCCTGGCCTTAGGGAAGCCTCCTGGGGGGGCATTTTTGGTCCAGGAAGGCATAAAATGGAGTGGGGAGGCATGCAGCACCTCCCCATGCTCCATTTTTTTTTTTTTTTTGGCCTCCTGGGCCTCAGGGGAGCCTACTAGGCAAAGTAGTAAGACAGTTAGGGGGATCCCAGCACAACTGATCTTCAAAACAACTGATCCTCAGGAGGGAAAAAAGAAATACCTTAAGGAGTGAGACTGGGTGGGGGAGAATGCAGCCAGCAATGTCAGGCATGCATGCTATGTCATGCATGCACAATAAGGATTGACTGGGCAGGGTGGGGAGCGGTGAATGGAGATGGGTGGGGCCATCCAGGGGCATGATTTGTCAGTTCTCCAAACTCTGCAGAATCATAACAACCGGTTCTATTCTAAATTGGTCCGAACTGGTAGAATCCCACCTCTGTCTGATTCTTAACAAAATGTGAGTAGAATAGTGGGTTTTTTTTTAAAAAAAAAAATAAGATATTTAACTTCAAGGCAACCATAATGTTAGAAGGAATTATATTAAGTCTACTTTTAAAATGCAATGGGAACATTTTAAAAACACAATTTTGCAAGTAAGTGATTCTTACTTTAAAAAATAAATTGCTAGTATGTTATGGTGGCATCATTTGGTATAATGCACAGTAGCTTCTGAGCATTACACAGAATGAAATAATAGAATACTGGAATGGAGTGTGCAATCACTTTTTAAAATACATAATAACTTATATATATTGATCTATAACTTTGAACTCTGAAATCCATAGATAATCCCTTTATCATTGGTAAGCATTATGAACAACCTTTCTCATGACCAAAAATTCAGGAGGGGTGGAAATGGAGGAGGATGGGCTGATAAAGTAGTAATTAAATTATCATAGGCATCTTTAAAATGGAATATAGGAAGAGGCACAAATGTTAACTTTTATGTAGCATAACTATAACTGCCTTTCAAGTTAGAGAAAGGATTGTTGAGACGAAAAATTAGATAATGCCACTTTCAGATTTTGGGGTACAATGGATTCAATCTCTTGCCATTTTAAGAGTCAGTTTAAGAGCTAATTTTTATAAAAAGCAAACTGGAAATCAGTTGTAGCTGGTGCGCTACATTTTTGAAAAAGCCAATAGAAATCAAATTGGAAACAATTATCTAGTAGCAGAAGGCACAAGAGCAAGATCTTGTCTTCAAATGATAGATGTTCATCATTCTCCATTTATGGAATCTGGCAAAGCCTGAGTCTATGTGAGTTTTATCAAAGCATTTAACCCTTTGTGGAAATTCTCTATATAACCTCTTTTATTTGAATAATTTCCTTAAGGTTGTAGCAGTACCTGCTCTTTGAAACAGGTTTCCTGAAATCTGCATGATTCCAATTCTGCTATTGTTTTGAAGTGCCATGAAGATGTGGAAAGAGTGAGATTTAGTTCGAATCTATACATATATATGGTGAAAAAAAGAATCCTGCAAATTTACAAGATGGAATGGCTTAAGGAACAAAGCTGTTACAGAATCTAGTAATTCTGCTATAAATACTTTGAAACCTCCTCCCAGAGGGGAGCAACAGAGACAGACGAAGTGGGTGTGAGGGGTCTCTAACAATGGTTCGAACTCTAAGCACATAGCGCTTATAAGCAGTATCCTGTACAATTGGAAGTGAGCTTCCTATAATCTTCTTGACTGTCCTTACTACTCACTGTATGGACTTTCTATCTGAGGTACTGCTACCACCAAACCAGTGATGCAGTTTGTTTTTTAAAAAGTCTCAATTGTGCCTCTGTAAAAACTGGTCAGGGCAGAAGGAGAAAGGTGTGCTCTCCTCATCTAACACAGGAAATGCAAATGCTGGTTTGCACGATTCACTAAAGATAATGTATGAAGAGACCAAGTCAGATTGTTAGTTATCTGCATCCCACATACTTAATGCTATTGCCCATCTCCATAGCTGCAGCCTTGATACAAAGTGGAGTATAACTACGCCAGCTATTTAAAATCAACAACGATCTCCTTTTTTTTATTAATATTCAAAACCAGGTTATTTTTAATTTTTATTTATAACAACTATAAATTTAAACCACTTAAAGCTGCATTTTGACCTTATTTCAGTAGCCAGTAAACATCCCATTGTTTGCAACTGAATGGCTATCAAATTTGATAGAATTTGGAAACATCTATTTGGGGGATTGGAAGAGGTTTTGGATATAATCTAAACCAGGGGTGTCAAACTGGCAGTCCACGGACTGGAAGCATCATGTGCAAGCCACACCCACCACAGCTCCACAAAGGGGGAAAATATCACATGACAACATGACATGGCAAGTTTGACACCCGTGATCTAAGCCCTCTGCAAGAATCCACTATATATAAAATTAAAAATGTAAGAGTTGGAAGGAATTCTCTCTACTTCCAGGCTGTTTGTCTCACTACTAACAAAGGTGCAAATTTCCTCTATTGCATGTTGCCTCCTACCTACAGTCTTCCTTTTCTCTATTGGCAACTGTTTTGATGTAGTTTAAATTGGCTGTTGTTGGTATAACCCGCAGTAGTAAAACTCATTCTTTAGCTCGTCATTTTTGCTTCTTCTGAATTCCCCCACTACTTTGGATTTTTTAGTCTCTCTCTCTCTTTTTTATAATCCTCCTCTCTCTTAATCTCTCACATAGAGACACACACACCTGAACATACATATACACATGCAATTTATATTATAACTGGACATACAATCTGCATTCAAAGCCTATGGTTTTCATACCAATATGATACCATGATTCCCCAAGAATTCTGGAAATAGTAATTTTGTGTGGATTGTTTTATTTTCTCTAGTCTCGCAGTCTTCAAAGAGCCTCCATTCTGTGGAACAGAATGCTATTAAACCTAGTTCTGGGATTAATGTGCCAGTAAAGCAGCATTTAAAATACAAGGAAACTTATATATCATCTCCAGCCACCAGGAGGAGCCTTCTCCTTTCTTATTATTTTTTTTTTCAGTACCATCTTGTAACAATTTAGAAAATATTTGAAGACTCCAAAATTATGCTTAATTCTAAATCCAAGACCTATGGGTAATAAAGAAACCTAATTTACATTCACTTCAAATTCAGAAGAACAATTAATGGAAACTTTTGGAATAAGGTGGGGTATACTTTTCTTGAAATTAGTTTGTCCTTAAATAAAGATATCTAAGTACAATATGGATATATTACTCTGTAATTAAAATGATGCCCATAACTAATTTTCATTGTGTCCTGTCCTATTTTATAAATATTTACTTGTCTCTAATTGCATATAGAAAATAGAATGAAAATAATATCTTCACTATTCATCAGTAAGCTCAATCAATAATGAAATAAAAGCAACAATTTTATGAGAAATAGGGATGAGATGGTGAAAAAAAATAAATTTTCCTTTTTTTTCCCCCTGCACACTTGCTCATACCCACTATAGATCATTACCCAGCTGACTAATCCTACATAAGTCTGACTTAACTCACAGGAACACAAACTCAAAGAACAAAATAGGATTCTACAAAAACATTTTTTAAAGTCAGATTAGTGGAGGTTTTTGTCATATTTACTATGTTTAGCTTGTGCATGTACTCTGAATCCTAGCATTACAAGGCATGTACCTCCTAGTGAAATGAACTGGAGGCAGACAAATAGTATGTTAGCTTACAAGGTAGTGTCTAGAGATCCTAATTCACATGAAGTGTGAGTACGCTTGGAATGTGCACTTGTGGGATATGTGAAAATTCATCAGAATTATTTTTTTACTATTAGCAAAAAATGCTGCATGACACAAGAGTATGACTAAAATTAAGAATGTAGTTTACATGTTAATAAAAAAGTGCAATATGAAAACTTCACTTAACAATGTTCATAATGGGTCATGGAGGTAATCTGGTAAAATCATGGCATATAGAAGTTGGTATACTGGATATATAATGAACAACTGGTAAAAACAAATTAATGAAGGAAATAAAAGAAAATAGATATGGTGCTGGTTTGTGAAACTGAACAAAAAAGAAGGATACAATGTATTTGAATGAAAATGGCCAGATTTTATGGAGTAGAATTGATGAATACAGGCATAGAAATGAGTGTGTGTGTGTGTGTGTGTGTGTATCATTTATGAATTAAAAGGGTGAACTGTCATAAAATATAAAGTGAGCTTATATCACTTATTGTGGGTGAACATAAAATTAGAAATTCAGAGGACAGTGATGGTTATGTTCCAATGAGTGAAAATAACGGAAGATTTAGCCTTTCAAGAAAAATTGTTCAATATTCAGAATGAATAAGATCTGGGGAAGGGGAATATTCTGTTGGGTAACATAAATAGATGGATGAAATAAGATGAGACGATAGAAAATCACATGGAGATGTAAGAATGAATAAGAATAGTGTACCTGCCTGGGGAAAAAAAAGATTGTTTTAAATATATATAAATTAATTAGATTAAGTATATTATTTATTTATTTATTTATTTAAATGGTGTTTTTTTAACTTTTAAAGGTTTCTTTTTTTTTCAATAGTATAATCCAGATTTGGTTTTAGTTCTCCCAAATCTTAATCTCAATCTTAATCTTAATTCTGTAAATACGCTACACCAACCTACACCAACAGTGTTCTACAGTGGCTGGGAAAAGTGTAGCGGCACGAGAGAAGATTCTGTAAATGCTGCTTCTCTATCAAATTGCTACATAAAAAAACCCCATAATTTATACAGTGTGGTTTAATGAGTTGACTTTATACAGTAAATTTAATAAATTTTTAAAAGGCAAAGAATTGATTAGCTGGCAAATAACATTTTTTAAAATGTTTGCTATGGCAAAACAGCACTCCAAAAGCAGTTTTTAAAATCTTTCATCTTGAGACAATTAAACTCTATGTAATTCTTCAGAAATCAAAAGGTTCAGTATACAAGTACTTACATGCTGAGGAAAAGAGGATTAATTGCTTTGTTAAAAGTTGGACTTAAGGTCTGTTGGTTTTGGCAGTTGATTGAAATAGCTCAAAATATATCTCAGATTGTTATTGATTGCTCTGTGCAATCTTCCTTTTGACTCTGAAGTCACACAACAGGGAGCCAGATTCAAAATGATTCACTCCCAGGCTAAAAGTTTCCTCTACCCTACGAGGACTGTCAGACACAAACACACATAGAAATGTAGGATTTCAGATTCAATCCAGTCACAGAATTCCCTCCACCTCATTCAGTTTTCCAAAGAAATATAGTATGTGCATACAATGGACAACTAAAATAATAGAAATGTTAGGAAAATTTGAATTAAGCAGCTATACATGTTAACATTATCTATAGTTTTTCAGATACCTAATGAGCACATAAATTAAGGTGCAAACTAGTATTAAATGTGTCCCAAACCCTTAACTCTTAATTTGGTGGAGTCATGAAAGTGAAGTGGTTGTTGATGAGAATATTTCTTTTTTCCTTCTATTTAATCATGTCCAACTCCTCATCAATACAATAAAAAGGGCAGTACAAATAATTATACTTTAAAAAAAAAACTTGGGAAAGAGGATGGAAGATTGTCCATAAGAAGAGCTGTTCATTTCTTGTCCCATGGACATTTTCTTAGCTGTTACTTAGCAATGAAACTGGCCCTAAATGTGCTTATTTTTTTAATTTGCAGCTTTTCATCACTCACAAGGATCTTTCTGCATCAATGTAAGCTTCGAGGCCTTAAAAACCACCTCTTTCTGCATTGGAATCTTTAATAAACAGGGATGATATTGAAAATATTATTGTAATATGACAATCTTTTCTTAAATGTGGAGGAAGATGTTTAAGTGAACAGAAGACATGTGCTAACAAATAGATACTGACAATATCTAATTTAGCTGTTTAACGTATTTTAAAATTGTGTTCACTCTTAAACCCAGTGTACAAGAGCTCTCGCATCCTCTTATGCCTTTCCACTGATTAAAAAAGTCAAAATGGAAAAAGCTTAAATAATTCCTCCATAGCCCCCTTCTGGCCATAGAGGGTAGACTCATGGTGATTACTTGATTCTGCAAGGAAGCTGAAAAAACAGTGGACCATGTGGTTAGCTGCTACAAGAAGATCATACAGACTGACTACAAACAACGGCATGACAAAGTAGCAACAATGGTGCATTGGAAGATCTGCAAGAAATATTATTTGCATGCAAACAAGAACCGGTGGGGCTATAACATAGGGAAAGTGATAGAAAATGAAGAAACTAAATTGCTCTGGGACTTTAGAATTCAAACAGACAAGCACCTGCCATATAACATCCCAGACTTAACAACTGGCAATAAGGAAGACAAAAAAAGTCTGGCTAGTGGACATGGCAAGAGACAGCAGAACAGAAGAGAAAGAACGAGAGAAAGTAACAAAGTACAAAGATCTGCAAACAGAAATAGAACTACTGTTGCAAAAGCAAGCAAAGCTTGTACCAATAGTAATAGACAGCTGGAGCACCACTTGAACACCATCGGCACTGATAAGTCACCGTAAGTCAATTGCAAATGGCAGCTTTATTTGGAACATACATCCTGCCATGATACCTATAACACCAACAAACATCCATATCTGCCTATGCTTGGAAAGGACTTGATAGGTGGACAAAAATGCCACATCCAGTTTGAACATCTAGGTGACTGTGTGATGAACAATAATAATACTTTTCCAGAGTTTACAAAACAGTTGAAAAAATGCTATTCTGACGATCAGATTATTTGTTTACTATTTTCAGCTTGATTGTTATTTTGTAAATGAAATACATTTGTGCAATCATTTCTTCCCAGGTTCTCATTTCTTCCCACAGAAAACATAGTTATCATACTGTGTCATTTATATGAATAAATAATACATGATTTTGCTGCATATGTTTATGTTAAATATAGTGAACTCCATCCTTTTAGCAACTTTCATTGATTTCCCATTTATTTTAGCCCAGTCAGTCTGCTGCAAAAGGGAACATTGGTTTAGATTAGCAAGATTCCACTCAAGCTTTTAAAGTCATATCTATTTATAGTTTATAGTGTATGCCTGATAAATATAGTAACTATGATTTTAGTCTGTGTGATTATCCTGTTTGGTGCACTTGTGAAGCTTGCTAATTTCATAAAACTTTTAAATGTTCAGCTGAAGAAATATGGAAAAGTAATGTCATTCAGTCCTAAGCCTATTCTACCCAAAACTTACTTAGCTATGGCATCTTTCACTTTACAGAAAACTGCCATAGAGATTCATTATTTTTGTTCATGCAGCTGACATTATTTATTCTAATTTACTATCTCCTTCCCAGATAACAGAAGAGGAGATTTTCCTTCCTTCTCTGCAACTTGATCCTTTGTAACTGAAAAAACAAAAATTGAACATGAGATAAACTTCAAGAAATAAAAATAATATAAAAATATGGACCATTCCTTTTCTGTTAAAAGTATTTCTGAGCTGTATCCCAGTTAAAAAAAAGTTATATATTTTCAAAAAGGCTGTTGAATTCATAGAGACTGAATAAGAAAGCTACATTTGAATCATTATTCCTGAAATTAATGTTTCTATCCACTGCGAGGATTTATTTATATTTTTAAATTATCAGGGGGAAGCACATGATGAAGTAAGAGCCTTAAGAGTCACATCCCTGTATATAGTAATACAATTCAAGAATAGTGTAGCATTCAACAGGCTATTTATTTTGGAAGGTTCTCAAATATTATAACGGGATGCTGATGTCCATTGTTTCAGTAATTCAGTTTAATTATGGTATTTACACCACTCTGCACTCCAGATCAGTTTTCTTTGAACCATTTGACCCACCATCATAGTGATCCTTCCCTTCCCCCTCCCTCTCCCTCCCTCCTTCCTTCCCTCCCTCCCTCCCTCCCTTCCTTCCTTGGAATTAGTACTGTGCTAATTGTATTTTACTTAATAAACCACAATTGTTCATTCTCAGGGACCAGAAAGATTATCAAACTAAATGAAAGTTCTTACCAGATTCTAGTAAGAGAGAAGTTCCCTGAGGAAGAGATCCAGCACGAGTCTGAAACCTTCGAAGACTAAACCTCTTGTCCCAGTGATCAACAGATTGTATTCTGCAACATTATCCTGGGACACTTTTATTTGTCTTCATTCACAAATTAAATCTGTGCAAAATATAGAAACCCAACTATACCCTGACTATAGAAAATGGAGTAAATCATCCAGAAAAAGCTGGGGTGAGAAATCTCCAGCCATTGTATTACAATGGAGTCACTGTGTGTGAGTTGGGCAACTATATCACATTGCTTAATAAATACATACATACATACATACATACATACATACATACATACATACATACATA
>BLBF01000005.1:12830971-12850091 GCA_015471245.1 Laticauda colubrina
TTCATTTACCATGTAGTCAGTCCATTCAGGGATATTCAGTTAGCAAAGTCCATGTAGAATATCCTATTGTCAGTTCACATAAATCAGTCCGTTGTTGTCTCTCCCGTTCGAGCAATGCAGTCTTGCTTCCAAGCAGTAATCAGGGATCATCAAAGCCAGAGAGAGAGAGAGCAAGCTGTAGCCTTGCTACTTTTATATGGTTTTCATAACCACACCCACAGTTGCTATTTTACAGTTAAAGCTGCATACACTAACTATGATTCATAGTTATGATTTCACCTAAACCAGTTAGGGTGAACAATGTTATCCCTAACAGAGCTGTTAAAGTAATAGCTGACAGTTCAGTACCTAGGGATGAGCAGCCCAAGCGGAGCGTGACTGGGGAGGAAGCAATAGGAGCTAAGCCGCCATCGATTAACATGTTTGAAGTAAAAACAATAGAGCGAATCACAGGTGGGAGGCGAGTGGATGGGCCTATTATGAGCACAATGGCTAAATTGATCAATGATGCAGAAAGGTCTGAAAACTGAACCTTGTAATATAAGGCTTGTGAGCGGTCTCTGTTCAGTGTCCCATTAATAATCACACACTGAAGTCTATCCCTGAGTAAGCTTCCTATCCACTGAACCACTCAGTGGTTAAGCCCAGGGGTGGGATTCAAAATTTTTAACAACCAGTTCTATGAGCGTGGCTTAAGTGGTGGGCGTGGCTTGGTGGTCATGTGACTGGGTGGACATGGCTTGGTGGTCATGTTATTGGCTGGGTGTGACCAACTCAGTATCACTCACATCGAGGCATGCATCTCCTCACCTGGCCTCTCATGACTGTGGGGATGCTGCAACAGTCATAAGTGTGAAAAATGGTCATAAGTCACTTTTTCAGTGCCATTGTAACTTTGAATGGTCACTCCACATAAGCAAAGTACCAGCAAAGGAGGGGAAAAAAACTCCAAAGACATTCCTGAGACAGGAAGTCTAGTCCTGCCAAGAATGTAATAAGGGTTAACGGAGAGGCAGTTTCTATAAGCAACACCAGAATGTTTCCTTCTTGCCTTCCTTACAGGATTAGGCCAGGAATTTCTTCTAACAACAAGTTCTCCAAACTGCTTGGGATGTTTACAACCGGTTCTAGCAAATAGGCGTGAACTGGTAGAATCCCACCCCGGTAAATCCTAATCTGTATAACTTTTTGTGAAATTATGTGGAACTTTATCAAATGTTTTACTAAAATCCAAAAAAGACTATGTCTGCAGCATCACCTTCATCCAAAACATTTATAACACAATTAAGAAAGTCAGTCAGATTAATTTGACATGATCTACCCTCAGTAAAGCCATGGGTCCATCAAGCTGTGCATTTTCAAATGTTTGTTAATCCGATCTTTCAGGAGCGATTCCATTAACTTCACAACTATAGAAGTTACACTCATTGGTCTATAGTTTATAGGTTCTTCCCCAACCCCCTTCCTATGAATGGATACTATATTAGCTGTTTGCCAGTCATGGAGAACTTCACCTGTTAGAAGAGACTGGTTAAACAGATCAGTTAATGGTCCAGCAAGCACACTTAGGATTTCCCTCAGAACTGGGTGAATCGACCCATTTAGATAAAAATAAGACTTTGGCCATCAACACTTCAAGGATTCAACCAGCAGCTTTAAAAAAATGAAATCCAGTGTCCTTTATCCCATCCCTCCAAAACAAAGTATACTACATTTGTCTTTCATAAAGAATAGCAATGTACACTTCATCAGATACATAGGCATCCCAAAGTGCCCAATTAAATATAGAATATTTACACATATCCCTTATGCTTAAAAAATAAAATAATTAAACATATTGAGATATTTAGAACTGCCTTACACTTGTCTTTGTCTGAAAGTTTGGAGGCTGATTTGGAGGCGCCTTTACTCTGGCCTTGATAGATAAGTAGCCACACCCACAGAGACAAGATAAGGAGTAAGTTCCAAGGATGGCTTTTTCCAAGAAAGACTATATAACTTTTGATCAGGCACCCTAATGAGGTAAAGGAAGGAAACCTATTATATGGAATAACACCGAGAGAGGACTTGGGTGAAGGATGGCATTCTATAGGAGGGCTGAATGAAATATACATAGGGTGTTGTAAAATGCAAGGCCTACCCACCTAATGGCTTGCTGTCATCACTCTTGAGTGAAGAATACTTAACTTTATGAAATCACCTGCTTCATTCATCCCAATTCACTTGGTAAGGAACAAAATTCTAAGAGCCTTCTCATAAAATTATTCACAAGAGAAAATTAATCCCAACTTCTTTTAGCAGAGAATATTGCAGTTGCCAAATAACTGTTATAGATCAAGGATCATCTTCAATGTTATTTATATTGTAAATTATTATAGCAATAGCAATAGCACTTAGACTTGTATATCGCTTTGCAGTGCTTTACAGCCCTCTCTAAGCAGTTTGTCGTGTTTTTAATAATTGTATTAATTTTCTTAAATAGTTGCAATGTTGCTCTCCCACTCCAATTCTAACAGTAATCTGTACATTTTTAGATTGTTACTTTCAGTAGGAAAAGTAATTAATTTTCAAAGCAAGATGGTGACTTCTTTGTATCCTTTCTTTTAAAAAACCCCACTGGAATAAAACTACCACTCAATGTCTTTGTATGTATTTATATTTTGCACGTAAATCTCTGCAAGGCTTCGATTGTGTTGACCCATCTTAATTACTGTACAGTATAGAATTCTGTGAATACCAGTAAAGAGAGAAGATGCCTTCTTATCAAAATTGCTTCCCCTCCAAAGATGAGATGTAGCTTTCATTAGCATATTATTTGTATTACATATTTTTATAAAGTCTATTTGAAGGAAAAACTATCTGGCCTATGGATTCATTTACTTATTGTATATTTTCTAGCTATATCTGTTGTTGGTTGGTTCTTATAATATGAAAAGCATGATTTGTCTCAAATGAGTCTCCTCACAATACTTGTTTCTAAGGTCAATATATGGTAATTTTACTAATCCTTATTTTTTTAGTATTGAAACTAAAGCTCATTTAGTATTTTATCTGACACTTCCACTGAAAGGCTTTGAAATAAAACTTAGAATTTTGAAATAGCCATCATTTTAAATGCTACAATTCAATACAGAATACTTAAACATTTCTTATTCCAGATTTTTGCTTCTTTTTTATTTTTTTCCATATTGAAATAAAATTATTATTAAAACTGTAAATGTCTTTGGTTATATTTGAAAGACTTGCTTTTCACCACTGTACTTAAAACATCAGCTATCCCCATTTGTATTTTATGAGATGTTTAAAAGAAAAGCAGTTTGGACTTTTGAAAATATACTTTTTATCTCTATACTTCTGCAGATTCTAACATTCTGATGCATATTGCTTCAAGCTTCTTTCAAGAGGCCTTCACCTGTCATGCCCCCTGATGGGCATTTTCCTCTTTCATCACTTGTTCTCTCCTGGAGTAGGATGCTGTCCCAGCCATCCTTTACTCGTCCTCTGGCATTTTGGGAATTGTCCTTAGACATTTTTTTTATTATTTAGCATGCAAATTAGTACAAAAATCAAAAAACTAAATTGGCTCAGCAGCCATCTTCTCCAGCAGCTGACCATGTCCTTTTGGTAGCTGTGGCTTTCTAAGCACTGAGGGAAGACTTTTTCCCAGGCCCAAGTAGAAATAGGCTCAGCTAACTTTCGAGTCCCCATTATTGGAAGAACATACAAGTTTTAAGGGCCTTCCAAAAGATCAACAAGGTCAGGGCCAATCTGATGATTATGATAACAATGTTAGGGTACCTATTTAGTTATATCTGACTCTTGGCGATTCTATGGGCCAAATCTCTCCACATTTTCAGATCCCGCACTACTTCTTTGAGTTTTTCTGTGCTCTGGCTGGTGTCAGCTTTAGGACCAATCTAATCTTGGGGAAATGTTGTTCCAAACAGTAGGCACAGTAACAGAAATGAAGAACCCGTTGATCTGCTGAATTAAAAAAGAGCTTAACATGCTTGAGAGATTGACTTGATACATTCACAAAATATCTCTCATTTATCAATTTAGTACCTGCATGCTGTATTTTCCAGATCTAACTTTCAAATGATACCATTGCCATACTTTTATATTTTTTACACTGAAAATAACTGACTACTATATTTCTACATCCATAAAGTTTCCCAGTATTATTATATTTCCTTGTAGTAATGATATCTAAATCTAAATTAATTGTGATATTTTAGATATTTGATTGGTGAAATCAAATTATTCTCCTCCTAGGGGTAGGAATTTAAACTTCTCTTTCAACTTGCCACCAAATGCCATATCAATAGGCTATTGCTTTGTGCAAGCAAAAGTATACAAGTATGAACCACTATGGGCATGAGAATCATTTACACTTTCTCACTGGCCTTGGACAATCAACTACTTTATATTGATACATTCTTGTGGACAATAAGGGCTTGTATTTCTGTGTGTCACTGGTGACTCCCTTGACATGTCTCTGCAGTTTGCTTGGCAAGATTTCAGAAGTGACTTGTCTGTATCTTCTTCCTGGAGTGGGGGAGTGGGAGTGAGTGAGAGGTAAGCCCAAGGTCACCCAGTTGGCTTTGTGCCTACAGTGAGACTAGAACCCAGTCTTTGGTTTTTAACCTGGTGCCTTAACACCACACTAAAATGGCACTTGTGGATTATATGTGTGTAAAATACAAAATACCTGCCTTATTGCTTGATTAAGGGGAGGGGTCATGGCAAGCCTTGCAGTCAATCATCGCTGTGGCTCTTAACTAAATCAGAGCAAAGCACTTGAAATGATTTATTTGGAAGGGGTTAAAATGACTTGGGCAGAATGGACTAATTTTGAATCACAGTTTGTGTTTTCTGATGAGTTAGGATTGGAAGGTGTAATATGAGATCTCTTCCTGTACTTGAGAAAAGTTGGTTAACCTGAACTGGTAACAGGTTAAGCAGGATGTTGTGTCCAAAATCTTCAGAATTATGATTTACACTTAAAATAATGTCTGGATGAAATAATTAATTTTAAAGCATTGATTAACAATAAGCTTTTTATACAATTAATGGAAGTTTAATGGATAACTAAAATTGGGTTTTTCTTTTGAAAAGGTGAAGTAATATGAGAGCATATGAGAATGGATGTGTCTGAGGACATTTTATTCATGCATAAAAATAAAAATAACATAAATTGTAAATTTACAAATCTATTGAAAATCAAATCCAAAGTCACAATAAGTTTTTCACTGATTACATGTGCCTGGTCAAAAGTCACAATAACTGAGCCAAGGCTCAAAGGACTGTGTTTTGGCATCTTATTTGACTTGTGAAGCATATTTCTACACCAGTGTTTGATTAAGTGAAGAACATGAATTAGTATTTTTATAGTTTAACATTATTAATATCATTTTCTATGAGATTTGTAGTGAACTATAAGCTTC
Source organism: Laticauda colubrina (assembly GCA_015471245.1). NCBI lineage: Eukaryota > Metazoa > Chordata > Lepidosauria > Squamata > Elapidae > Laticauda > Laticauda colubrina. The sequence goes on from BLBF01000005.1 coordinate 12,836,419, forward strand.
TTTTGTCATCCAAAGTAAAAAACGAGACATTTCAGGAAGATAAGTGAGATAAGGAAAATGGAGCAGTGGCTTTAAATTTTAACAAAAGATAGCTAGAGGTCCTGACAGGTCACTAAACTCCAATGAATCCACTTACTTACTTTGATGCGCATGAGTCATAGGTCCATATAAGATTGATGTATCTGAGTTATGCTTGCTTTATCTTTGTGAAGTCAGCCTTTGGGAGAATTACATTATTTAAGTCTTCTATAAATAACCAACACTAAATTCCTTTTGTTGGGTAAGAAGTCAATAACGTTTTCGTCAAGCAGAATGTTCAACTTAGCTTTAATAACCAGCAATATAAAGAAACAACATTGGTCTAAATTTAAATATGGATTTTTGTTTTTAGTTCTGGGATCCTGAAATAACCACAATAATTTGATTCAAAAACATGTAAAGCCAAAACTTTATGCAAAAGAAGAAGGGATGCAAAGCAAGTCAGACTAATAAATATAGCAATATTAAAGAAGTGACATTTCTGAAATATTTCTTCATATAGTATTGGTTATTTATCTTATTTATTTATCTAATATTTTATTATGACTAGCAGATCTGGGTTGCAACAATCTGCATGATTACTAGATGCCACCAAAGTATCAATTAACTTTTTTTTTTTTTGCATTGGTCATCTAGATATTTGCAGCCTAGATTTTATGTTATAGCCCTGTCTTAATTATTTGCCTGCCTAAGGAGTAGTGAAAATTCAACTTTATCTGAGAGGAAGTATTTCTGAATTAAATATTTTCTCATTCAAAGGCAGGCTTCCTCGATTATTCCTACCAGAGGAGTACTCTAGAAACTACATCTACTTTGCAGCTTTTAGAAATGTCAGCAGGAGTGGTCAAAAAAGTCAAAATGGCAATTGCTACCACATAGTCAAAGCCCCACTTCTTTTTAATAAACAGTATGCAATGCAATACATGTGAAAGGGCAGAGATTTGATTGCATGAACATAGCCACCATCTTGATTTTCTGGACACCTCTGTCCGGAAATCAGTTAAATATTATTGAATAATTCTTGTCATGCAGCTTGATATCGTGAATCTTATAAATTTCAAAAATATAAAATATCATGTAATTTTTTTAACAGTTGAAATCTCAACATTACCATATCACATGGATTTTGTGTTTGCTTTCATATATTCATATAAGGTTAATGACATAAGAATTGATCGTTCTCCTTTGGATTTCTGTAAACATTGAAATAGCAATAACAATAGCATCTAGATTATATACCACTTCACAGTGCTTTACAGTCCTCTCTAAATTGATTACAGAGTCAGCATAGTTCCCCCAATAATCTGAGTTCTCATTTTACCAACTTTGGAAGAATGGAAGACTGAGTCAACCTTGAGCTGGTCAGGATTGAATTGCTGGCAGTTGGCAGAATTAGGTTGCAATTCTGCATTCTAACAACTGCCCCACCATGGCTCTTTGTAACTTGTAAAATCATCCAGGCTTGACAATTGTGTAAAATGAAAGTCTATGGAGATTCTCAGTCATCCAGATCATGGTTGTCCCAAAGATGTTTTTGTCAAGATACAACTGGACTTTCTGGTTTTTCTTTGAAGACATTTTGCTTCTCATCCAAGAAGCTTCTTCAGCTCTGACTGGATGGTGGGGGAATGGAAAATGAAAGATATTTCATTTGAAAAAAAAAAAATTGGGGAAGGAGAGATTTAGCATGATCTCATGTGGTATCTGAAAAGACTGTCAGCCTCAGCCTATGACTCAAGTAAGCAAAGTTTTCATTGCAATTTCTATGCATGAATTTGCTTCCTAGAACATCAAAACTGAAGGACAAATATGCCATAGATATAAATAAATTGGGTGTATTCAACTACAGCCACAAATTAGATGGTAATATCTGAAATCATTTTTGCTTACTAATGGCAAATGGTTGACTTACAAATGCATAGAAATATTTCTCCATTTTCTCCAGTTGCCTCCGAGGGTCTGATATTAGCGAGCTTGACAAATTGTCACCACAAGTTTAATAATGGTAAAAGGTTTACATTTTTAATTGAGAACACTGAGAAGAAATATTACATAATTATTATTAAGATAAATAATAAAAAAATTAAAAAAATTAAAAAGCGCTTGCATTGTTTGCAATGATTTTCATGTAAATGGTACTTTCCAAGTACAAAATAGTTATCTTCAGAAACCTATAAAATGTGTGGGAAATCCTGACAGAAATGCCAATACAACATAAAGTGTTGCAGTTCTAAGGTAGAAATCTTTTGCTATTAACTTCAATTTACAAGTATTTTACACTCAATTTTAAACATGCAGCTTACAAATAATGAATTTGGGGATAGATAGGAATTATCTGAATATGTGTTGACATCAAGAAACAACTGTCATTCAGAGTTGTTGTTTTAAATGCTCTTTTTAAATAAAATATGTAACAAACTTTATGAACTCTATTTTTGGAATCGCTGCAATTTATTTATGAAAAGAGATCCCTAAATGCAATCATCCCAGACCTGTAATTCCTCTGATATATTAGGATTACAACTCTTACAATGCTAAATCAGGTATTACACTGTCTGGGAATTAGGACTATAGTAGCAGAAGCCATATGTCACAAAATGGTATAATGAGATCACAGACAACATTTTTAAAAGATTTAGAATCCTTCTAGGAAGACATGGTAATCTTCTTTGAGTTGAGCTACTGACTTTATAGATTCATCCATGTAGGGTTTTTTTTTTTAGCAAGAGTCCAGAAAAGGGATCTTGCAGGAAGGAAGTTTTTCCCATTTCTCAATCTAGCCTAAGATCATGGAATTTCCTGGTAGCCTTCCATCCAACTATCTGTCATGCACATAACCTGGTTGAGCTTTTCAAAATAATCTAAGGCTGGCTAGGTCCTTCCTCCTAGCTAAACATTTGCAATAGATATGTACTGAGGAAAATGCCCATTTTAATTAAAATGTGTGAACTGGTCTCACTGATTTGAAGACAAACACATTCTGTGAAATAAACTCTTATTTTATTTTTATGGTCCTTTGGAGATTAATTTGAGATTATGATTCAATTAATGACGTGATTAATCACTGATTTTTATAAAGGGAGGTAAGAATAGCTGGGGAAGTGAGCTGGAGGAGTTACATTCATCTGATGTATAAATGGAAGGGGGGAGCATAAAATAGAGTTAGGTTTCTATTTCTCGCTTAGCTTTCTTCTCTCTCTGCGCAACTGCAACCCGTTATCAAACTATGCCAAGGTCAACGGACAGAGGCCTCATCATCACCTGAAGATGCCACATGATCATATCCACAACTTCTAATTGGAAGTGTCAGTTGAACTATTGGGGGTGGGAACATTTCCATCATTTTCTATATGTGAATTGCACGCCTAAATTCTCAGATTCAGAATTCTTTGGTTGCTACCACTTCACTTTCAGTAAAAGATATCTTTTCTCTAAACTAAAGAGTCTAAGTATTTCTTTCCTGGATTTTGAATGGAGCTCCGCCTGACATTATTTTGAATCTCTATCCACCTGCCCACCCGGAGAGAATACCCAATTTTCTTCTGAGGGGGCCTGGACATCATGTCATCTTCAAATAGTGACCAGGAGGATCTGGGAGCCATTGGAGGCCAAGATTCTTTGCTGGTGCAGGAAGCCCAATCGCTAGCAGAGCTCAGTCTGGAAGAGGATCCAGCTGTGAAGCCCAGATGGTCGGTGGGAGTTGGTTGGAAAGATCCGGAGAAGGACCCCCCCCCGAGGTCACAACTACCCATCGGCGTGGAAAAGAGGAGCCTTGGCAAGAGAAGGAAAAGAGGGAATTCTTGCTGGATCAAGCCAGGAAACTCCTGAATGAAGCCTTTGAACAACCTCAAGCTCCACAAAGGTATGAAGGGGGAGGGGAGGCAGCCCCAGCCAGAAGAAGCAGAGCAACTCCCTCTCCCATAAATCAACCCGATCCACCAGCAGCCCCGGGGCCTTCGGCGGGAGGTGTGACTACTAGAAGGCGTAGAGCTCCTAGGCTGCCTCCGTTAGAAGTAAAATACGGAGGGGATCCCAAAGCCTTGGGATTTTTCTTAGCTCAAGTTTGGAGCCATATGGAGGAGTATGGGGAGGATTTTCCCTCAGAAGCAGCCAAAGTGAGGTGTGTTACCAGGGCTCTGGAGGGAATAGCGGCAGAGTGGATGGTGACTTTGCATAATGATAATGCTCCTCAGTTGCTGAATTATAACCTATTTATGGCTGCACTGCGGGCTAGGTTTGAGGACCCACTGGCAGAGCGCAAGGCCCGAATTAGGATGAAAACCATAAAACAGGGGCGGATGTCTGTGGCTGATTACACTCAAGAATTTAGGCAGTTAGCAGGCCATTTCTGAGGCTGGCCCCAAGAAGCTCTGATAGAACTGTTTAAAGATGGTTTAAATGAAGATGTGTACCAGAGATGCACTGCTAGAAGAGACCCAATAACTTGCAGATGTGGTACCTGTTGGCAGAAGAAGTGGAAATTGATTTAATCCGAAGTAAACGGCGGGGAGGTTATGGGTGGAGCAAGTTTTCCCCCTCGCGCCCTCAAGAGGCTCCTAAACCTCAGAGGGGAGGAGTGGCGGCAAGACCCAACCCCTTGGCCTGCTTTCGATGCGGGAAAGAAGGTCACCGGGCTGTGAACTGCAGAGTCAAGTTGGAGCAAAAGGGGGCGCCCAAGGAAGGAAAGAAATCTGAAAAATCCCCAGCGAAGCCTCGCGAAACAGCACTAAAGACGAGAGAGACAGCAGAGGTCGCCCGTCCCGCAGGAGAAGAATCAGAAGCCCCAGTGACCCCTGAGGAGGAGGTTTCTGACTCGGAAGACGACTTCCTGGTAAGTCCAAGTGTGGGCCCTACGACCATTCCGGTGAAGTTGAGGGTACCCAATTCAGGGGTCGAAGGGGAAATACTAGCCCTGTTAGATTCTGGGTGCACCAGGTGTATAATAAACACGGAAGTCGTGAAGAAAATGGGCCTAAAGCTAAAACCTTTGAAGATGCCCATTTCCTTTTGCCAATTAGATGGATCAGTGGCTGGAGGTTGCCCTGCACGTTATGTCACGGAACCTATAGAAATGATCATGGGAGAGCATGATGAGACTCTGCGGTTTATTGTGGTCCCTGGGATGGAGCAACCATTAATACTGGGATTTCCCTGGCTCCGGAAATGGAACCCCCAGGTTAACCGGAGAAAGGGGTTGTTGCGCATACGCACAAAGCAGCGACCGGGAGGAGGGGCCAGATCGCAGCCGAAGCCTGGGGACCTAATTGAAATAGCTTCCACAAGTACTGAGCCCATAAAAGATGAGGAGAAAATTCCTAAAGAGTATTGGGATTTAAAAGAAGTGTTCAGTGAGAGGGCCTCGGATGAGCTTCCACCTCACCGACCAACAGACTGTGCTATTGAGATTTTGCCTGGGGTGAAACTCCCGAAACCAAAGTTGTACTCAATGACCCCACGGGAATTGAAAGAGCTAAGATTGTTTATTGATAAAAATTTGGAACGTGGTTTTATTCAACCCGCTAGACCCTGGGTAGCGGCCCCAGTGTTGTTCCGAGAAAAGAAAGATGGTTCCAAACGCTTGGTGGTGGATTACAGAAATTTGAACGCTATTTCTGTGGAAAACGTGTACCCCCTTCCTTTGATGAAGGACATGTTGGCCCATTTAGCGAAGGGAAAGATCTTCACCAAGTTGGATTTGAGAGAAGCATACTACCGGATTCGAATTAAGGAAGGGGATGAGTGGAAGACCGCTTTTAACTGAATTGGGATGTTTCCAATTCAACGTTCTTCCTTTTGGTTTACAAGGGGCCCCAGCTGTATTCATGCAAATGATCAATCAAGTGTTACATGAACATTTATACAGGGGGGTTTTGGTTTATCTTGATGATATCCTTATCTACACAGAGACCCTGGATGAACATGTGAAGTTAGTGCGGTCGGTTTTACAGAAACTGTGTGCCGCTAAGTTGTATGCTAAATTGTCAAAGTGTGAATTCCACCAAGACAAAATTGACTATTTGGGATATCGCATTTCATCTGAAGGCATAGAGATGGATCCAGAGAAGGTGCGTGCTGTTCTGGAGTGGGCTCCACCATGCACTAGAAAATAACTTCAAAGCTTTTTGGGATTTGCAAATTTTTATCGGCAATTCATCCCAACGTTTGCTAAGATAGCAATGCCCATCACAAATCTCTTAAAAACAAAAGGGGAGGTGAAGCCGAGGGCAGGAAAGCCGCTGGAGTGGTCCATGGAGTGCCAAGCCGCTTTTGAAAAGCTAAAACGACTATTTGCTGCAGAACCAGTGCTGAAACACCCGGATATGGACACTCCTTTTGTGATTCAAGCTGATGCAAGTGATGTAGCTATTGGAGCGGTATTACTGCAAATCAACGAGAAAGGGACCTTGCAGCCTTGTGCGTATACCTCCCATAAACTGTCTGAAACAGAGAGAAGATGGGCCATCTGGGAGAAAGAAGCTTTTGCAGTTCGTTGGGCCTTGCTGACCTGGAGACATTTCCTGGAAGGAGCAAAACACCCGTTTGAGGTATGGACTGATCATAAGAATCTGGAAGCCTTAAAAACACCCCGGAAGCTGTCCCCTAAACAAGTTCGCTGGGCCCAGTATTTCAAGCGATTCAATTTCTCATTGAAGTACATTCCGGGCGGGAAGAATTTCATGGCGGATGCTCTCTCTAGACTACCTCAATATAATAGTATGTGTCAGGAGTATGTGTCCCTTCCCAATTGTCTCAGCCAAACACCTAGCTGCCCCAGTGGTCACCAGAGCCCAAAGGAAGAACCAAAAAGTGGTTTCAGCGAATGACCTTACCGAACAATTAAAAGAAGCTTTAAAACTGGACGAATGGTTCCTGGCTCATTCAAGTGACTATACAATTAGAGATGGTTTGGCTTGGGTGGGGGCCAAGTTGTATGTGCCACAAGTATTGAGGAGCCAAATACTACAACAAGCTCATGATTCCAAAGCAGCTGGCCATTTCGAATTTGTGAAGACCTTACATCTGGTTAAGTGGCAATTCTGGTGGCCTACTTTAAAGAAGGACATTGAAGTTTACGTAGCTAGCTGTCCGATTAGTGCTTCGGCAAAGAGACCTCCTGGTAAGCCAGTAGGATTGTTACAAAATGTAGCTAGACCAACGACTCCTTGGAAGGAAATCTCTATGGACTTCATAGTAGAACTACCCGAAAGTGGTGGAAACACGGTCATCTGGGTAGTGACTGATTTGTTTTCCAAACAAGTACATTGCATACCTTGTTCCAAGATTCCCTCTGCTAAGACGCTGGCTAAACTATTTATATCACATATCTATAGGTTACATGGCGTCCCGGAACGCATAATCTCTGACAGAGGGGTCCAATTTACCTCAAATTTTTGGAAAGAGTTCCTGAAGTTAATAGGCTCCTCCCAGGGGCTAAGCTCTGCCCACCACCCCCAAACCAATGGGGCTTGTGAGAGGACTAACTCAGTGTTAGAACAATATCTCAGATGTTACATAAACTATCAACAAGATAACTGGTCCAAATTACTACCATTTGCCGAAGTGGCATACAACAACTCCGTACACAGCAGTACTGGATTTACTCCATTTAAAGTGGCTTCGGGACAAGATTTCGTTCCCATACCTGAACTTCCTCGTGAAAAGCCAAATATCCATTCGTTGGATGAATGGATAACTCAACTCCAACTTAACTGGCCAGTAACACGCAAAGCATTAGATGAGGCCCATCAAGCTCATAAGAAATTTGCTGACAAGAAAAGATCCCCACAGAAGGAATATAAAGTGGGCGACAAGGTTTTCCTGTCCACCAGATACCTGCAGACCACTCAAAAGTCAAAGAAGCTTGGTCCTAAATACGTTGGTCCATTCACAATTGAACGGATTATAAATCCTGTAACGGTCCAGCTGAACTTACCCAAAACTCTTCGACGAATTCATCTGGTTTTCCATGTTAGTTTGCTAAAACCTGAGCGTACTTCTGACCTAAGGCCCATTCAGACTGACTCTCCCATACCAATATTGATTGAAGGCGAACAACATTTTGAAGTTAAAGAAATTCTGGATTCTCGCAAATGGAGGGGTCGACTCCAGTATCTTGTACCCTGGAAACATTTCCCTTCTTCACAATCCGAATGGGTTAATGAAACCGATGTTAAAGCCCCTAAGTTGATCAAAGCATTTCGTTCCAAGTATCCTGATAAGTCTTAGGAGTGTATTGTTTTGAAATTGTTTAATGATTAATAATTGTCTTTATATTCTCTCCTCTCTCTCTCTTCTAGGACTTCTAGGACTGATGATTTCCCTTTTTCTAGGAGGGCCGAATGTCAGTCTTCAAGATCTTCTGCTATTGCTTTGCATCTTTTCGACTGCCATAACTAACGGGGGTGGTGGTGGAAAAGGGAGGTAGGAATAGCTGGGGAAGTGAGCTGGAGGAGTTACATTCGTCTGATGTATAAATGAAGGGGGGAGCATAAAATAGAGTTAGGTTTCTATTTCTCGCTTAGCTTTCTTCTCTCTCTGCGCAACTGCAACCCGTTATCAAACTATGCCAAGGTCAACGGACAGAGGCCTCATCATCACCTGAAGATGCCACATGATCATATCCACAACTTCTAATTGGAAGTGTCAGTTGAACTATTGGGGGTGGGAACATTTCCATCATTTTCTATATGTGAATTGCATGCCTAAATTCTCAGATTCAGAATTCTTTGGTTGCTACCACTTCACTTTCAGTAAAAGATATCTTTTCTCTAAACTAAAGAGTCTAAGTATTTCTTTCCTGGATTTTGAATGGAGCTCCGCCTGACATAATCCTCTTGTTCCATAAATTACATGGGAGGCCTTTTAAACCTTTTCATCTTGTTATAGGATGAGTTAAGGGCCAAATGTTAAAAAGTGCAAGGATTGCACTGAATAAAAGTGGAATACTGCTGTATAGCTGTAAGCACAAAACATTCAGAGATATTCCAAGATGTATCGAGCTGCAAAGGCATAGAAAATGTTTGAAGCTATTGTTCCAACAAATTTCTTGTAGTCCTAGGGAATATGGTACAGTCTTAACCAGAAACATCTTAATGATGCCCACAAAGGCGAATGATGTTTGCAGTTTGATGGAATATTTTCAATGAAGTATAAATCAATCCACAATGCTAACATCACTCAATACTAAAAAAAGAAAGGCAAAATAGGGGCAAGTCTGAAGTTTTTATCAAATGGTTTGTATGATTTTGAGAGGGTGAGGATAAAGTCATCATTGAATTTACTTTAATGTTGCATAGACAACACACAACATAAAAATGTTCAAAAAAAATAACAAAGAAAGCATTGTATTGTGTTAATGTTCGTTAATAAATGTTAAGAAGTACTTTGAAAAAACTTCCTATTGTCCTTGAAAATAACAGAGAAACTAAACATACAGCAAATGGTCAAGTACACAATAGATAGCATAATTTACTAGTCTTGAATGCAGAGGTGGTATTCAGCAGGTTCTGACCAGTTCTGGAGAACCAGCAGTGGAAATTTTGAATAGTTCGGAGAACCAGCAAATATCACCTCTGACTGGAGATTTTACAGTATCCTTCCCCTGCCAAACCCACCAAGCCACGCTCAAGTACCCGAAGTAAAAAAATATATGAATCCCACCACTGCTTGAATGCTCTGATTGCTAGTTCACTTTTAGCTGAAGCACAAGGAATTTGTGATAATTTCTATTATTTGTTCGTGATTTGAGACTTAGTAATCTAAGTAGTTTTCTCTATATTCAGATCTGCTGGGGAGGCTGCTTTTCATCTCATATTTCAAAGCATTGGAGGTTAAGATAACTCTATGCTAAGGTACCCCATCAATGGAATGATCAAATAGACTTGGCAATTCACCCAAGCTTTCGTCTAATTGTAATTTGGTTTTCTTATATAGGTAGTCCTTGACTTACAGCCATTCATTTAATGACTGTTCAAAGTTACAGTGGCACTGAAAAAAGTGAGTGATGACCATTTTTTTGCACTTATAACTATTGTAGCATCCCCGTGGTCATCGATCAAAATTTGGATGCTTGGTATCTATTTATATTTATTATTGTTTACAGATGTTTACGCCCTTTTTATTTGAAACAAAACAACTAGCCAATCAACTATTTTAAATTTCCCAAATTCACAACTATTACACCCACTTCAACATCCCTCATCCAAGCCTTGTAGCATTCCAATATTCTTCCAAGCTGAACTGGAATGGTGTGGCAATTCAGGAAGCTCTGAGCCTATTTAACAGTATTATGTAGTCCATATTTTACCATTATATGAGCAAGTGCCATGACAGTTTGCTGTTAATGGGTAGAATACCTATTGAAATGCTGAAGACGTTGCCCAATATGAATGTTGAGCTGACTTTCTGAAATATAGCCAAACATCCTATTTCACAGTGGCTGGAATGGTTGAAAAATGTGCCTTGTCAACTTAAAACATTCATAAAATCCATCAAAAGTTTGGGGGATTTTAGAAATGTCATCAGGAATATGAAGTTTTTAGACTCAGATGTATTTTATTATTTTTTTTAATTGAGTTTATATCCTACCTTTCTTTGAAACAGCTCCGCAGAATGATATGATTTTTCCACTCATTCCCAACCCCCATTTATCCTTACAATTACCCTCCAAAATTCATTGAGCAAAGATAGCAAGAGTCGTTTGTCTACCGTTACTTATCTCTGAGGGGAAATGTGAGCCTTGCTCTTCAAAATTCTAATAAATAATCATAATAATACACTCAAGACAAAGACTGTATGCAGTTTGGTGCACATTAGATAAAAGAACTACCGCTCCTAGTGTTTTCTTTCCTTAATTTTAAATACAAGCACAAAGAGTCTGAGAAAATATACCCTTGAAGTGGTGACCATGGCCAATCAAATTGCAATATACTGTTCTTGTGTCAGTACTGATATCTTTTAGCATATATCACCCAGCAATTTTGGATAAATAATACCTTCTGAAGGCATTACTAACTATTTGAAAACAGATGGGTTTTCTTTCTGGGCAACAGATAAAACAGTCATATATTTTCTAAATAAAATAAAAAGGCTTAATAGTCAGAGGCATGATAGCAACATGGTGAAATGCTAAGTGTCAATGTCATTGCTCATCAGGACTTCACGGGACAATTATAAATTTACTTCTTACTCTAACTTTTACAACATTACTTTCTCCTTCTATACTATATCCTGTCTAATTATCAAGAACTATAAATCATAACTTCATTTTTCTATTTTATTCAAAAACTTCCATGACTTTTCCTCAAATATTTATCCATCTACCTGTTGAAAGGCTGTCAAAGTACCTTTCTTCTGAGGAGTCGAATTTTCCCACTGGGAGAGCTCTGGCGCAAGGATACGGACAACTGCTTGAAAGCTGGATCTGTATATTTTTCAGGAAGGCGAGAGATAGCAAGGCTGCGTTCCTGGGCTAGCTAGCTAACTTCGAATGGTAAGTCCCTGGTTTTTATACCTTTTTCTCCTTTTGTGTGTGAATGTTCATTTATTGTTAAATGTTTAATGTTTAGATATTAAAAAATCCTGTCAGAGTTTATTTTTCGCCGGAAGGCAAACTTCGCGAAGTGTAGAAAATAAACTCTGTGGGGTGGCTTGATTGTATTATCAGTTCTTTCCTAATCTCTTTTAGCTTTATAATGTTTTTTCTATTTGTTTTGTAGCAATCTCCTGTCTGTTTCCTTTGTAATTTATTTTGTGTCTTTTGTCTGTTTGTTTTGCTGATTTGGCATGTCTTGTGTTTTGTAAGGGTTTTCTTTTTCTTGTTTTCCTAGTTTTCTTAATTATTTGGCTTTTGTTTAAGGGGCTTCTTTAATACCCTTTATTTGATTTCTTTTCCTATGCAAGTTTGTTTTATGGCTGGCCTGATGTTCCCTTAAGATTTTTTTCTGCTTGGGTGACACCACTGTCCTCGTGAAGTTCTCTTTCCACAATCCCTCATTTTTTTTTTCTAAGGGGTGGTCTCTGATTGAATGTCTGTGTATACTTGGTATTTGTATACTTGGTATTCGTGATCAACCTGGATCATCATCATGGCTGCCTGTTCACCTTTTAATTTTCTCCTTTTAGAGGGAATACAGGCCTTTAGGCAGCTAAGGCAGGGTGGTATGCACCAACAGAGGCAACACATGAGGGCTCCAAAGACACAAATGGTGACTGTGGTTGTTATGAGGATTTTGAGCCAATGGAAATCTGGCATCCATAAGAAGAGCCATTAAAAGTCCAGGAATGATTGCTCCTGGCCAATATTTTAAGCTAGCTCTTTCAGGTGGTGGATGTCCCTCCCTACGAGTTCTGAGGTTTCATTCAGATTGAAGCAACACATCCCTTTGAATGTTTTGCAGCCATAGTTATGCTTCAGGAGAAGGAAGTCTATTGCTGCCCTATTCTCCAGAGTGGCTTCTCTGACTTCCCTCAGTTCTCTGTTCAGGGCATCCAGGACATGGGAGGTCGAATTCAAGCTTTTTGCCAGGGTACATGCTGGTCCATTCAAATTTTTAGAATTTCGCACTGTCAGTCCAGGTCCCCCTACCAGGGATATTGCCAATGAGATATATTCTGTTTTGGTGGGAAGGGAGACTTTGGAGTCACAGTCTGAGTCTAAGGTTTGGAAGGCTCTCCTGTGTCATCTCTGTAAGGAGGGCATAAGCATGGTTAACCTTCCCAAGGTGCAGGGGCCATTTGTGGCATTTTCAGGAAGGTATGAGTAGGCTTTTAAGCCACAAAGGAAAAACCATCCTGGTGGGAACTTCAGGTAACTATATGAAAATGATATGGTCTCTGTGTAGTTGCATTTTAGTTCTCTGTTGCTAAGGCCAGTGCATTCTGTGACCCTAGGTGAGCTGCACCCAGTGACATTAAAGCATCTCTCAGAGGTGGTTACTGCAGCAATGTGTAGGGTGTACATGGTGTGGTCATTGGTTTTTTGTAGAGTGGCCCCAGCTAAAAATTTCGTAGGAGTCAGGAAGGTTTCTAAATGTGGTTTAGTTAATGATGTTATGTGGCCTAGTTGCTACTCCCATTAGGCATGTAGTTAAGATGTCCTTGACTGATTTCCCTCCTGCTAAGCAAAAGTTAGTGGTGTTGAGTGTTTCTCTTGCTAAATATTCCCTTATGTTTCCTTTCTCTGGGATAAGCTTTGGTTCCAGGAATGCAGTTGTTTGTGTTACAAGTGTTACAATTGTTACAGATAGTATAATACATAGTATATATTGCATTTCATGTTTCCCATTGCTATATTCCTTTTCGCCCCCCCCCCTTTTTTTTTTTGTACAATGTGAAAATGAAAAAAAGGTATAGGTCAAGTATCAAAAATTATTAAAAGGTATGGTTAAAGTCTTCTTTGTTAAAAAAAAATATGAAGAAAAAAGGGAAGAAAAAAATGGAGGGGGAAAAATGGAGAAGGTAAAAATAAAAAAAATATAGAGTGTTATAAATCAGCACTTGGGAGTCAAGTTTTGTGTAATTCAACGTTTGCACTTGGTTCCTCACAATTGTTTGGTTCAGTAGTGTTGAAGAATGCTGCAAGCGTCCTGTTAGGGATAACATTGTTCACCCTAACTGTTTTAGGTGAAATACTA
>BLBF01000005.1:12850491-12915869 GCA_015471245.1 Laticauda colubrina
GTTTAGCTTGTCTACCTAACCCTGGTTGGGGAACCCAGGCTTAACACGTCCATTGATCTGTGTCCAGATTTTTCTTGAGCTTGATGGGTGGAATTGATTGTGGTGGAGTTTGACTATGGTCTATACTGCTGGCTTTGCATGTGTCCAATGTATCCCAGAGTCTCGTTCTGCAACCTTAATGGCAGTGTGACTAGTTAGTAAGACTTGTCCCCCTGGGTTGTAAAAGTGAGGTTCTGGTGAAGAACTTGATTCAAACCCAGTTTCCCAGCTCATATGGGTGCAGGTCTTCTTCCAGGGGTAAGGTCTGTGTTGGTGCACTCTGGGTCCAGAGGGTCTGTAGTCTCTTTTGCAGGGACTCTTTTTATCTTTTGTAAGATAAGAAGAGAAAACCCTATCCCCCCTATCTAGGTGGAGGTAATGAGGATTGAGGCCTTGTAGGGTATGGGGGGGGGGTCAACCAAAAGGGATCTCAAAGGGAGAAATACCTATGTCCTGTCTTGTTTTAGTTCTGATATAAAAGAGAGCAATTAGGAGCACTTGTGGCCAGGAGAGGTGTGTCTCCTGACAGAGTTTGCCCAGTAGGGTCTTCACCTCTTTGTTTGCTCTCTCCACGGCTCCCGCTGCATGGCAGACTCCAAAAGTGTATTTGGAATCTGTGCAGATGTTAGTAGATCAGTTCCTTGTAGCTTCGCAAGCTTTAGTTAAAGCTATAAGCTCAGCAGCTTGGGTGCTGTGGGAGGGAGGAAAGGGGGAAGCCCAGATGATTTCTTGTAGGGAGACTATAGCTTCTCCTGTTACATTTTTTGTTCTCGTGCATGTAGGGGGAACCATCTGTGAAAAGTTCAATGTCGGGGTTTTGTAGTGGGGTCTCTGTTAAATTGGAGTGGGGTAGTTCAGCGTCATGCACTAAATAGAGGCAATCATGGAGATTACCTTCCTCCTGTTCTGTGTGGAGCAAGGGTAGCTGGTTTAGAGTATTACATCTCTCAAACATAATGTGATCAGAGGTAAAAAGTTCAGCTTCATATTTGAGCCAAACGCTGCTGAGTAAAGGCTTGTGTCTGGCTCTTAAAGAGAATTGTAAAAACTTCATGGGGGACTTTTAGCAATAGTGGATGCCCTAGTACCAAATCCTCACCAGTTCGACTGTAGCCACCACGGCTCTTAAGCAGGGGACAGCCCCTTGAGCTACTGGATCTAGGGTTACAGAATAGTAAGCAACTGGTCGGTGTGTGTGTCCAAAAGGCTGTGTTAGAACACCAGAGGCAACACCTAATTTTTCATGGATGAATAAGGTAAAAGGTTTCCTATAGTCAGGTAGCCCGAGTGCTGGGGCTGATGCCAGGGTTTGTTTCATGGTCTGAAGTGTTTTTTCCAAAGATTTGGACCATTCAATGGGATCAGGCATACTTTTGCCTGTTAGTTGAATGAGTGGTCGGGCTAATTCTCCAAATGAGGGGATCCATGGGCGGCAGAAACCCAGTACTCCCAGTAAGGCTCTTACTTGTCATTTTGTGTGGGGTGGTTTCATGGATAAAATAGTTTCTAGCCGATTAGGGGCCAGTCTTCTAATTCCTGGTGCAATAATGTAGCCCAGATATGTTATTTCTTGTTCTAAATCTTGCAATTTGGAAGGGGAGGCTTTGTGCCCTCTTTCTGCCAGGGCTTCAAATAAGTATCGGGTGTCTGGTTGTTGTTTTTTTTCCAAATAGTTTGATAGTTCATCTTTCATTAGAATGACTTGTAGCAGCTGAGTCATGTTACCCCAGGATGGATTATGGCTGTCTGTGATAGATTTCAGGGTTTGAATTACTGTTTGAGGATCAGCCCTGAAAGCTGGGGTATCCTTTTTCCAGATGACCAAGTCAGAGGCAGAGAAGGGAGTGTGGGTAAAAACGTATTCTAATTGTCCCCTAGTTCTGCCTGGCACTGGTTTGCTTAAAAGGGGAGCCATAATCCATGCCTCAGTCTTTCTTTCCAGGGAATGGGTTTCAGGTTTTTCCTGATCTTTTCCCTCGGTCAGGTCATTGGTCCTAGCCATTTCAGCCCAGCAGTACCAATAGGGTATTTGGTTGGGTTTGGTGCGTGTTCAAAGTGCTTTCAGGGTTTTATAATCTAAAGTACCGCTCTCAGGCCAAATTTGTCTTCCCGTGTCATCTCGCAATAAAGCCCACTTTTTGCAAATTCTTTTGCAAAAAAGAATTTTATCCAAGGGGTCTCTTCCATTGCCTTCGAGCTACAACTTCCCATATTCCCTACCTGATGTGGGGATTACTTTGGTTTAGCCGGGCTACTGCTGTCAGTTTTCAGACAGAAAAGGTCTAGAAAGGACTCTGGTTTCCCTACGCACGGAGTACGGGCCCCTTTCTCTTAGGGAAACTCCACCATCAGTTTGAAGACCCCCCTAAAAAATGGGAATCTTGGAGGACCGTCTGCCCCCTAGCAGCACCGGTACAGGCCCCTCCCCACACTCTGCTGTCAATTTTCAGATCTCCCTTAAAGGTGGGGATCTGGAAGGACCTGCTCTGCTTTTTTAGGCAAACTATTTCCAATTCTATTTGCCAGCAGCTGGTACAGGCCCCTTCTTAAATGTACAGGGCTTTGCTTGTGAGATGCACTGGGATTATTTTCTGCTTTTTTATTTATTTCCGAACACCAGTTCCTTTTGCAGCCCGCTCAGTTTTTCTTACATCCTTCAGAAGGACTCACACTCCGTGATCACCCCTTGCGTTCCCAAATCCAGCCGGTCACGGCTTGTTTTGGAGCTAGCAGCTGGCTGGGGTGCAGCTGGCAATCACGGAGGAAGTGAGGTCCCACTGTTTCTGCAGAGAAAACCCACATTCACACACCTGGTCCACTCACGCTTCCATTCTCCTACCCAGTGAGGTTATAAATTTAAAGCAGTACTCACCTGCTTTCAAACAGCTGTTGAGCAGAAAAGCCCAAGGACTCCTTTACTACCCTTAAGCGTTCCGGGCTGGGTCCATGAATGTTGTCCCTGGACAAAGAAGGTCCATGCCGGCTGGGAGTGGATCCGCAGGCCTGGTCCGGTGGCAGGGTTGGCTGGAAAATCTTCGTGGTCACCAATTATTGAAAGGCTGTTAAAGTGCCTTTCTTCTGAGGAGTCGAATTTTCCCGCTGGGAGAGCTCCGGGGCAAGGATATGGACAACTGCTTGAAAGCTGGATCTTTTTATTTTTCAGGAAGGCGAGAGACAGCAAGGCTGTGCTCCTGGGCTAGCTAGCTAACTTCGAATGGTAAGTCCCTGGTTTTTATACCTTTTTCTCCTTTTGTGTGTGAATATTCGTTTAGTGTTTCATGTTTAATGCTTAAAAAATCCTGTCAGAGTTTATTTTTCGCCGGAAGGCAAACTTCACGAGGTGCGGAAAATAAACTCTTGGGGTGGCTTGATTGTATTATCAGTTCTCTCCTAATCTTTTTTCGCTTTATAATGTTTTTTCTATTTGTTTTGTAGCAATCTCCTGTCTGTTTCCTTTGTAATTTGTTTTGTGTCTTTTGTCTGTTTGTTTTGCTGATTTAGCATGTCTTGTGTTTGTAAGGGTTTTCTTTTTCTTGTTTTCCTAGTTTTCTTAATTATTTGGCTTTTGTTTAAGGGGCTTCTTTAATACCCTTTATTTGATTTCTTGTCCTATGCAAGTTTGTTTTATGGCTGGCCTGATGTTCCCTTAAGATTTTTTTCTGCTTGGGTGACACCACTGTCCTCGTGAAGTTCCCTTTCACATTCCCTAAAGAAAAAAAACTTTGGTCTCAACTATGCATTAATCTTTACAATCCTCAGAATAAATACACGAATCCAAAATGTGCTAATTTTTTACCCATCCACCAGGCCTGATAACTTGTTGTTGTTCACATTTCCAGCATAAATTTGAAGAACTTTATACTGTATCATCTAGTCAATTTCTCATCTATTAAATGCTTCTTGTGCTGTGAGCCACAAGTGTTTTTGGGAAAAACTTGGGTTTCTACTCTCAACATGGCTTTGTTGGAGCTCCATTAACAATCTTTGTGCTTTTTCTGTGAACTGTAAATTGATCTTAGCCATTTTATAACTTTCTATCCGAAGTTCATATCTTTCAAGTCTTTGAGGAAGAAAGGCCAGTTCAAATTGTCAAAGACCTTCTCTAAGAAAATCAGTGTGGCTTGTTTTTCATTTTTGTTATGTTACTCCAAATATTCCAAAATGTCCAACACATTTGTAAGGTTGTCCTTGAACTGACTTTTAGATAAAAACCCACATTGATCCCCATGAATAAATTATTGCAAAATTATTTTCAGGCTATTGGCTAAAATCATTGTGAACAACTTGTAGTCAGTATTCAATTAGCCTATAGTTACTGGTTTAAAGTGAAATCTTGTCCCTCTTTGGATCTTAGTGCTATATTGGCCTCTTTCCAAGTCTCTGGGATTATTCCTCTCTGGAAGATAGAATTAGAATGTTTTCTCCATCCTTAAACTATTTGTAATAAAAACTTGATAATCCATCTAGTCCAGATATCTTTCTTAATTAATATTTTTATAGCTTCAAAACTTTGCTTTATTGTTATAGGTCCATTCATAATCTGTTCCTGTTCCTTTGTAATCCTCAGTAAATTTTGTACCTTTAGATATTCATCTATTTTCTCCAGACATATATCACTTCCTTTAAACAAGCTGGAATAATATTGTTGAAATGCTTTTTGTATGTCCGCAGTGTCCATTAATACAGTATCTCCCTCCTGTAATTTCAATATCATTTTCTTTTTTCTTTTCATAATTTATGTGCCAGAAAACTCAAAAAGTTGTTCTACATAGTTCATATTTCCATTTCTCTTACTTTTTTAAGATAACTGTTACTGTAAAAACTTAAGAAATACTTATTTTTTCTGGAAATGTATTTTATTATTCTTTTCTCTTTATCACATCAAAAATATCCCCTCTTCCTCTTAACTCTTTTTTTTTGAGTTCTCAAATATGTTATATAAAATAACCTCAACTGCAATCTTTAATTGTGTCCCAACCAATTCTTAAAGTCAGTAATTTCATCTAAATTATTTTCTAAAAAGATTTTCATTTCAATCCTCAATTATTGATTCTTTCTGTAGCAATGTTTCATTTTGTTTCCATCTAAAAGAACATTTTTTTTTTACACAAAACTCACAGGAGTATAATTTTTAAAAAATTCTTTGGTAGTATCTCTACTTTAGAAACAAATTTACTGAAATCTATTTGTCTTTTTTTTTAATTTTTATTGGTTTTAAAACAAATATAAACAAACAAAACATAAAAATATTAAGCCATCTTCCATATATATACATACAGTGTGCTGGTTGGTTTAAAAATCATTTTGTGCTACCATTTCATAGTCTTCAATTACAATTACATTATATATCCTCTCATACTTTCAATCAAATATCAAGTACATTAATATCTTTATTAATCAATCATTGACAATACTTTTATTCATTCATATTTTATAATATAATCATATTTTACTTAGTTTATTTTATAACAAAATCAAGTAACTGACATTGGCTTGAGCCAAACTGTTTCGGCGGTTCTCCTGGATTGGTTCCTAGTGAACCAATCCCATGCAGGCCCTTCTGGCCAATCATATTTGAGACATTTGGAGTATACCATTTTATACAGAACACATCTATACAAATTTTCTTTATATGCTGTTGACATTGTCATTTTATAATTTTGAAACCACAATTTTTGCCATTTCTCTAAATCAATCCCACATCCAAAATTCTTCCCCCAAGCAATCATAGTTTCTTTAATTTGTTCTTCTTCTAATTTAATTTTTAATAACTATCCATATCATTTTTTAATCACCTTTTCATCAGCACCTGTCAAAATCTTATCTAAATCAGTCAATTTATCATAAAAACCTTCTGTTTTAAAATCTTTATCATACCTTGATTGTATTTGCGCATATGAAAACCAATTCATCTTTATACCTTATTTCTCTAATTTTTGCATAGATTTAAGTTCACTCTTTTCATTCAGTATTTCACCATATCTAACTGTTTGTTCCTTTTTATATATTATAGGATAAGAAAATGCTTCAATAGTCGTATAACCAGACTGGAATTTTCAAATAACATTGTCTTTTAGTCCCCAATTTAACCACAGGGACTCCTGTGTATAATGTCTTCTAAAGTACCCCTGTGTTTTCGTTCTTGTCTTTAATTTGTCTCTTTGGCAGAAATCCATTTTGATCAGGATGAATAAAGCTGTTTAAATGTTTTTTAAGTCTTTCTGCCAATATTGAAGCAAAAATGTTATAATCTGCATTTAGTAAAGAAATAGGTCTATAGTTCTTAATTTGTAATGGATCGCCCTCCTCTTTTGGAATAAGTGTAATATAAGCTTCTAACCATGTTTTAGGTATCCTCTTCTTTAACACAACTTCATTCGTAACTTCTAACAATGGAAGGTTCAGCGATTCTTGTAATGTTTCATAAAATTCTGCTGGAAGTCCATCTAGGCCTGGCGCCTTTCCATTATTTTGCTTCTTGAGTACTTCAGTTAACTCCATCATCCTTATATTGCTTTCTAAAGCCCCTGTCACACTGCACCAAGGGATGCAAAGAGGATGTAAAACGGACAAAAAAGCTTGCCATCCGTTGCAAAACGCGATGTACTCACTGCCTCCGTTTTGCTTCCTCTCTATCCGTCCAGCATCCATTTATTGACGTTTCATCCACTCAGAAAGTTTTGGGCTGCTCAAAACTTTTGTGCGGAAAATGTATCCAATGCGTCCGTTCTGCATCCGCTAGGCATTCATTCTGCATCCGTTCTGCATCCGTTACGCATCCGCTATATCCGCAAGGCATCCGCTGCGCATCCGCGCAACTCGCATCCACTCGGACTCAGGGAGGAAGCGGAACGGACGCAGAACGGATGCAGAACGGATGCCTAGCAGAAACAAATCGTTTAAAACGGAAAAAATGTTCGCAGAGGGGTCCTATCTCAGATATTAAGGATGTCTAGAGGATGCCTAGAGAATGCCTAGAGGATGCAAAGGGACACCTATACTGCCTATAAAAAGGGGGAGCAACTCGTCTGCATCTCACTTTCAGACCAGCAGCCCAGCTGTGCAGATCTCTGCAGCCTTCATCTGACTCTTCCTCTTCCACAGCATCCAGTCATGTCCACCGTGGATCGTAACACAGTCCTTTTGGTAGCCACCATCCTTCTGCAACAGTGCGAAGCCATCTACAGGCTCTGTGAACTCTACTACGGGAAGAAAAGGAGGCGGCCAAGAAGCGTCTGGGTCCAAAGATGGATCAGGAGAAGAGCAGAGTACGGACTGTACAACAAGCTGATGGTGGAGCTCAGGAACGAAGACACTCGGGCATTCCAGAACTTCATGAGGATGCCTCCAGCCATGTTTGACGAAGTTGTGCAGCGCCTGACATCCAGGTTGACCAAGGCAAACACTAACTTCCAGCCCAGCCTGGAACCTGGGCTCAAGGTGGCACTCACTCTGCACCACCTGGCCTCAGGGACCACCTACAGGAGCATGCAGTATGGCTGGAGGGTGCCACACAACACCATCAGCATTGTGGTCAGAGAAGTGGTGCAGGCCATCATCGAAGAATACCTGCAGGAGCTCCTCCAGTGCCCCTCCACTAATGAAGGATGGAAGAAAGCTGCAGAGCAGTGGTATCAGAGGTGGAACTTCCCACACACTGTTGGAGCCATCGATGGCAAGCATGTGGCCTGCAAAGCTCCAGCCAAGTCAAGGTCCACTTTTTTCAACTACATGGGCTTCTTCAGCATCGTCCTCTTTGCCATGGTCGATGTTGACTACAAGTTCATGTACATCGATGCTTCAGGCAACGGCTCATCTTCAGATGCCCAGGTATACAACACCAGTCACCTCAAGGAGGAGCTGGAACACAACCTCATCATGGGCTTCTCAGATCCAGACCCCCTGCCCAACGACACGCAAGATGTGCCCTACTTCATCGTGGGGGATGACGCCTTCTCCCTCAGAACCTACCTCATGAAGCCATACACTTCCAGACTCCTCACCCGTGAAGAGAGGATCTTCAATGACAGGCTGTCCAGGGCAAGGCGGGTGGTGGAGAACGCCTTTGGCATCCTGGCCAACATCCTGGTTCCAGGTACTTCTCACCACCATGCAGCATTGCCCAGAGACCGTGAGGAGGATCATGGAAGCTTGCTGCATCCTGCACAATCTCATGCGAACCCGCTACCCAGTCTTGCAGAACAGGCTCGTGGACCTCCAGCAAGGCAATGGGGACATGGAGCCTGGGGAATGGAGGCAAGGGCGAAACCTGATAGACACTGAGGATGTGCAATGCCCCAACAGAGCCTCACGTGAAGAGAAGAAGCAGCGCAACCTCCTGAAACACTGATGCAACTCCCCAGCTGGAGCAGTGGAGTGGCAAGACAGGATGATAGATGATTAATGGATGCTTCCTTCAGCCTGTCTCATCACACGGATGAGATTGGGCCATGTATGTTGGGTGGGCCTACAATGAGCAGGGCATTTAATAAAGAGTTGTGTTTATGTTCAAATGTGTGGATCAATGCTTACTAATGAAGGGCCAAAGGTGTGGCACCTGGGAGGGTGGACCATACAGTCCCACTGTGCTTGCACTGGAGGTTTATCTATCCCACAGCTATCTTAACCCATACCAAAGGTATCCCTGCCCACTCCACTGCTATCTTAACCCATCCCACAAGCATGCAAAGGCTTAAACCAATTCTAAAAGTTTCCACCAAGACTTTATTACAAAAAAAGAAATGAAGCAAGTGTAGTGAATCAAAGATAAACTTTATTGAACAACAAGCTGTAAAACAAAAATGACCCAAGTCAAGTGTCCAAATAAATTCCACAGGTAGCCAGCTACCCAGTCTCTGGCACTCTTATTGGTCACTCGGAGGTGTGCCCAGTCTGAGGGGTGAAGGGTCCAGGTGCTGTGGAGGTGGGTGGTGCTGGAGTGCTGGTCTGTATCATCATTGGGGTACCTGGCCCCGAGAGGACAACAGGGGATGGTTTGTTGAGGAAGCTCTCAGACAGCTGGCTCAGACCCGCGATGCTGAGAGGTCCTTCCTCCATGCCATGGGGTGTCAGCCCCAGTACTGATGAGAGATGTACTGAGGCCGGGCTTGGCTGTGGGGTGGAGGAAGGAGTAGTGTAGTGGGGCTGTCTGGTCTGCAGCTGGGTGAGGACTGGCGTGGGTGGCATCGCTGTCGTGGGTGGCATCATTGTCGTGGGTAGCATCGGTGGCATCAGTGGAACCGGTGGCAACGGTGTCATCCGATGACTCTGTGCCTGGACTGGGAAGGGCTGCTGTCTGTGCTGCTGGACCTCCTGGTAGCCATAGCCCTGGTAGGTGAGGGGCTGTGGGAAGCCTTGGAATGGGAGGGACATCACCTGTGGTGGAGGTGGAGGAGCAGACCTGGACTGGGTGGGAGCAGGTTCCTCTGGATCAGGAGGGTTGTGAAGCAGCTCGGTGATCCGGTCCTTCACCACCTGGTACTGGGGTTCCTCCATGTTTTTGAGGGTCTGGTTGACATAGGTGAGGAAGGGCTTGCGGTTGGAGGATGAGGAGTCGGTGCTGACCAGCTAAGAGAGGAGATCTATACTGGTGCGGATGGTGTCCCTGATCTCCAGTTGGACAGTGTGGCTCTGCCCCTCCTGCTGTCTGGCTCTCTGCCTTTCTGTGGAGGCAGAGCTGGGGGTGGTGGATGCGGCTACGACTGTGGTGGACTCGATGTCTCCTCTCTCCCACCGCACCAGGGAGTCTTCCACATGCTCCACCACGGTGACAACAGCTGTCCGCAGGTTCTCCGCCGTGGCACGCTCCACAGAAACCTGCCTGGAGACAGGGACTGACTCTCGGCCGGAAGAGGACTGGGTCTCAGCAGGCTGCCGGAGAGAGAGGGTTGTGAGAGGGGCTCCTGGTGCTCCTCGGTGGCAGATCTCACCCTCCAGGAAGCTGCACCTGGCCATGACGTAGGTCTCTTTGTCCATCAGCTTAACCGTGGCCTGGGCAGATTTCTTCAGGTGCAGCTTCCCATACCAGGTGTGCATGTGCTTCCAACAGCCGAGGAGCACCTCCGAAGTGTAACCCATACTCTCTGCCCTCTCTCTCCAAGCAGCCTGCTTCCTTTTGGTGTCCCTGTACAGCCGGTGTCCCTTCCGCCACAGATAGTCATTCTCTCTCAGCCACTCCAGCACCTCATCTTCATGTTCCTCCTCAATGAAGTATTGCCTCCTCTCCTGTCCCCGCATACGCCTCTTCCTCCCTTTGGCAGGACCAGATGAGCCCTCATCAGAGCAGCTTCCAGGTGGTAGGGGCTGTTCCTTCACACCACCAGCAGCAGCAGCAGCAGGATCATCATCATCATCATCACCAGCAGGATCATAATCATCATCATCATCATCAGCGGCAGCAGCAGCAGGATCATCATCATCATCATCGTCATCATCATCAGCAGCAGCAGGATCAGCAGGACCAGGATCAGCAGCAGCAGAGTAAGCACCAGGAGCCCCAGCAGCACCAGCAGCAGCAGCACTAGCAGCACCAGCAGGACCAGGAGCACGAGCAGGACCAGGAGCACGAGCAGGACGAGCAAGACCAGGAGCACAAGCAGTACGAGCAAGTCCAGGAGCACGAGGAGGACCAGCAGGACCAGGAGCAGCTTCAGCAGAGTACGCAGCAGCAGAAGCACCACCGCCAGGAGCAGCTTCAGCAGAGTACACAGCAGCAGAAGCACCACCGCCAGGAGCAGCTTCAGCAGAAGCTCCAGCAGCAGAAGCCCCAGCAGAAGCAGAGTCAGGGACAGGGGGCGGGAGGGTGACCCTGTCCCTCTTGCCAGGGATGGCGGCAGGTTGCTGAGACTTTCGCTTCTTCCCCATGGTTGTGGGGTTGCTGGCTGGCAGGGAGGCTGGCCGGCACCAAGGCTGGCAGGAAGCCTGGCAGGAAGCCTGGCAGGAAGCCTGGCAGGGAGGCAGGCACCAAGGCTGGCAGGCAGACTGGCTGGCAGGGAGGCTGGAAGGCAGGCTGGCAGCAAGGCTGGCAGGCAGGCAGAGAGCAAGGCTGGCTGGGAGGCTGGCCAGGAGGCTTGGAGGCAGGCTGGCAGGAAGGCTGGCAGCAAGGCTTGCAGGCAGGCATGCAGGCAGGGCAGGCAAGGACTCGATGTATCCTGCAGCAGGTCTTTTCTCCGAATGCTGGCCACGTGCGAGCTGCTTCCCTTTATATCCGCGTGGCTTATGCAATGCATCCCCCCCACATGCGCAATTAACACCAGGCATCCGTTAGGCTTCCGCTGTGCATCCACTAGGCTTCCGCTCTGCATCCGCTTCATCCGCTGTGCATCCGCTGTGCATCCGCTGTATCCGTTCCGCGTCCGCTTTGCTGAGGCCCCCCGGAAGCCTAGCGGATGTGCCATCCGCTCCCATCCGCTTCCATCCGCTGGGCTTCCGTTCCGCATCCGCTTTCCATCCGCTCTGCATCCTCCCCGCGTCCGTGTTATCCACTCTGGTTATGCAAATTTTTGCCCCTTTTGAGAGCGGATAACAACGGATGGAATATTTTGCTCGTCCATTGTGTCCGTTTTGCATCCGTTGGGCAGTGTGACAGGGCCTTAACATTGTTTCAATCTCTTTAGTTATCTGGGGTAGATTAGCATTCTGTAGATACTGTTTAACTCTTTCCTCATCAATATTCTCTTGTGTATATAATTTCTCATAATAGTCTCATATGATTTCCTTCTTCTCTTTGCTACTATAGCAAACTTGGCCTTGTTCATCTATTAATTGCAATATTTTCCTTGATTCTTTCTCCTTTCTCAATTTATATGCTAACCATTTACCTGGTTTATTTGCATCTTCAAAATAGTTCTGTTTAGCACCTCTATTTTTTTGTGCTGGCTCTTCTTTTCCTATTAGACCCATTTTATGTTTGGTTATATCCATTTTTAACTTGATAACCTTTTTCTGTGGCATTTTCTGGAACTCTTTTTCAAGTCCTTTATACTCATCCTCTAATGCCTTAGAGGCTAATCTTTTCATAGTATTTCTTTTCCTTGTATATTCTATTATCAAGCCTCTGGCATATGTTTTCAATGTATCCCATACATTCTGAATTGATGTATCTTCTTTTTTGTTTTCTCTGAAGAAAAAAGGCAGTTCTTTCTCCATCCACCATGTAAAGTCTTTTTCCTTTAGAATAGTATTATTTAACGTCCATCTAGATCTTCTTCTTTGTCCTTTCCATTTAATTGTCATTGGATTATGATCTACCCAAGTACTTGTTTCAATGTTTACTTCTTGAATATTGGTTAACAATTCTGTTGACGTCCATATCATATCCATTCTGGACCATGATAAATGTCTATTAGAATAGAAAGTGTATAAATCTATTTGTCTTCAGTAGAATGTGAATTGGGTTGACATCCAGGGAGGGATTCAAATTTTTTAACAACCAGTTCTGTGGGTGTGGCTAGGTGGACGTGGGTAGGTGGTCATGTGACTGGGTGGGCATGGTTTAGACCCATCCTGTGACTGGATGGGTCAAAAAAGAGAAACTCACTTTAACAATGCTCTTGGAGCAGGGGGTTGGACTAGATGACCTCCAAGATCCCTTTCAGCTCTGGATTGCTGTGCTGTTTCAAAGCATCCTCTGAAGCTGCATCTAGTGCCAGGGCCTGTTCTTTTTCTCTCCCTCCCTCCCTCCCTCCCTGTATCCATCCATCTCATTCACTTTCCCTTGCCTTCCTTGTCCCTTCCCTCCCTCCCTCCCTTTCTTTCTCCCTTCCTCCTTTTCTTTCTTTCTCCCATTTTTCTTTTTCTCCCTTTTTCCCTTTTTCCTGCCCCCCTCTTTCTTTCCTCCCTTCCTCCTTCTTTCTCTTCCTCCCCTTGCTTTCTTTACTTTCCTCCCTTTCTTTCTCCCTTCCCTCCCTCCCTCCCTTTCTTTCTTTCTTTCTCCCTTCCCTCCCTATCTTTCTCCCAACTCTCCCTTTCTTTCTTTCTTTGCACCCCATTTTGGGCCTAGGAAGCCTCCCTGGAGCTTCCTAGGAGCCAAAACTGGGCATGGTGGGGCACACTGTAACCCCCAGTGCCCCATTTTGGGACTTGCAAGCCTCCCTGGACCCTCTGGAGAACCAAAAAAGGACATGGGGGCTGCCCGCACCCCTGTGCCCCATTTTTGGCCTAGGAAGCCTCCCTGCACTTACCTGGGAGCCAGAGCCAGGCGTGTGGGGACTCCTGGGAGGGGAGGAGCAAAGTCAGCTGTTCTCTGAATTACCAGTTTGCTGAACTGGGTGTAAAAATTAACATCTGATTCACCCAAACTGGCCCAAACTGGCTGAATCCCACCCCAGTTGACATGTTTTGGCAATTATATTGAACTACTTCAACATTCTGTTTGGAAATATTTTTACTACTGAAAATGAGGGATAATAAATTTACAATGACAAAAATAAAAAACCAAGTTTATTAATGTTATAAGCCAATTAAACCAAATAAGAGAGCTAAAATGTAATGAACCAATTAAATATCCTAAGCATGCCTCTATTCTGTAATGTTCCCATAGTGGACATAAGTGATGTCCCTTGTGCTTTCCTTGATATTAATGAGGGCCTGGCCTGGTTAGCGTAACAGATAGAATTACACCAATCAGCAATGTAAAAATGGTACTGCAGCTTCTATTTTTAAATGGAACAGGTTTCATCCTGAAGTCTCCCTGCTTCAGTTCCATTTGGAAAGATTCTTATAAAACATGTGTAACTAAATTTTGTAAGACTTTCACTGGTTTTAGAGATGTACCAATGAAAAACATTCTGATGCTTGAAGTTTTTGTAAAAGAAAAATTATGACATTTTCTGCTGGCACACATCTTGAGACATTGTGCAGTGGGAACACCATATTGTCTGAGATCCTGCATAAAAGATTGTAGAGGTCTTGGACAAATCAAATCATATTGTGCAATCTTTTATGGAAAGTATCTTCTTGTACAATAATCTGCACTAAAACTGAAATTCACTTCTAATTCTAATCAATTTTTACTATGTGAAATTAAGGTTGCTATTACTATGTACTTGTCACAATGTTCAATGATATATTCTGATTGTAGCTGCAATCCTGTGTTTACTAGAGAACACTAGGGTGAGTATATATTTATGTTGTGATTTTTAATGCAAGCTGCCTGGAGTCATCTATGTATGGGTTTGGTGATCATATAAATTTGTTAAATAAATCAATAGTAAATACAACTTCTAATACCTCAGTTTTCAAGGCACAAAATGTATTAACATGAAATTTGTTGGAAAATGGGTATGGGATCTGAGCTTATAGCTAAAAGAAATTTCTGTCATATGGCTACCATATTCAAATGGTAAAAGACAATTTTCCCTGAGATGGTTGAATGGGAAGGAAATCACTTTCCCCAGCACCATATTAGACGTTTTCAAAATTGTTATAACATAGGAAAATGTTTTCTTTTCAAAACCCCAACCATTTGATTCCTACCACATAGATCAAGGGTGTCAAATTCACATCGTCACGGTGGCATCACGTGACATATTGGGATTTTTTTTTCTTTCGCTAAACTGGGTGTGGGCGTGGCCAGCGCAAGATGCATCCAGCCTGTGGCCCGTGAGTTTCACAGCCCTGACATAGATTGTAAATGTTTTTCTGTTTTTAAGTCTAAGTGAATTATAGTTAATAGTCATGGCAAGTATAAAGCAGATCCCGTTTTTCAAGTTTCATCCTTCTAATATAGTGGTGCTAGCTGATTTTCTGAATATAGGTGCTCTCTCTTTAGTCCTTGATGTTTCTCTCAAATGCTCAATAATAAAATCAAACATGATCTAGATAACTTCTACAGGCAGGATGACTCACAGCTCATTGACACTGAGGTTTCCATTTTACCTCCACTTACTTAGCAGTTCAATGAACTTTGCATCTCTGAAAAATTTAGATTATGGGTTTGTGCTCTAAAGTCGTGTAAATGGTGGCAGAAAAATCACTGCTGTAATTTTTGACCTGTGCTACGTAAAGCTGTTTCTTATACTGCCAAGAATCAAGAATGATTGCACATAGATAATACAATGTATTATATGCCTTGATCAAATGCAGAAATACCTTTAGAAAATCACCAGAAAACTTGCAAAGTTTCTGTCTCTGGGTCAGAAAAAGTATTACTAAGCCAGATATTATCTATTCTGCATTAAAGAATAAATTTGAGGGAAAGATAGAGTGAGGAGAGATATTATTTCAGTAGTGTTGGTTTGTCACTACTATGTCTATTTTGTCTTATTTCACAAACATGTTTGAATTCCATATTCATTTATCCATAAATCTGTTAATCAAGGGGATATCACATTACATCTTTAGTGTTGAACTGCTTATTAAATGTTCCTTTTATTATCAAACATGCTTTACTTCCATCATACGTTGCTTTTACTCTCTTTAGAAATTGATTTGAGTTCCATATTAATTTCAATTAATTAATTATTTCCATGCCGACAGTGGCTACTTCTGAAGTCATTATCGAAGTTATGATAGCCAGTAGCATTCATAAGAGAGTAAAGCTGGTGAGATAGTGGTCACAGCATTGTGATCAAAGCAGAGGTGGTATTCAGCAGGTTCTGACCTGTTCTGGAGAACTGGTAGCAGAATTTTTTAGTAATTTGTAGAACCAGCAAATATCACCTCTGACTGGCCCCACCCCCATCTTTTCTATGCCTCCTGAGTACCAGTATCTTCTTTTGTTGCCCAACACAGGAGAACGGAGCTGGAAAGCAGGTTAATGGGTTGGGGAGGGAATGGGGATTTTGCAGTATCCTTCCCTGCCACACCCACCAAGCCACGCCCAAAGAACCGGTGGTAAAAAAATTTGAATCTCACCACTGGATCAAAGTGTCATCTCTTTGCTCATCTGTAGAACAGTACAAACAGTATGTACAAAAGGGTTCATGATATTGTGACTGCTATCTTGCCTGTTTTGAAATAGGCACGCAAGCACACATACACCCATGCACATACACAAACAACCCCCCCATGACACTAGGTTAACTTGATATTCTCACACATCAGTTTCATCCCAATTTTATTTTATTACCTTTATAGTACTGAATTCACTCCATCAGATGTTCCTTATTTAGATCTGTATTCCCACTTTGAAAACACTTCTTTTATTCCTTTCTGGAATCATACTGATTTCCTCTTCTACTTTTAATTTTAACCAGTCTTTGCTCTTTTTTGACTATATTCTTCTTCTAATTGGCATGCTTTAAAATGAAATTTTGTTGCATACAGCTCTCAGTGTGTACAAAAGTTGTACATCAACCTTGTATCATTCATTACAGCTCTCAATCTTTCATCACATAATCAAATATACAGAAGTATTCTTAACCCACAGATTTGAAATAGATTTTTTTTTTAAAAAGCAAATGAGCACCAAAGAATTTGAATGCTCATTCATTCTTGTTGCTTCAAATATTGATTTTTTTTACCTGCTCATCTTATTCCCACCATCCATTCATTATCGCCTAACAGAGTCACTGTTTTCTCCTGATCTCATTCATTTATAAT
Source organism: Laticauda colubrina (assembly GCA_015471245.1). Classification (NCBI taxonomy): domain Eukaryota; kingdom Metazoa; phylum Chordata; class Lepidosauria; order Squamata; family Elapidae; genus Laticauda; species Laticauda colubrina. Next base: position 12,867,073 of record BLBF01000005.1, read on the forward strand.
ATGCTACATAATTTCATCACCACCATCCAAACACATACCAAAGTCAAACCTGGTACTAGTAAATGAATTTACACCAGTACAGATTGCACTATAATTGGAGTGGAAAATCTAAAAGTCAGTGTATACATCAGGTACCATGGATTTTCTATGTATTATCTATTGTGGCTCTGGAACAAAGAACAAATAAACAATTATTCTAATTCTTTCACAATATTGAGTACTCCAATTTTTGCTAATTTAGTGAAATAAGTTCCATAATTATATATACGATTTTCCCAACTTACATATCTTACAAGATAGGCCCCATCTATCAAAATTTGACAGAATTTGCAAAGTTTATATTTCATAATGTACTGCAATTCAGATCTACTGGAACTGTAGATGTAATTTCAATTCAGTTAGAAGGCATCATATTAAAGAAAGCTGACTTGAGTTATTAACCTTATAAATTCCTTCTGGATTTAGCCTGCCAGATAGTTCTGGGAAGCCAAAGTAATCTCATATCAGTTTTAAATTTGAAATTATTTGACTGATGCTGCATAGCATTTACACAGATTGTAAAGATCAAATCCCATTAATAATCTTCAAGTCCATATGGCTAATGTATAAAGAACAACATAAAACTGTGACTCATTATTTGTTAGTGTATATACTATGAAATAAATGTGACTTACATAACCTTAGTTGCCATTCTCACAAAGCAATTGTCTTAGTTCATTACTCTGCTGGCTACAAACTCAGTTTGTTTTCATTTTCTCCAATTGCTTTGCTTCTATGTTTCTAATGAGTATGACTATGGTAACACTTGAACAACAGACGACTTCTATTTGCTTTCTTGGAAGCTCTGTTAAAGGCTCCCAGTGTTTTCATTATTACAGAACTGCAATAGAGATGAAGACCACAAAGTATCTTTTCAAAATACTGAAAAAAAGGGAAGGAACGAGAAAAAACTTTGGCGACTACCCTACAGATCACATCCAAACTTTCAGATGCTGCCAATCTAGGGTATACCCAGTATCTATATACAGCTGGTTTTTGTTGTTGTGAAATCCAGTATAACTTTACATGGTTTCTACTTCTTTTGATCCAGAAAGATCCCTTCTGCTCTCTCATTTTTTTTAGGTGTTGGCAGCTGAGTGAACTATTTACACTGAGAGCAAAGCCAGGATAATCTGCTGCTGAAGCAGAGTAGAAAAGAGCTCACTGCTCCAAGTTCCCTCCTCCACAAATTCATCTGGTCCAAAGAGCAATTTGTCCCATCCCAGTCAAATGACAATAAATGGGGTAACAAAAAATATGCTGCCCACAATTAGCTGTTTAAAAGCTACTCCTTTATTCCGATGTTAAAGAAAGTCTTTTTTTTTTTTCTACCCAAAGAGTCATTATACCCATTCCCCACCTTGGCTATCCCTAGGATGAAGGAAAAGAGGACATGTTGCAGAGTTTGGAGTGGGTTTTTCTTTAGACAGCTGAGTCAGGATTTACTTCATTTTATCCACTCTAGAAAGGCAGGTAATGGTGGGCATATTGTTCACACTTACACACAACAGGCCTGTGATTGGTTTCTGGCCTGCAGCGTGAAACTTGCAGGTTGGCTGCAGAGGAGATGGAACCTATGGTCCAAAGTTTGTGGAATGATCTGGTGGGGAAAACTAAATTATATTATGGGAAAATCAGTTTATTATCATTAAAAGTCATTGTGCTTTTGAAATTATTTCCATGAAGTGCTAATTTAGTTCTTCAAAATAAAAGTTCTGAGATGTTTGATCTTTTTAGATGCGGTAATGAGATAATAAAGGAACAGTATGGTTTGGGGTTGATTTGTGATTAATGTGAGGTCTGCAATGACTTCATTTTATTATGTTTCCATCAGAAATGAAATATTTTCCAGTAGAGGCATATTGACAAATTTAAGAGATTTGCAACCTTTATATAACTTGCTTTGTGCTCCAAAGGGAAAAACATATTTCTGCTTCAGCCAGTTTGGGCTCAATTCTCCCACCTCAAGGTATGTGGGAATCTGCTATATACTGCTCCTGTATTTAGAATTAATCCAAGGATGGTCAAACTGTAATTCTCCTTACTCACAACCCTCCAATCCAGTAGTATGCTGGTAAATATTTAATAGCTGGTTCAATTGGCATGGTCACTGACACATTTGCTACAGAAGAATTGATTGGTGTACCAGATGTAGTAGGTTAGCTCCACTTTCAGTCACTCACAAAATTCCCAAAAATTTAACAAGTGGCTCTCACAAGGTGGTACAACTGGAGTTGGAAATACCACTGCTCCTATCTCCTCGTGATTTGTTTGCCTCCCTTGTTAATCTGTTTAACGACAGCCTATAGTTTAAATCTACCAATCCTCATCCATGGTGTATGAAAAGCAATAAATTCCTATAATTCTAGTGATCAAAATGAGATAATAGAAATTATTACTGGAATATTTTCTCAAAAATCTTGGTTCAAAAGAAAGTTTTCTTTCCAGAAAGGGAAAAAAGTTGGATGATAAATACAGCTTTGAGAAATTGCATTTCATAGCCTGTCTATGCCATGTTTTTAATTACTCTTTCTTCTCTATGAAATCATTACTGACTTTTCTTTGGTCTTACTGTCCCAAAGGCATCCTCTCTCTCCCTGTGAAAACCGACTACTGCAATAAACATGTGATGGCCCAAAAAGAATTGTAGAGGAAATAATATCGGGCTATCCCAACAAAACTAAACAGAACCTCCAGGAACAAGTGCAGTATACCGTCACAGGAAGATGGTAAATATGTAAATGTAGGGATAGGCTAGCATTCAGTTATTGTTTATCCACTTTTAGAAGCTCAAGGCCCTATTTCAACTTCGGAAGAGCCATAGCTAAGGAGTAGTTTTGATGACGGTTGGTTGGTTGGTTGGTTGGTTGGTTGGTTGGTTGGGGATATGGTTGAAGTGCAAGACCGTAGCCCAGATCCTGAGAGTCGACTACACACACCAGGCGGGCTGCGCAGCTTTTCCTTCGAGAACGAAGGAAACGAGTAGCTATGGTTTGCCCCCCACCCCCCACCCCCAGCCCAGCAGCAGCTGCTATGCAAGGAAAGGGGTGTGTAAGTGGTGCGCTTGTGGCCGGAGAACTCTCGAAGAAGCAGCCCGGAGGCGTTTTAGTGTTGGGCTCTTTGGTTTGCGCGCAAAGCACGCGCGCCAAGTCAAAAGCAGCCCGCTCGGCCGCGCCAGATCCAAAAACGGAACTTGCTCGATAGCTATGAAAATAAAATAAAATAAAATAAAATAAAATATAAAAAATAAAAACACTGCAGAAACGGCAGCGCACCAGACACGGGAGCGCTTACAATTCGCAGGCGGGAGAAGCGGGAAACCTCAGCCTCTTGCCACTCTTCGCCCGCCCGCCTGTGCAAGGGGCCTCCGCTCCTCTCCAGCCGAGTGGGGGCGGGGAGGGTTTGGGGTTGTTGTTTTTTTTTTTTTTCCCCCTCCTCTTCAATCCACCCCACGAGCTCCTTCTCTCCGGCCGCGGCTTCCAGGCGTCGCCGGATGATGGGCAGCTGAGGCTCCGAGGCGGCGAGCTCGGCGACTATAGAGTGGAGCAAACAAGCCGACTACTTAACGCGGGGAAAAGAGAGATCTATCTGGAGCGCTTCTTCACTCTTTTCTTTCTTCCTTTCCGAGGTTGGAGAGGAGTTGATCTTTTTCACCAGGCGCCTTCCGCGACACAAACATACACACGCGCACGCACGCACACCCCGATGCCCATTTCTCTGTAGTCGTTGCAAAGAGAAGGGGGGGGGGACGAGAGGGGGGGGGAAACCCAAACAACGACAGCGAACCTTAGAGGCGTTGGAACCGGGATCTCGCGCTGCGCCCTGCTGCCTCCAGCCGCCCGGAACCCGGGCATCGGGGCTGACCCTTCGGAGTCCTTCTGCCCCGCTCGCCGTCGCACCACGTCGGAGAAAGGCTGGCTTCCCATCCGAGACCACAACAGCCACGCGTTTCGTGTGGAAGGGGGAACCTTCCTCTCTTCCGGGAAAAAGGAGTCGTCGTTCCCACCCAGCCACCCTTCCTCCTCCTCCTCCTCCTCCTCCTGCTTGTGTGATCAGGCTCTTGTCGGCGCTAGGTGGTGGTGGAGCAGCCAAAGGGGGGAACTTCGGGCGGATCTGCCGTGTGGGAAAAGATCGGCTTTCCGTGCAAAAAAAAAAACTTTGTTTTAAAAGCTGCTTTTCCCTCTCTTTCCACCGATCGCAGTTCTGCTCCGCCGTGTCAAAGGAAGCGCGGCGCGACGGCATCCTTCGAGCGAGACGCGGCCCGTTCCGCCCTCCAGGGTAAGGGGATTTTTTATTTATTTATTTATTTTTTCCCTAAAATATCCTGTATTGATTTCAGGCCGTTTAAACAGACGCCGCCGGAGAAGCAGCAAAACTGCGGTGCCGTCCTTGGTTGACTAGCTTGACGGTCCTCCCTCTGCACCACCAACTCTCTGTCTGATTCCTTGAGGATTTTTAAACCGGGGCGGGGTGGAAGGAAGCTCCTCGTTAGCGCTATACATACTTTTATTTATAGTAATTGCACCGCCTCATGGGAAGTTTCATTTCGAACCAAGGCTTTCCCCATCACGGAACAAGTGTATCTCTAAAGCCGTATACTGTATATGTTTATTCTGTTTCTTTTTATATTCTATCCTTCCCCCAGATCGACGAAGTTAGACGACTGCTTTTGACCAATACTTTATATGGGAAAACAGGCTACTTATTTTCTCTTCCGTTGACCTCATCAATTTGAACTTGCTGGGGCGGGGGGGGGGGGGGGGGGGGGGGGGGGGGGGGGGGGGGGGGAGGAAACGGGCAGAGTGACCATGTATCGTGGCAATGGGGTTCACGACAGCATTGTTGCTGTCTGATTTCTTTCTCCAGATACCCAGATTGTGAGAAGGAGCTCGCTCTCATTTCCTCCAGAGTCGGGATGATAATCCGAAAAGTCTTGCTCTTCCTTCAGTGCTGCTGGCCTTCTTTGCTGCTTCACTGGATGCTCCATCCTATGTGGGGTTTCATTCAGGTAATGGAAAGAACCTCCCCCACCCCTTCCCTTGCCAGGGTGCCATTTCTCTCAGGCTTACTTCACTGACTGAGTGCTCAATGCAGCCTTAACTTCTGCAGAAAAGTACTTTGCAAAACTGCTCATGAAATTACCTTGGCAGCAAAATATCTGAATTGTTTTCAGAAGGAAGGTGCAAAAGTGTCTGTGATAGACAATAAGTTCAGGTTATCTCACATAGGACTAATAAGGGAGAGGACTCCAGAACAGTTGTTATATGATTTTAAATTTCACCACTGGGATATCTTTGCACAGCTAATAGTGTGGACTTCTCGCTCATTGACAGATCTTGGTCAGGCTGTTAATTTTAGAAGTGTCACAAGCTTCGTGTGGCTATTGTTTTAAAAGCCATAGGTTTTGGAGATAACTATAAAAGGAGAAACACTTTCTCAACATCATCATTGACTAGGTTCAGAGTATTTGATATTGAAGTGCTTGGTGTTTTTACTAGTTTGGTTAGTTCTCAAGTGATTTGTCCCACATATCTTCCATCACTGCACTTAAGGCTTTGTGACTTAATATGTCAGAGAAAGTAGGATTCTGGATACTAGTTTTGTTGCTACAAACAAGTGCCTAAACCTATGATAAGACTCTCAGTCTTGTACTTTCAGAGAAGGATAGCAGCAAGATTGGATGATTTGACTGAGCTCAGATGAGGAGAATATCCCAAAGCTATTCTCACATATTTTACTCTGGCATTTGCACCCCCTTCCCCTTCCAGTAACACTGTTGTTTGGACTGTGGTGTTGGTAGTGAAAGCACTGGAAATCAGTCTTCTGTGTGTCCTTGGCAGTGAAGATAGCTGTACTTTCTCTTTGCTAACTTGTTCCTTGATGCCTTAAATTGCTCTTCTACTTGATGCTTTGCATTTGAATGGGAAAGGCCAATGTTAATTTTTCAGGTTTGCCGTGGTCATATGTCATCTGGTTTTGTTGATTGTAGTCCATCTTTTCATATAAAAAGAAATGAGGAATGCATATTTACACCCCATTTTTGTACAGCAGTTCAAGAGAGCATGTGCAGTGAACCCTCCTCCTATTTATCCCCACCACAGAAGCACTGTGAGATAGGTTGAGCTGAGAGAGGATACCTGACCTCAAGATGTCTGGTGAATTTCTATGGCTGAAGTTGGTTGCAGACTGGATCTTCCTGTTCCTAATCCAACATCCTAACCATTAAACAAGCTCTCTTTTAGGCAAAGGGAAGTTGGCTTAATTTAAAGGAAAAGTGATTAGTAGTATGAGTCCTGATTAGATTCATTCAGATGTAATTGTCATTGAGCCCGGTGACCCTTTCAACTAAATATGATTAGGCTTGCTGCCTATGTGATGTTAAAGTACCCACTGCAATTCTAGGCACACTTATCTGAAAATAAGCTGAAGTGGATTAGATTTATTTGCAAATAAATTTTCAAAGGATTGTATAAAGATATAAAGAGAAGAGAAGAGGCTCAAGAAGAATGGAAATAAGGTAAAGAATCAGACCTAGAACTGCCATCAGAAAAGATTTTCTAATTTTGATTGAAGTTTTGAGTGAAATGATGGAGTTGTTTTTCATGTTAGGGAAGTGTTTCTGAACAGAGTTTTAAGTCTAGAAATTTTCTGTGTTGAATCAGATTATGTTTTAGTTGACCTAGGAAGTTCTAAATATTTTAAAGTTTATAATGTTCAAAAGGAGACTATGGTTAGGAGCTTAACCTCTGGATAAATTATATGGATCTCCTATTTAATTTTGGCATTTCGTCTTTCATAACTGATCTGTATATTTAATGGTGAAGTATTTAATTGAACTAAGATAAATTAGATGCTGTATGTGGATAGCGTTACTTAGGGAAGCTCCCATAACAAGGAATGTTTAACAATCTAACTGTATCACACATTTTTTACACTCCAATGATGCTCTTTTCAAAGAAATATGTATCTATAAAGCCACCTCTGGCATTCTGACATCGATTTTAGGCTTTGGATATTTAATTCAATTCTAATATATGTTGCATGAATCCATACATAGATAGTATTATATTGTTTTTATTTATGAACAGTGCTTGTTCATTTGTTTTAATTATATTCCTGGGTGTCCTTCACATTTTATGATATTCATTGTTAATCCTCCATAGTACTATTTTTATTGCATTATCCCAAATTTTCTAAACAAAATCCAAACCTCAAAAACTACAGCATTAGTTGCCTCATTGAAAGAGATGCAAGTTATAATATGCAAGGGATCCAAGTCTTTTCCAGCATATTTAAGTGCTCAACGCTCTTGAGCTTAATGCCTACAAAATGCAGTCTGTTCATTTGGAGTAGGACTTCATCTTTGATTGTGTTGAAAGGAAGAGGGCTTTCCAAGACTCATGACAGTAGTGGCAGTGAGCAAGGTTTCTTCAAATAGCCTAATTTTATTAACATTTTGGCACAAGATCTGATACAACTATGAATTGAATGCAGACTGAGTCAGCTTTGTCAGCTCTCTGGTTTCAATTTGCCATGCAGTTTGATCTTGATATTTATATGTGGTGACTAGCAATCATTATAAATACATATAGGGATAACAGCAAAGGCTGCAGTTGTGCTGAAGTATTTAATCCTTAATAACACCAGCAATATTAAAGTAGTGTTCAGAAATGAATCTGTTAGTAAGTAGGATACCAATCATCGATTTCAGGGCAGCAGCAGTATAGACCAATTAATTTGAGTCGATTCTCTGCTTATAATCTAACTTGGTCTTGATGGGGTCATTGATAACTTGAGTACTCAGAGGCCATAGAAAATGAAGTTTTGCTCTTATAAATGTGAAAGACTGTACATGTTAATATTTAAATTATTTGGCTTAACTTTCTCTTTGTTGGTCTTTAGATCTATCAGTTGTCCAACTGCTAAATAAGATTCTCACTTTGCTGCCTATGATGCTTTAGAATCTGGATTGCTAAATTAGCTTACATAATTGAAAACTGGGCATGTTTACAAGGCAGACATAATTATAAGAAAATAACTGCTTTTTTAAACCAACTACCCTTGAATCAATCATTAAAACTTACATAAAGCAACTATTATATAAGCTTTGTAGATAATACACTTTATACAAAACAATAATATGTTGAGTTAGTAAAATCAAAGCATTTTAAAATACAAAATATGGGACAATATCTATTTTTATTTGCTTTTGTGCTTCTCAAAGAGCACATAGAGATGTATATTTTTCTTGTTATCAAGAAAACTATAGTGAAATGTCTATCAGCAGGAATCAAGCTCATAGGACCCTTTAGTGTTATGCAAAAATATTAATGGAATAACTCCAATGGGAATGTATACATGGGCTTGTGTTTAGATTATGCCTGGGAGAAAAGTGTTTGCGTTAGATTTGTTAAATGTTGTGATTTTATCAACATAAGCATTTTTTTGGTTCATGTTGGATTATCAAAATAAAATTAACCACCATGCAACATGAGTGTGTGAACTAGATTCCTGTAGAATTTATATGATGGATTATCCCACCAGAGATTTAAAAAAATACTAGAGTACTATCTTTCAGATCAGTGTTATATAGAATTCTGTGATATTCTTGATGTTTCACTTGAATAGGATACACTTTGATTAAAAAGAGGGTCAAGCACTGAATGCTGGCTCTAGCCTTTTTTATGGTGAATCTCCAAGGGATTCCTGCTCCCTTTTGCTGAATGCTAGGAGCCACCATGCTTTATAAAATTCAAAATATCCATATTTGTATGTTAATTTTGAAGGCCTTTGGAATGTCAAAATGTCATCTGCGTGACTTCCTTCTTGCCTCTTGAAAACACAACTAATCGAGATAAAACAGTTGCTTGAAGCAGTATTAGGGATATGGATATAACAGCCTTTTAAAATTTAACTGAGCATGTGTTGCTTGTCTTTCCCTTGTTTGCTGCTCTATACTGCTGCTCTTTTGATGCAAACTTCATAATCAAGAACATGTTTGTTATTCGGCAAATTAAAAACATTAGAAATATTAGACACTTTAAAATGTAATATCCTCACAGTTAGTGACAAATAAATACAGTATTTCGGTTCATTCATATTAGTTGAAAATTCATTTAAGACTATCAGCAGGGAAAATTTGCAGTGTATAATTTCTGTTATAGATACAAAAATATGAAAAGGACAACAGGGGGCAGAGAATGAGTTTCATGCTTCATTTTTAGGTAAAATGTAGCTCCATTGCCCTGGGCTTGTAAGAATTTGTACCAGCACAAACAAGTTTGATGAGGTCTTGGACAAGATCCAGACTCTTCCAATGCTATGTGGCAAAACCTAACAGTGTAGATAGAAATTAGTAGTGATAAACAGTCATGTAATAGATGATGATGGAAATGCATTATGGGTGATAGTATTCTGTAATTCAGATTTGCCTAAATTCTGTGATGCTATTTCAATTTTATAGATGACTGAATTGGAGTAGGCAATTCAATACTTTTCAGTGTGGGTAGATTCCTAAAAATGGGCTGCAATAGCCATCAATTATAGAGACTGGGAGCAATGATTCAAAAAACACAAAAGCAGCAGTTCACCTTCCCTACTCACCATTAAACTATTTCATAAAATTACATAGATGAATATGGATCATGTACTGGGCCTGTGCTATTGCAGGGACACTGAAAGCATTCACTTCCATTAAAAAAAACCACTTCCTTGTTAGTTTGAAATCTATTGAGCTTCTAAAATTTTTCTTTCTCCTTGCAGATGTGCTATAAATCTTCAAAGGCCATCTTGATCTGAACTGTCTTGGTTGCTTTGATGAGAGTTTTTACAACTAATACTTCTTTATAAACTCTGGAGTTAATGTGTTAATTTTTATTTGTTGGTCCTAGTGGGAAAAATAAATAGATTGTAGATATGGGATAACATATAAGTTGGTGTATAAACAACTAAATCTTGTTTAATTATGATTTAGAACAAGAGAGGACTACACCCAAAAATTATGCTGCTCATGTTTGATTTCCAAAAGGACAGGTTTCAGTCCCTTTCTGTCAGTCTGTCTCTTCCTCTCTGTATATATGTGATATGACTACTATCTCCATCCTGAAAGAGCTCAAATAGCATTTTAACATTCTTGAAAGGCTTTTTGATTTTACAATAAGAATTATGGTGGGAGCTTTGTAAATAAAGGGAAATATATGAAACAAGCAGATTCTTATTGCAGTTTACTTCAGAACTTTCTTCAAGGCTATCTAATTCTTCCTACTATCTGCAGATTCAGAAAATTCTGAAGTGAACTGCAACAGTTATAAGTTGGTACAGCCACTTTAAGTCTAAGCTGATCAGAACTGGTCCTTATGTACAGATAATGAGAGAATGTCTCGAAAGAACTCAGATGTTATAAATCTTCAAAAAGAGCAATGTGGGCATGAGATAATGTGACCTTGGTTTCATACTTAATTATATGAATATTACTTAAATGAGTGTTTCTATCCAAGGCCCTTTTCCTTTCTGGATATCATCTTTTTATTATCATCATTTATTATCATCATTGTGTTAATTCTCTTCAGCTTGTTGTTTAGTTGGGATATTGCTCAACAAAATGGAAACCTGGCAGCAAATTTCCAGGCTTAAAACTGAAAATAGTCTGAATTCTTTCTGGAAAAAAAAGTGATTTAAGCTAGTTGGGAGGGAGGTTAAAGTGGAAATAGAAACTGTTTCCTTCTCCAAATCATTCTAACCTTAAAACACTATTTGGACAAGTCCTAATCATACTAGTCTCTATTTACAATGCCTTTTTACCACTACACCATTTTTGATTGTTAATGTAATCAACTGTACACTACCACACGTTCTCAATTACCCATTATAAATGAAAACATGCTGTTAATCTGTTAACTCATTGCTTAGGATTTGACACCCCCAAAATAGTGGATATTTACCATTGAGGAAATATGTGTGTGTCTGGTGGGTGGTGTAGCATTAAAAGTAAAGGTCATTTCTTTGCTAATAATTTATAGCATCTTCTACTGCCACCAAACAAATACTGAAAGAATATAGATGCTGGTCTCATTATAATTATAATAGTGAAGTGGTGGTTATATGATGCTATACAACCTTATAAATCACTAGTAAGGAAAAGGCCAGTTTCCTCTAAGTTGGGTTCAGCTCCTGCTGGCTATTTATGATAGATTCAAGCATGATACTGATGTGCAAGTAAAGTAATCTTTACTGTCCTATAACTCTTTATTCTACTTTTCAAGGCTATATTGGACATGGCTTTGCATTTTAAATGCAAATTGTAGCTGCAGACTGAGTTAATTATTAGGATTGTAGCAGACAGAGAGAAAGAGTAACACTGAATGAGCTTAACCCTTCCTCCCATCACAAAAATGGCTCCTGGGACCTTCTGTTGCACTGAAAGAAAATCCTTTGTTGATATGAAAGAGCTTTTTTACTTCTCCAACTAAAGAAAGTCCTTCTCCTCAGGACTGCAGCAGCTGATATTTGTATCTTGTAATAGGTACATACAAAATATTTTCATAACGAGTTCAGAATGTGTACACAAGCAGAAAACAGTGAGCTGGGGTGAAGGAAAGTGTTTTGGAGGTACTTGATTGAGTTATGCTATTCTCTTTTCCTGAATAGAAATAGCAATAGCACTTAGACTTATATACTGCTTTATAGCCCTCTCGAAGTGGTTTACAGAGTCAGCATATTGTCCCCAACAATCTGGGTCCTCATTTTACCTACCTCAGATGGATGGAAGGCTGAGTCAACCTTGAGCCTGGTGGGATTTGATCTGCCAAATTGCAGGCAGCTGATAGTCAGCGATAGTCGGCCTGCAGTACAGCACTCTAACCACTGTGCCACCGAGGCTCAAATAAGTTCACATTTATTCCATAGCACAACATAATCTTAAGCCCATGTCACACTGCACCAACGGATGCAAAGAGGATGTAAAACGGACAAAAAAGCTTGCCATCCGTTGGTTAACGCGATGTACTCACTGCCTCTGTTTTGCTTCCTCTCTATCCGTCCAGCATCCGTTTATTGACGTTTCATCCGCTCAGAAAGTTTTGAGCTGCCCAAAACTTTTGAGTGGAAAATGTATCCAATGCATCCGTTCTGCATCCTCTAGGCATACGGGGGACATCCGTTCTGCATCCATTACGCATCTGCTATATCTGCTAGGCATCCGCTGTGCATCCGCACAACTCAAATCCATTCCAGCGGTAAACGGATGCAGGGAGGAAGCAGAACAGACGCGCAGCGTTAGTAGCACGGATGGAGAAAGGATGAAAGCGGATGCAGCTCATCCGCTCTGCATCTGCTCTGCATCCGCTCTGCATCCTCTACGCATCCGCTCTGCATCCTCTACGCATCCGCTCTGCGTCCACGCCATGTCCGTTCCTTTCCGTGTTATCTGCTCTGCTTATGCAAATTTTTGCCCCTTTTGAGAGCGGATAACAACGGATGGAACAATTTGCTCGTCCATTGTGTCCTTTTTGCATCCGTTGGGCAGTGTGACATGGCCTTTAAAAGCAAAAGAGTCTGAATTTTATGGAAAAAATGTTGGGGGAATGAGAAAAATGGTTGCTGCAGTGACTCAGTCATAGCTGCCATCTTGATTTTTATGACCCCTCTCTGCATTGTTTCTTTCTCTTGCACTCATCCGTTAATAAATAGTGGCTTCTTTTTAAAACATCTTAAAATATTTGTCCTTTCTGGTATTAAATTTGTACCGCTGAAGTCTAAGATTTTTTTAATGTTTCAAAACACTACTTTATTTTAGAGTTTTAATTCAGGTTAGAATTACCATTTGATTTTTCTCTGTCATTCCTTCAGCTAGTTTGCACTGGCAACAGTGCAATAACTAATATAATTAGCCCTGTTAATAACAACCTGCTACAGAATTTAACCTAAAAGAGGATTTCAGAGTGCTGGGGTTTTGTGAACAAACTGAGAGAAATGCAGTTCTATTGGGTATGCAGCTTCAGAGGTTGGCGGAGCTATTCTAATATATGATGACATTGTAGATTACAGATTACTTGCCAAGGGCTTACTTTAAAAAAAATGTCCTAATGCCCTGGCCATTGTCATAGGTATTGTAGTATGACAGAATCCTCCTGAACATTACAAAAATTGTGGTATCCCCTTTTGGACTTCTACTTATAAAAGGGCATCAGCACTCTGTACTGCAGTTCATGTCAACAGATGTGTTGGGTGCTTATGCCTTTTAATAAAATGTGTGAACAGGTTACCAGGCTACTCCTAGTTTTGGGCAGGATATAGACTATTAACCTCTTCCCTTATCCAACAATGTTTCTTGAACATTGCAAGTGGAAGAGTTAATTAGTGCCAAAGCTGTTAGGACAAAATGGTAATTGTGGGTAATATAGACATATGCCTCAGAATAGTCTCCTAAATCTCTCAAGAAGATGCAATAATTTTGAAGGAGGTGTTCACTTGACTGCTCCCACTAAGGGACATGATTAAATGGCCAGGAAAGCTCCACACATGTTTCATTTAGTTTAGGGGGAAAATGGATAGGGAGACCAAATTTGAAGGATGAAGGTCATACACAATATAAAAGGGAAGACAGATGTGGGTAAACGTTCAAAATGGCCTAATTCATTCAGCAAAGTGAAGGACAGGTTCTTCACATAAACTTAATTAAACTTAATTTTCCCATCGCCACATGGCTACTAGTTTTAAAAGGAATTAGGTAAATTGACAGAATAAGAGTATGCACTAATATTCTGATAGTTACATATGACATAAACTAATATAAACTCAGTTTATTTTCCCCCTCTATTATATTGTTATATCTCTCAATACATTACATTGTTTCCATACAATGATATTTTACTGTATTAAATATCACTTTGTAATGTGATGGGTGACAAATAAACTTAAGAAATAAAAAAAATAAAGTTAAAATTTTGTTACTTGAATAATTTATAGCAGTGTTTTAAAGCATAGTTCTAGATCCCCTGGGAGTCCAACAAGATCCTCTCAATCTGCAATATTAAAATTATTTGCCAGCCTAGGTTGAAAAATAATACAACATTAAAATCCCAACAAATAATCATGAGAAGTGATGGCTACAAAAGTGTTAATTTTAATTTTTAATGTAAAAATACTAATATAACCCAGATAAACAAAAGTTTCTTAGGGATCCTCCAGAATATTTAAAAGTGAGAATGTCCTGAGAGAGAAAGATGAAGAAACATTGAATTAGAATATTAAATATAAACAAAACAGGAAATATTCTGTCAATGTTAATTGCAGTTTAGGATATCACTAGAACAACCATAAAACTGTTAGACTTTTTATATAGGAGATAATAAAAACACTACTTCAATTATTGTAGAGCAAAATAATTGCTGCATAATAAAGATTTCAGTTTAATGCATATTAATTCAAGTCTATAAAGAGAGACAAAGAGAAGAAAAAATAAGGGAAACAAAACAAATTTATTGAAGGTTAAATACCAAAAGGTATGGAAAAAGAAGAAAAGGGGAAAAATTATTAGGTTTGTATATTCTTTCTCTTATTTTAAATACATCTCCTAATTGACCATATTGTAGACAATTAAAACCCCTTAAAAGCCAGAATGTAAGGAATCATTTTCACTGTCATTTTAGCTACCTTTATACAGAGTTTTTGAAAGAATGTGGCATTGGCCTTGATTGATATCAGGTGGTTCCTGGTCACTTCACAAAGCACATTTATTTAAAAATTGCAATAATTAAGTGTTTACAGAGATTCAGAGACAATATTGCCATCAGTTGGTAAAGCCCATGTCACACTGCACAAACGGATGGAAAGAGGATGTAAAACGGAGAGAAACACTTGCCATCCGTTGGTTAACGCGATTCATCCGTTCTGTACTCACTGCGTCCATTTTTCATCCTCTCTATCCGTCCAGCATCTGTCTACTGACATTTCATCTGCTCAAAAAGTTTTGAGCTGCACAAAACTTTTTGAGCGGAAAATGTATCCAACATGTCCGTTCTGCATCCACAACGCATACGGGGAACATCCGTTCTACATCCGTCATCATCCGTTACGCGTCCACTATATCCGCTAGGCATCCGCTGCGCATCCGCGCAACTCAAATTTGCTCCAGCAGAAAATGGACACAGGGAGGAAGCGAAACGGACGCGGAATGGACGCGCAGCATTAGTAGCACGGACGGAGAAAGGATGAAAGCGTATGCAGCTCGCATACAAAGCATTTAAAATGGAAAAAACGTTCGCAGAGGGGACCTATCTCGGATATTTAGGATGTCTGCAGGATGCCTAGAGGATGCAAAAGGACACCTAGTGGAAAACCTATATTGCCTATAAAAAGGGGGAGGAACTCACCTGGATCTCACTTTCAGTCCAGCAGCCCTGCTGTGCAGACCTCTGCAGCCTTCATCTGGCTCTTACTCTTCCACAGCATCCATTGATGTCCACCATGGATCGTAACATAGTCCTTTTGGTAGCCACCATCGTTCTGCAACAGTGCGAAGCCATCTAAAGGCTCTTTCAACTGTTCTATGGGAAGAAAAGGAGGCGGCCAAGAAGTGTCTGGGTCCGAAGATGGATCGGGAGAAGAGCAGAGTACGGACTGTACAACAAGCTGATGGTGGAGCTTAAGAACAAAGACCCTCGTGCATTCCAGAACTTCATGAGGATGCCGCCAGCCATGTTTGACGAAGTTGTGGAGCGGCTGAGACACAGGTTGACCAAGGCAAACACCAACTTCCGGCCCAGCCTGGACTCTGGGCTGAAGGTGGCACTGACTCTGTGCCACCTGGCCTCAGGGACCACCTACAGGAGCATGCAGTATGGCTGGAGGGTGCCACACAACACCATCAGCATTGTGGTCAGAGAAGTGGTGCAGGCCATCATCGAAGAATACCTGGAGGAGCTCCTCCAGTGCCCCTCCACTGAAGAAGGATAGAGGAAAGTTGCAGAGCAGTGGTATCAGAAGTGGAACTTCCCCCACACCGTTGGAGCCATAGATGGCAAGCATGTGGCCTGCAAAGCTCCAGCCAAGTCAAGGTCCACTTATTTCAACTACAAGGGCTTCTCAGCATCATCCTCTTCGCCATGGTCGATGCTGACTACAAGTTCATGTACATCGATGCTTCAGGCAACGAGTCAGCTTCAGATGCCCAGGTATACAACGCCAGTGACCTCAAGGAGGGGCTGGAACGGAACCTCATCATGGGCTTTCCAGATCCAGACCCCCTGCCCAATGACACGCAAGATGTGCCCTACTTCATTGTGGGGGATGACGCCTTCTCCCTCAGAATCTAGCTCATGAAGCCATACATTTCCAGACTCCTCACCCGTGAAGAGAGGATCTTCAACGACAGGCTGTCCAGGGCAAGGCGGATGGTGGAGAACACCTTTGGCATCCTGGCCAACAGGTTCCAGGTACTTCTCACCACCATGCAGCATCGCCCAGAGACCATGAGGAGGATCATGGAAGCTTGCTGCATCCTGCACAATCTCATACGCACCCGCTACCCAATGTTGCAGAACAGGCTCGTGGACCTCCAACAAGGCAATGGGGACATGGAGCCTGGGGAATGGAGGCAAGGGTGAAACCTGATAGACACTGTGGATGTGCAAGGCCCCAACAGAGCTTCACGTGAAGGGAAGAAGCAGCGCAACCTCCTGAGACACTGGACAGTGGAGTGGCAAGACAGGATGGTGGATGCTTAATGGATGCTTCCTTGAGCCTGTCTCATCACACTGATGAGATTGGGCCATGTATGGTGGGTGGGCCTACAATGAACAGGGCATTTAATAAAGAGTTGTGTTCATGTTGACATGTGTGGATGAATGATTACATTGTAATTGATAATAAAGGGCCATAGGTGTGGCACCTGGGAGGGTGGACCATACAGTCCCACTATGCTTGTACTGGAGGTTTATCTATCCCACAGCTATTACCCATCCCACAGGTATCCTTACCCATCCCACAAGCATGCAAAGGCTTAAACCATTTCTAAAAGTTTCCACCAAGACTTTATTGACAAAAATAAATGAAGCAAGTGTGTGAAGCAAAGATAATCTTTATTAATAACAAGCTGTAAAAGAAAAATGACCCAAGTCAAGTGTCCAAAGCAAAAATAAAGTCAACAGGTAGTCACCCAATCTCTGGCACTCTTATCGGACACTCAGAGGTGTGCCCAGTCTCAGGGGTGAAGGGTCCAGGTGCTGTGAAGGTGGCTGCTGCTGGAGTGCTGGTCTGAGACACCACTGGGGTGCCTGGCCCCAAGAGGACAACAGGGGATGGTGTGTTGAGGAAACTCTCAGACAGCTGGCTCAGCCCCGTGATGTTGAGAGCCCCTTCCTCCATGACATGGGGTGTCAGCCCCAATACTGATGACAGATGTTCTGAGGCCAGGCTTGGCTGTGGGGTGGAGGAAGGAGCAGTGTAGTGGGGCTGTCTGGTCTGCAGCTGGGTGAAGACTGGCGTGGGTGGCATCGGTGGCGTGGGTGGCATCGGTGGCGTGGGTGGCATCAGTGGCACCGGTGGCGTCCGATGTACCTGTGCCTGGACTGGGAAGGGCTGCCTGTGCTGTTGGACCTCCTGGTAGCCATAGCCTTGGTAGGGGAGGGCCTGTGGAAAGCCTTGGAAGGGCAGTGACATCACCTGGGGTGGAGGAGCAGGCCTGGACTGGGTGGGAGCAGGTTCATCTTGGCCTGAAGTGTTGTGAAGAAGATCGGTGATCCTGTCCTTCACCACCTGGTACTGGGGTTCCGACATGTTCATGAGGGTCTGGTTGACGTAGGTGAGGAAGGGCTTGCAGTTGGAGGATGGGACGTCGGTGTGTACCAGCTGAGAGAGGAGATCTACGCTGCTCCTGATGGTGCCTCTTATCTCCAGCAGGACAGTGTGGCTCTGCCCCTCCAGTCTGCCTCTCTGCCTTTCTGTGGAGGTGGAGCTGGGGGTGGATGCGGGTTGGGCTGTGGTGGAAGTGCCATCTCCTTTCTCCCACTGCATCAGGGGGTCCTCCACGCGCTCCGCCGGGGTAGTGCAGCTGTCGGGGGGGTCTCCGTCGTGGCACGCTCCACAGATAACTGCCTGGACAGAGGAGCTGACTCTTTGCCAGAAGAGGACTGGCTCTCAGCAGGCTGCCTGAGAGAGAGGGTTATGAGAGGGGCTGCTCCTCAGTGGCAGATCTCACCCTCCAAGAAGCTGCACTTGGCCATCACGTAGGTCCGTCAGCTTGACCGCGGCCTGGCCAGATTTCTTGAGGTGCAGCTTCCCGTACCAGGTGTGCATGTGCTTCCACCAGCCGAGGAGCACCTCCGAAGTGTAGCCCATGCTCTCCGCCTTCTCTCTCCAAGCAGCCTGCTTCCTCTTGGATAGAGTCTGTTTCCCTTCCGCCAAAGATATTCATTCTCCCTCAGCCACTCCAGCACCTCCTCCTCATGTTCCTCTTCTGTGGTGTATTGCCTCCTCTCCCGTTCACGCGTCTGCCTCTTCCTCCCTTTGGCAGGGCCATATGGGCCCTCATCAGAGGGGCTCCGAGGTTGTAGGGGCTGCTCCTCCACACCACCACCAGCAGCAGCAACAACAGTAGCAGCAAAAGCAGGACCAGCACCAGCACCAGCACCAGCACCAGGAGCACCAGCAGCACCAGGAGCAGGACCAGCAGCACCAGGAGCACCAGCAAGACCAGGAGCAGCGCCAGCAGAGTAAGCACCAGCAGAAGCACCAGCACCAGGAGCAGCATCAGCAGAAGCACCACCACCAGAAGCAGCATCAGCAGAAGCACCACCTCCAGAAGCAGCAGCAGCAGAAGCCCCAGCACCAGAAGATTGAGCCCGGGCAGCAGAAGCCCCAGCAGAAGCAGAGTCAGGGCCAGGGGGTGGGAGGGTGGCCCTGTCCCTCTTGCCAGGGCTGGCAGCAGATGGCAGAGGCTTCCGTTTCTTCCCCATGGTTGTTGGGTTGCTGGCTGGCTGGCTGGCTGGCAAGCTGTGTCTGGAAGCAGGTCTTTCCTCTGAATGGTGACCTGCTTGCGAGCTGCTTCCCTTTATATCCGCGGGGCTGATGCAATGCATCCTCCCCGCATGCACAGTGAACGCTAGGCATCTGCTAGGCATCCGCTAAGCTTCCACTCTGCATCCGCTTCATCCGCTCGGCATCCGCTCTACATCCGCTCTTTCCGTTCCGCGTCCACTTTGCTGTGCTCCCCCGGAAGCCTTGTGGATCCACTCCCATCCGCTTCCATCCGCTAGGCTTCCGTGGAGCATCCGCTTTCCATCCGCCCTACGTCCTCCCCCCATCCGTTCCTTTCTGTGTTGTCCGCTCTGGTTATGCAAATTCGGGGCAGTTTTGAGAGTGGATAACAATGGATGGAACATTTTGCTCGTCCGCTGTGTCCTTTTTACAAACGTTTTGCATCCGTCGGCCAGTGTGACAGGGCCTTAACAATATGTGATTCAGAATACAGGAGTTCAGTTAGGATAAGTTGCCGTGGAACAAGTTCGGTATTATTTCCTCTAATAAGAAATGTTACCAAAACATCTAGAGAGCAAAGTCTAATCAATAGCTAAACACACAGTTGTGACTTCATGCAAAAGAATTCTTACTTTAGCAGTAAGCTAAATGTAGGCTAGTTATATATTTGCTGGTATACATTAAAAATCAAAATGAACTATATGATTGGGAACAGACCTATATTTAGTAAAATCTTTCATCAGAGGGAAATGCTCTGAGACCTTCTAATCTGCCAAAAGTGGAGACATCTTATGTGGGCATAAAAGAAAGGAGCAGTGATAGATCCTATGAATCATTATGCTTTGTCAGATTTCTAGCAATAATGTATATTCAATTTTAAATGAAGAAGCCAAAGTAGAGTTTTTTTCAACTGCTTAAAAATTAGAAGAAGCTAGTTTTATATCTATATAAGATTGTAGAGTTGGAAACAGTCACTTAGGGCATCAAATCCAATCACTATCTCAGTGCAGGAATTCATATTAAAGCATCTCAGAGAGGTGACTGTTTAGTCTCTTCTTAAACACAGTTGAAGTTATTCCACTACTTTTGGGGTTACTAGCTTCATTATTAAATTCTTCTCAATGGTTTATTCTGACATTGAGTCAGAATCTGCCTTTTGAACAATCTAATGTGATTGCTCATTTTCTATTGCATTCCGGAATAGGAGAGAACAATCCTTGACATTTTGTGTAAGGTAAGTATGTACTGAGGTTATACGTCAGTGGTGGCTAACCTTTTGGGGCTCCTATGCCAAAAATTATGCGCTCCTGTGCCAAAAATTGTGCTTGTGTGCCAGCACCCAGAAGGCAATGCGTGCCTCCCGCCCCTTGCACATGTGCATGCAATCACCCCCAGCCACTCCCCCCACTCCCCCCTTACTTGCACTGCACCTCACAGCTGATTTTTGGCCTGTTTGAGGCCTTCCTCGGCTTCCCAGAAGCTTGAAAAAGCCTCTGCAGGCTTTGCAGGCCGAATAATAGGCCCATTTCGTCACTTCCAGTATTATAGGAAGTGACAAAACGGGCCTATTCAGCCTGCAAAGTCTGCAGAGTCTTTTTTCAAGCCTCTGGGAGGCCAAAAATCAGCTGTGAGGCACACGCATGGTCAGTAAGTTGCCTGTGGCTCACGTGCTGGCACAAATGGCTTTGTGTGCTACAGGTTCACCATCACGGTTATATGTAATAACCCGGATCGCTAATAATTTCTATCTTTTTTATTTTGAAATCTTATCAGTATTCTTATCTTCAAGTAATGCTTGATTAATGGCCATTTGTACATGATATCGTGTGCATATTGCTCTTCTGGAAGATTGAACAGAATAACAGAGTTGGAAGGGACCGTGGAGATTTTCTAGTCCAACCCCCTGCTTTATAGACATTCATTCGTTGTCTATAGATAAGGACAAGTTCTGACTACCTTAGATTAAGTTGATTGTGTCTGCCTATAACATTACAGCAGTTTACTTCAGGAGCTTTCTTCAAGATTTTCTGACTACTTAGTTCTTCTTACTGCCTATATCAGGGATCCCCAAACTTGGGAACTTTAAGATTTGTGGACTTCCAACTTCCAGAATTCTCCAGCCTATATAATTTGCTTGCTTATATTTGCCTTTATTAAGCAAGCTATGTCTAGAGCAGAGGGGTCAAACTCGCATCGTTGGGCTTTATATGACATATCACGACTTTTTCCTCCTTTGTTAAATTGGGCCTGGGCATGGCCAGTGCGTGACACATCCGGCCCGTGGGCCACTAGTTTGACAGCCCTGGTCTAGAATGTTCATTCCTTTGCAATTTTTATCTAAAAACATCTCAGAGAAACTGGTTTCTGTCCAAATCTCTGCTTGTCATAGAAGATTATAATGGACTGTAATGCTCTGACTTTTAAATTTTTGTTTTTATTTATCAAAAGATATGTGGTTTTGTTTTCTTCATTTTTCTGAGTTATATGACAATAAGGGTGCTGATTTGGAATGTCTCATTTACTTTAAAATATTTATCATCTACTTCACTAAAAATATTTAAAATAGTTATTTTTTTAATGTATTCTATTACTGGGGCTACATTTTATAGTCTGTGCAGCAAAGATTGTAGGATCATATGGATCTCTCCCACCAAGGCAAGAAAAGGAGCTTGCTTTTAGGGAGGAAAACCAGGCCTTGAATTTGTGCTCCCAGCTTCCTGCATTAAGAGTGAAGAAACTTTTCTGCATCTGGGAGTAAGTTTCGTGTAGTTTTTTCAGTTTGCAGTATTTGTAGAGGACATGATATTGAAGTGATGGTATCACCAAAGATATAGGGCAAAGATTTTTTAATTCATTATGACTTTTTAATTATAGGAGCTTGGTAAGGAATAGAACAAAAAAGTCTAGCCAAAATTTTGTATACCTATTTCAACCTTCAAAAAAAAATCTAAGATTTTCCCACTCCCACAAATTTCTTTATTGATAAATACTAATCTTAACAGCCCAGTTCAGGGAGAAAAGTAGTATTTGGAGCTTCTCAGTATGACCAATTAAATATTTGGCAATGCAAAATTTTTACAATTTTTTTTAAAAAAAAATTCATAATTTTTTACAAAATAACTTAAGAGTCAAGTATCTGAAAGTATGTCGTAATACTTTGTGTATTACTTTGTGATACTCAGATCAATTTGCATTCTTGTTCCAGAATGCAGAGCAGAGAAAAGAAAATTCTTGTGAATTAGCTACATCAGCAGGGAATGTATGGTTGCAGACCCAGTGCTTGCTGAGTTTAAAGACTATGTTGATGTGAAGAAGAAAGTGTTAGTGTTAGAAAAGGTAATGAGAAAGACAAGAAATGTGATGCTGGGCTATCTTTATCAGGCTTTTACGAAGAAACTTCTAGGTTACCTGGCTTTGAATCAACCAATGATCCAGTCAGAGAATAGAGGCGGTTCCTCAAGCTGGAATGTCAATAGGGAAAAATGAAAGCCAGAATCTACACAAGTGAGATGTGGCCTCCCTAACCAGAGCTGAAACTGGAGGGCCTTTTGAAACAGTTGGTGAGACAACAGCAGTAAAAGATTCAAGCAACATAATTTAGTCTTTGCTTAGAAGCATGGACCAAAGGCATCACACACAGACCACACCCACCCCAGTTCCACAAATGGGAAAAATGTTATGAAATGTCACATGACAGAGCGAGTTTGACACCCATGGCTTAAGCCAAAGAGTCTGTTCTTGACAACTGTCACCAGGTTCTCTACTGTTCTGTATAGAATGGTATACTCCAAACAACGCAATCTGATTGGCTAGAAAGACCAGTATTGGATTGGTTCATTAGGAACACATTGAAAAAGTCTGTAGGAATCGAAAAAATAACAGTCCAAACAGACGCAGTAACTCCCCACTACAAACTGAATCAAAGCAAGCCGAGAAAAAATGTGAGCGCAACAAATGAACCGGCAACCGAGAAAAGACCCATCAAACTGTCACTATTGGAAGCGCTCAGACGGAAAGCGGGAGAAAGGTCAAAATTGTTGTAAAAATTGAAGGAAGCCCCTGCGAGATGGAAGTCCACTCAAGATCCTTCCTGTCAATGGTGTTTTGGAACACAATCAGACGGCTGGTTCCAAACATCAAATTAAAAGAACTCCAGAAACAAAAATTAATTTTAAAAGACTACCAAGGAAACCGAATCCCTGTGGTAGGTCTAGGACATTTCCGAGTCACATACAAGCAGCACGCTGAAGTCCTGCCTCTAACAATAGTCGACCGGGACCGCCCCAGCCTCCTGGGCATCAAATGGTTCGCACCATTGGGCATCGGAATGACTGGGGTGAGCCGAGTAACTGCAACCGACTGGGAAGAGAGCCTGATACACGAGTTCCAGGACGTCTTCGATGGCACCTTAGGCAGGTACCGGGGGACCCTAATTTCCTTTAGTTTAGACCCTCAGGTAGCACCTAGAAGGTTAAAAGCCAGATGAGTCCCCTTTGCCTTAAAGACCAAAATAGATGATTAATTGAGCAAGGGGTCATAGAACCAATTGACCATGCTAGATGGGAGACACCAATAGTAACACCTGTTAAACCTGATGGGTCGGTACACATCTGCGCAGACTACCCTGAACCATGCGTTGCAGCAAAGCGCATACCCTGTGCCAATCGTGCAACATTTACTGCACTCGCTTGGGGGAGGAAAATTTTTTGCCAAGCTTGATTTAGCCCAAGCATATCAACAGCTTCCAGTAGACCCAATAACGGCCAAGGCACAGACAATAGTAACTCACAGAGGGGCATTCAAATGTAACAGACTTCAATTTGGAGTGAGCGTTGCCCCAGGCGTTTTCCAAAGCCTTATGGAATGCCTATTAAATGGAATTAAAGGGATTGTTCCATATTTTGAGGACATCCTAATTTCGGCTAAAAACACGACCCAATTAGAGACAAGATTGAAAGAAGTACTAACAAAATTTAGAGAATCTGGCCTGAAAGTCAAAAAAGAAAAATGCTGTTTAATGACTGATCGCGTCGAATTTTTGGGTTATTTAATTGACGGAGAGGGTATACACCCTACAGAAAAAAAAGTCAAGGCTATTAGAGATGCACCACAGCCAAAAAACAAAACGGAATTGCAAGCATTTTTGGGTGTAATAAACTTCTATAACGTATTCCTCCCCCACAAAGCAACGATAGCAGAACTGTTACATCGCTTACTGGATAAGAAAACTAGTTAGATTTGGGGGCATAGAGAGCATAAAGCATTCCAAGGCATAAAAAATCTGTGAACCTCAGACACCGTTCTTATTCAGTTTAGTAACACACTTCCATTGACGGTCACCTGTGACGCCTCACCGTTTGGAGTCAGTGCCATCCTGAGCCACCAACTGCCTGACGGGAGAGAGGCACCCTTCGCCTTTTACTCGAAAACACTTTCTAAAGCAGAACACAACTATAGTCAACTAGACAGAGAAGCCCTGGCAATTGTCTCCGGAGTTAAACGTTTTCACGAGTACCTCTATGGGAGAACATTTTCCATTGTGACTGATCATAAACCGCTACTAGGAATTTTGGCGGGTAACAAACCCACACCAAACATTTTATCTCCCCGAATGACTAGATGGTCAGAATTCCTAGCTGCGTACTCCTACACATTGATACATCGACCCGGAAAACAGATCTCCCATGCAGACGCATTAAGTCGAACACCGCTACCAATGACAGAGGAAGACCCAGCGCCAACAATTACCACCCTGCAAATATAAGCCTGCCCCGAACTGCCAATATCTGCAAATGATGTTGCCAGAGCCACCACTAAAGACCTAGTGACTGCCCGCATTTTAAATTGGGTAGGTAAAGGCTGGCCGGAAAACCAAAAAACTGAAAACTTTAAACCTTTCTGGACCAGACAGACTGAGCTGTCAATACAAAAGGGGTGTTTATTGTGGGGTGATAGGGTGGTAATTCCTTCCAGATTACAAACTAGAGTGTTGGGTATGCTTCATGAAGGCCACCCAGGCATCGTGAAAATGAAAAGCCTGGCTAGGAGCTATGTCTGGGGCCTGGCTTAGACAGAGATATTGAATACTGGGTTGCTACATGCAATAAATGTCAGAAAACCAGGCCATCAGCACCACAAGCACCTATAAGGGACTGGGAGACCCCACGAGGCCCCTGGTCTCGGATCCATATTGACTTTGCGGGTCCTACTAAGGGGCATACATTTTTGATTGTTGTAGATGCATACTCAAATTGGTTGGAAGTCGCAGTAATGTCATCTACAACAACCGACGCCGTTATCAAACAACTCAACAAACTATTCTCAATCCATGGGTTGCCAGACATCCTAGTGTCCAACAATGGGCCACAACTAACCACTATACAATTTGAACAGTACCTAGCCTCTTTAGGTATACTCCATGCACTTACCGCGCCAGCCCACCCGGCAGCAAATGGTAGGGCTAAGAGAATGGTCAGGTTTACCAAGGAGGGTTTGGAAAAAATGGACCCAGGGGATGTCCAGGATAAATTGAACCGTTTACTCACCCTCCAACATATCACCCCCAGTACTGTAACTAACAAGAGCCCGGCAGAATTGTTAATGGGGAGGAAACTTAGATCACATTTGGATAGGTTACATCCAAACTACACCTTTGAGAAACCCCCTGACTCCTCCAGCTGTTTCCGCATGTTTGAAATCAGCGACCTAGTCTATGCGAAAAATTTTACTGGGGACCCTCTATGGCTTCCAGTCACAATCACAAATAACAGGCCCCCGGTCCTTCCGTCTAACCGTAGATGATGGCAGGGAATGGAAGTGGCACATAGACCAGCTTCGTTCCCGAAATGTCGAGCAAAATATGACCGCGCAACCTCAAATAATAAAAATCGACGAAAACAAAACCAAAGGGGGGGGGAATACAAGAAAATAACACTGAAGGGAATAAAGAATTGTTAAAAATAAACCCAGAACATCTAACCAATCAAAAAGAGCAAAAAGAACACTTATGGTTAGATGAAACTGGCAGAAATAATCCACATGAAGAGGAACCCGTCCTGGAAGGGGCCAGCAAAGCCAGCTTGACCTGCTCGGGAAAGCCAGGAGGGAACGGCAAAACCACCGGCCTGAGCAACTCAAGCGGTAGAAACCTTGCTGACTCACCCTACCAGACGGTTCCATGGAGAAGAGCCAGAGAGACAGCGATCCCATCCGAACCACTCGAAGTCTCCAGCGAAAATGGACCGCGCAAGTCAAATAGAGTCAGAAGAAGCCCCACCTACCTCCGCAACTACGTCACCCACATAGGACTAAACTAAGGGGGGAGGGGTGTTCTGTATAGAGTGGTATACTCCAAACAACGCAATCTGCTTGGCTAGAAAGACCAGTATTGGATTGGTTCATTAGGAACCAATACAAAAGAGCCGCTGAAAGGCGGCAAAGTCAAATAGCTGCCATTGGCTACAAGCCAGCAGGCAAGCCTGTATAAAAAGGCTGCCGCGGCTTCAGCCAAACCGTTCCGTTACTGTTGCTAGTGTTAATAAAGACTTTGTTTGTTGGAACCCGGTCTACCTCGCATTTTTCCGGATGGAACATCTACACCTGTGTTTCTCAATCTCAGCCACTTCTGGATGTGTGGAACAACTTGTAGAATTCCTCAGCCACATCTACAAGTTCACACATGTTAAAGTTGCTGACATTGAGAAACACTGGTTTTCAAACCATTGGAGAGTTTACTGTTTGCTTTTGGGTTATGCTATAACAGTCTACTTCACGTTCAATTTTATGTGTAGTATGATGGGATTATTTACTGTAAATGAGCATTGTTTAGGTATAATACTGAGATGTAGTTAAAATTAACCATAACATACCTAAGATGGGTTGTGTGGTTTGTTCCTGTTGTTTTTTTTTTTAAATTCTGCTTAAGAGATGAATGGTACTGCATTGGCAGTATTCAAACAATCCTTCAATTATTGAGGGTTCCCTAATGAAATGGCTTTTTTTATTTATCTTAAGAGAAGGGCTGGCACACTCTTTATGAATAAATTTGGTTTCTCTAAGTTTAGTAATAGGTTTCAACATGCAGTTTTAAAACACTAAAGATTTCTTACATGTAGTTTCAGGTTTCTTTGTAGTTCTGCTAAGCCTACCATTAAAAAATTGCAGGTACTTAAGATATAAAATGGGTCCAAGGGTCAAAGTAAAAATACTTTAATTTCCTTCATCTGGCCATGTGATAATTTGCATTGTACCAGTGTACTGGTAGATTTCTTAGATGTTTTTTTCTCCTCCGCCCTTAATAGAGGAATGTAGAGCTATATATATAATTTTGTTGCTGTTCGGGTGAAATCAAAGAAATCACAGTGTTTCATTTTCAACAGATTAATATTATATAGTAATCATATAATGAGTAAAATAAAATAACCACAAGAGTAGTTGCTAATATCATTCTTCATATTTTCTGATTTTGGTCTAAATGGAGTTAATACATATATGTGTGTCTTAATTTCTTATTGGGATATATATTAGTTTCACACTTCAGTTTAGTGTGAAACTAATATATGTCTCAACAAGAAACAGTATTAATAACGTATTAATCATATTTGGCAAAATGTAAACGTTAACAGATTTGCATAAACTACTTTAGATATTGATTGTAAACTATAGAAAAATAGAGGAAACTTAATCCCGTTATCATGTGATCCTCACATAATCCTAGACATGTTGATTGGAAAGTATTTTATTTCAATTTAAAGGGTTTTACTCCCTGCAATGCAATTAAGATGTGTTTTCAGAGATTTTATGAACGTGCATCATGCTTCTTGCTTCACTTTTAGGAAGTGCGGCTGAACGTTGTATACCCATTGTAATTCTCTTTGTGTTGTCATTACCTTTTCCCAAGAGTGATGACTGACAACAGCCTTCTCAGAGTGGCATCCTTTTAATGTGTTATTGGCTACGAGTTTGGAGAGGGTTCTGTCCCTAGATTGGGAAAATAACCCTATCACCTATGAAATCAACACTAAACAGCTGTACGTCTTGCGAATATATTATTTATATGTGCAAATATATACAGTACATTCAAACAAGCAAAATAAAATAAGGGTATAGGAATAGATTCTGGAAGTCTGCCATAAATTTGTCATCTGACTTACAAAAATGTCAGTTGATTCATGGTGTGAATTTCAGTTAATTTATTGGTGAAAACATATACTATAAAATAGTATGGAGAAAGAAAGCATTTTTCATTTCTTTTTACGTGTTATATGAATTTACTACATTGTTTAGGAGAAATATTGCTGTCTAAGAAGCACTCTTCTGTCTTTAAAATAGAGTCTGCAGTTAATTTTTATATATATTATAATGTATTTTTTTTACTTATTGTATATATTTGAGGCTAAGCCAAGAATTTTAGGTGCCAAAATACATCCCCAAAAATGGTTTGGCATATCCACAGATAAGCTTACTTGCTAGTACATATGATATTTTTAAAGGTACCCATATTATATCCCCTACATACTTGTGGATAAACACATCCATTGATAAGAGACCCTCCAATTTTTAACCAAACTATCATGAAAAATTGTACCAATTTTTCTGTGGGCGGTTCATTTTTCACGATATTTTTATTAAAAATTCAAGGGTTGATTTATTGATTATGTATTGATTAGATATTATTTAGGTATACAAGTAGTCTTTGACTTACAACAATTCATTTAGTGATTGTTCAAAGTTACAATGGCATTGAAAAAAGTGACTAATGGCCACTGCAGCATATCCAAGGTCAGTGATCAAAATTCAGACCCTTGGCAACTGATTCATATTTATGATAGTTGCAGTTTCTCAGACTTATGTGATCACCTTTTGTGACAAGCAAAGTGCATGGAGAAACCCAATTCATTTAACAACTGAGTCTTAACAACTGAAGTTATTCATTTAACAACTATGGCAAGAAAGCTCATAAAATGGGGCAAAATTCACTTAAGAAATGTATGGCTTGCAACAGAAATTTTGGACTCAATTGTCATAAATCAAGGATTACCTGTAGATAGTCTATAACTTACATTCATTCATTCAGAAATCATTTCAAAAGCACTGGAAAAAATGGACGTATGACCAATCTCAAAGTTCTGACTACTGTGGCACCTCTATGATTGGGTGTGTAGGTTGTGATAATAACATTGCAGGGATCCATGGTCACCTGATCATTTGCAACCTTCTCTGCAATCTTCTCACAACCAAAATCAATGTGGAAGCCAGCAGGAAAGGTTGCAAGTTGCTTTGGTAAATCCCACCACTTTATCATCTGCCATTGCTGCATATGACCTACACTGGCCTTCCCAGAGCCTCCTTGACTTGCACGTGGCCTGCACCAGCCTTCTCAGTGCCTGCCCACTGTCCTGGCAGCAGCACCCCTGTAGTGTTTTACCTGGGACTCCCAACTCTTCCCACATTTTGGGCTCCCGACAGCAACAACAGGATTGCTATGAGTAAGCAATGTGGTCACATGGCATTGTGCTTTACAATTGCGTTATTGAGCAGTGATAATCCTGGTTCCAATTGGAGCAACTACCTGTTTATAATAGGGTAATCCATATGTCAGCTATCCTGGTCTTGGTTGTTTAGAACCATATATACCATAAGCAGGACACTTTGTTCAATAGCTAATAGAAAGCCACTATAATGCTTTCAATGAAATTTGTGCATAGCCTAGCACTCCCACTTAACAACCTCCATATACATTTCAGCAACTTTCAGACCAAAAATAATATACATTTCACTAGATAAGTCAAGCCAACTATCTGAGAATTTTTAACTTGAATTCCTCCTTTATACCAGAAGATTAGATTTGATGGTCTAATAACCCAATCCAGTGTCATGATTTTATGAATTGTATGAATCTGTGACTATTCATCATGGTTCAACATTCTATATCTCTCAAGAGACCATGACAGTTCATTTTCCTGATTCTTGATCTTGCAGGGAAGAATTCATTGCACTCTATAGACTGCTCCTTTCCTCCCATTTTCATGATATAAAACAAAAATTTCATCAGATGACCATTATAATGTATTAACTTTAAATTTTCCCTCACTGTTACCATGATGAAAGACAAAATTGTTTTAGTTTGCTTGAGGTTTATTTAAACCTTTGTTTCCTTTTTTTTATTATTATATTTAGGTGTTATTTCAATCTTTGACAAGATAATACCCTGTTCTTTGTGTTTGATCCAGTGATCTCTGAAGATACAGGAACTGTGAAATCCCTATCAGGCATTTCTGGGAGCTTCCCATAATGCCCTGCTAGAGTTTAGATCAGCCAGGTTCTCATTTTGGAGCTGTTCTTGTTAGCTGTCTATATGAAGCATAGACTTGCATTGCATTTGGATCCAGGGAGCGTGCACAAATGCTTTGGCGGTACTTCAGGATGATGGACACCTAATTGGACAACGTGACCTGTCACAAGGAGGGAGGGAGCTGTTTATCTTTAATTGTACTGAAAGCATGAGAGTTAGCCAGAGCTGGTTTTAAGATCATCTGTGCCAAAATGAGGTCAATAAAGAAGTTCTTTGAGGAAACTGACAGTCTCGGAGTGCTGACTCATTTGGGTTTTGTCAGTCGCCACCTTGACAGTAAACCAGCTCTGGCTATTTCCCATGCTTCCAGTACAATTAAAGATTAGACAACTCCCTCCCTCCTTGTCACAGGTCACGTTATCCAATTAGATGTTCTGGCATCTCCTTGGAATCCTCTACTCGTCTCTGGCCAGCACCTATTGGGATTACCTTGGTTCCCACAAGACAGGAAGTTGCTGATGTCTGGTTTGACATTCTAAAGCTGCCTCCTCCCCCCCAAAGTGTGTCAAGCTGAGAAACGGAGAAAATTGGCTATGATGGGGCCAATCTGTTTTGAAATAGACAGCTTTAACAAATGACTTACGACTGTTTTTCACGCAATAGTTGCAGCATAACAGTTAACAACCATGTTATTAACTTTATTTCAGTGATCCACTTAACAATTGTTGCAAGATATGTTGTAAAATGGGTCAACTGTCTTGCTTAGCAATCAAAATTTTTGACTCAGTTGTGATTGTAAATCGACGACTACCTGTAAAAGAATTTTTTTTTGGGGGGGGGAAGTATTTTAGACCAAAAAGTAAGGCAATGGAAGATATAAGGCCAAACTGGGAATATAAAGCCATGAAGAAAGTAAGTCCTTTTTTTTTCTAGTGGCAAATACAAGAAGCTTGACCCAGACTGAGGCTATAGGGGAGACAAAAGGTTACCTGCCAATGTAGACCATCTATTTTCCACCTCAAACCCTGTCCTGATTCAGATCAGAGGACTATGCCCTCCATTTAGCCAATTACAAATTCACTTTTTGTATGCTAGAAAATAAAAAAGCAAAGAGAGACAGCGGAGAACACAATGTAGAGTTTAGAAAGAAATAAAAAGGATGCTGTATTCTGTTTCCTCACAAACAGGAAACTACTGTTTAAAAGATAGAAGTTTTGTATACCATGTTTGAAGGTGCCATGTATACAAAAATGAGAAATGAATTGCTGACTAAGCTTATTAGACATGGAACTGATTGTTCAAGTATTGAAGAGAGATAATCAGTTGAATGCTTGTTCATTCTTTTCAGATTACTCAGGGCGAACTCCAGAAGTCATGCGCTAAGCCTCTAGTAGAGAAAGCTACAGATAATTGCCAGCATATCTGCCAATGTAGACCACCTCCATTACCGCCACCGCCACCGCCACCACCACCACCAAGGTTGCTTGGGGTTTCATGTAAGTAGAGGTTACCACTGTTTCTCTTTATATTCAGAAAAGCCGAGGAGCACCAGAAAGATTATTAAATCACTGATTGGGAAGAAGGCAATATTTATTTCATGGGTAGGTAGTAATATTTTTCTGATGAAGAATGGCAAAATAGACAAATGTTGATTGTTTAAGATTGTTTCCTTAAACATGCCGGTTAACATGCAAATCCTTGAATAATGCCACATGGCAAGAATGCTATGTAATAAGGATGCCATGATCTAGTATGTAAATAAGTTTATAATTTCCCCAATTGATGTTCAAATTTAATGTTACATATAGCTTGTGTGTGAATGCATCTGCATCCACCGTGTGAAGGAAATAGATTATCTAAACCCTTTCAAGTCAAATTTCAGCCCTGGGTGACTTGTATTTATATCATCAGTATGTGAATGATGCCTAGTTATATATCATGATATATCACAAGCCTTAAAATGGCCAAGATTGGAGAACCCTGGTATACAGTACAGCTTCTCAAATAGTGATGGAAATATCAAAGTTCCCTTATATAATCTTTCAACTTTAAGAGCTCCACTTGATATTAATTGAATGTGATTGAAAATGCTAATTCTCATGTGTAAAGGACCTGGATATCCACAGAACCAAATTCTCCCTGTAGTTTCTCTCCATGTGGTAGGATCAGAAAAGGTAGGCTGTCTCTGATTCTCTTCTCTTAGACATTATACAGCTTTTTCAGTTTTAATCACCTCGTCTTTGGAACAGCATACTTCCCAAGAAAGACAAACTCCTATTAACATATGATTTTTTAAGAGAGCCCTGGAGTGGAACTATTATATGTAGCTTTTTGTTTGTTTGTATGTTTGCTTGATGCTTAATTTTCTTCAGTGCTGAAGGTTTTTATAATTGCATACTGTTTATTCTGATGTTTATCTTTGATATTGTTCGAGGGGAATGGAAGTTGCTCAGAGTCCTTTTATGTCAGGGCTGTCAAACTCCTGGCCCATGGGCCAGATGCGTCACGCGCTGGCTATGCCCATGCCTGGTTTAGCAAAGGGGGAAAAACTCCCAGCCCATGGGCTGGATACATCACGTGACAATGCTGTGACAGTGTGAGTTTGACACTCCTATTCTATGGTAAAGGAGAATAATAAAGTATTTGGGAATTGCTATCCAAGTCTTATGGTATGAGGCAACTCATGAATTTTAGTTTGTGTAAATTGTTTTATCTTTTTAGGTTAAATCTAGATTAATAGCTAATGTAATATGCAGCTACTTATTAGCCTCAGGAACGCTGAATAAGTTTTAAAAACAAAAACAAAAAGGCCTGTTCCAAGAAAACTCCGGAATGGTTCAGATGATTGTCATTCACATTTGGGAGAGTTTGGGTTTTAAAATATGTGGCTAATTCAGCCCTTTTTTTTCAATACAGTTTTGTTGCCTGCCTCTAGGAGTCATTTAGTATCTTGCAACGCCCTGAATCTCTGCCCCATGTCGAAATGTAATGATACAATTACTTATTTGCAACTTGAGTCATGATTTGCTCCTTTTGCTAGTTTAGCCAGTAAAAGTATATTCTGACAGTATACCATGATATCTTCTATATATTACCTATTACAAGTCATCGTATTGTTTAAGAAGGGTATGTTTCAACTTCCAATTTTTAAGAATTCTGTGAGAGCCTAAAAGAAAATTCTGCAGCTAGGATCCTGCAGAAAAATGCCTTTCCTTTCCCAGATCTTAACTGACATGCTGCTACTAAATAGCAGCATTGAGAATTCAATGGGAGACAATCTTATCCTCCCAGGATAATATTTTATTTGTTCCACTTAAAGTGGCTATACTTCAACGAAAAAGGTTCCAAAGGGAGACTTCAGTGCAAAACAGCTAAATCAGAATTTATTTGCATATGTAATTGGATGGTGTTCTAACACAGATGAAATGGGAATTATCTTTCCTGCTATGGAAAATGGCTGTTCTCTTTTTGGTGTCAGATTAGCATGGTAAGAAAGGCAATATTATTGTTAATGATTGCTACATTTGTTTCTGCATACAGCTGTCACAGGTATGGAATTGTGTCTTTTGTTTACAAGATACCTCAATACATATTTGTGTTTATGTGTCAGAGCAAGCAACATTAATACAATTTCAGGTATCTCGGACATTTACTTTTTTCACAGTTATTTGTTATTAGACTTTGTTTTGCTGAGTTCAAATGGGCTGCCTCTCTCAATTTCTCAAAAACTAAATTAAACTGCAAAGCAATTTTTTTCTTGCATCCTTTGTTATCTTCTGTTTAGGGGCAAATTTGCATCCGGTAATCCCCATTTCCTTTATAATTCCTTTTAGATAACATTAAAAATTATTTAACTTTTCCCTGGGCTAGTAAGTATATTTTCTGAACACAGATTTTCTTATTTTCTTCTGTATATAGCGGGTGTCAAACTCAAGGCCTGCAGGTCGGATCTGACCTACGGGGCTGCCCTGGAAATAGCAAATGCCCACAATGCCTCTGTCAGCAAAAATTGAGCTCAGGAGAGTTGCATGCAGCCTTCCTGAGCTCAGTTTTCACTGGTAGAGGGCTGCAGGAGGCCATCCCAGCTGAAAACAGATTGGGAGCCTGTTTTTCCTAGCACTTGGGCCGCCATAGGCGACCCTGACATGAATGATGGCAAACTGGCCACACCCACCCTGGTCATGCCACTCCACACACACACACCCCCAAGGTCAAACACAACCCCAATGCGGCCGTCAGTGAAATTGAATTTGATACACCTGGTATATAATTATTCCTATGTGTGGGTTGTGTGGTATTTCAAAGAAAGCTATTCAAAGGTTTGAGATGGCGCTGTCAGTACGCATCTCTCACCCCACTCCTGATAAAAGTTTTTCAGACTTTAAATTATCAGACTGTATGGACAAAATTTTTGACCTGGATGAATAAAACCTATTTTACCTTTAACAAGCAAAAGAATGGCAACTAGACCTAAATATTCCACAGTTAGGTTAATTTCAGCTGTATCATCATCTGCCAGGCTGGGAATTATGATGGAGGAGGATTTTTCTACCAATTTCTTAAGAGATTCTGGCTCAGGTATAACTCTTGAAGCCAATCCAGAAATATCTGGCAGAGCTTAAATATGATTTAAAACAGGTGCAAGAAAAAAGTCTCACTATGAAGAATGAATGTCTGCCCATGACAGTTGTATCATTGTCCAACTCAATCATAATAATCCTATTTTATAAAAAGAGATGATTGTAAAGGACTGTAAAAAGAAATTAAATGAATATTATGATAATAACCCAACTTAAGGGACAAATTTAATGACTGTTTGGGATGCTAGTAAAGCAGTTAAGAGAGGCTATTTTATACAATACAATTCTCTAGAGAAGAAGAAATTCCAGGAAAAGATTCAAAAGATATTAGATGAAATTAGAAAGAAAGAAATTCAATTTCAAAAGACACCTATGGACTCTAAAAACGTACATCAGATTAAATTGTTGCATCAACAGTTGTCTGTTTTAACAGTTCAAGAAATAGAAACTAAATTGAATTATGCAAAACAAAGACATTTGAATTTGCAAACAAACTGGGAAGATGGCTGGCATATAACTGAAGAAAGGAAAGAGAAAAGAGAATGATTGAGAAAATCCATGAAGATGACAGTGTAATAAAGATAATGATTTTATTAAAAAGTCCTTTCACAAATTTTACTCTAATCTGTAGAAGAAACAGGAACTCAATATGCATAATTAGTAGATGAATATCTGCAAAGACAACACTTATCTAAACTTTCACAAGCTCGGAGATAGCTTATGAATGATCCAGTAATGACTTTTGAAATATCAGAAACTATTAAAAAAATGAAACCATGTAAAGGTCCACGTCCAGGTGGCCTTACAAGGCAATATGATAAATGTTTTGAGGATCAACTTCTTCAGCCACTAAAGCAAGGGTGTCAAACTCAAGGCCCGCAGGTGGCATCTGGCCCATAGGGCGCTTAAATTTGGCCCACGGGGCTGACCTGGAACCAGTGAAGAACTGGCCTGTAGTGCATCTGCCAGCGAACACGGAGCTCGGGAGCCTGTTTTTGCCGTCAGAGCACTTGGGCCCCTACAGGCACCCCTGACACGAGTGATGTCGAGCTGGTCATGCTCCCCTGAACACGCTTTCCCCAGCCCCCCTGAGATCAAACACAACTCTGATGCAGCCCTCTGTGAAATTGAGTTTGACACC
This sequence comes from Laticauda colubrina, assembly GCA_015471245.1. Lineage (NCBI taxonomy): Eukaryota > Metazoa > Chordata > Lepidosauria > Squamata > Elapidae > Laticauda > Laticauda colubrina. Next base: position 12,903,101 of record BLBF01000005.1, read on the forward strand.
CCTGCACTAAAGGATACAATAAATGGAGTATTACAGGGAGCAAAGAAGGGGCAAGCTGTCAAGATAAAAACCATAGATTAATTTCATTATTAAATAATGAATATAAACTTTTTGCTGCAATTTTGGCAGAAAGATTGAAAAAGATTTTACAGACATATATTCATGAAGATTAATTTGGCTTTTTGCTAAAAGACAGGCAAAAGACAATGCGAGGACTATTTTAAACATTATTGAATACCTACAATATAATGAGAAACAGGCAGATTTGATATTTTTGGATGCAGAGAAGGCCTTTGACAACCTAAATTGGGTTTTTTTGTTTAAAGGTTTGGGGGGGAAAGGATTTGAAAAGAAATGTATTCAAGGATCAAAATAAGCAAAGATTATTATTAATGGAGATTTAATCAAACTGTATGAAATTCAAGAGGGTATGAAACAAGGATGCTTCTTGTCTCCCTGCCATTTATATTAGTGTTGGAAGTTTTAAATCAGATGAAAAAATAACAAGTATAAATATAAAAAAGGAAATTTATAAATTGAGAGCATTTGCTGATGATTTAGTTCCATTTTTGTAAGACTCCAGAACTAATATAGAATATTTGATGAAGAAACTAAATGAGTTTGGAGTTTTAGTGGACTTTAAAATAAATCAGTAAACAGTGATTAAAAAATTTTCAACAGGAAAAAGATTAGAACTCGTTTCAATATTAGTATTATTGTGCAATTCCTTCCTCCTATCGCAAGAAATAAGATTTTATGTATATTTTACACAGAATCTGTAAAATCGGATTACAAATGGGGTTCTAATCAAAGCAAAATATTAAAATATCCAGATTTTACTAAATAAATTTCAGAAAAACCAGAAATGTTTACAAAAGCTTAAAGTCTTGACAGATGAATACATCATGTGTTTTCCAGTCACATTTTGTGTTAATCATAAATATCAGATTCACAGATTTGACAGTGTTTATTTTATTTATTTAATTTATAGCATTCTCTTTCACAAAAAATGACTGGGCAATGTATAACAAAGTAAAACAACAAATAAATACATGCAAATCCCTATCAGTATTAATTGGTTATATATTAATTTAGTATAAAGACATTGAAAAAAAAGTATAAAAACAAAACAAGGAGGAAATAACAGAGAGATATTAATATTTATTTGTCTAATTTGTATAACTGCTGATCTCACCAAAACCTGGGCATTCACTTCCTATCTTTAAAATCTGTTGATGAACAAGTCTGTGTTTCATTCTATGGGAGAAGTTTGAGTTTGCCTGTGGTTCTGTAGTAAAAGCCTCAATTTAAAAGTCTCTACATCTGGGTTTGTTTTCCCCTGTACTCTTTTTTGTTTATGTTTTGGTTATTCTCAAGGCAGAGAATCTGGGCATCCTGCCAGCTCTACAATTTATTTTTAACACAGTACATTTTTTTTCCAAGTAGTAATGTTTGAAACTGTCTTGTAATTTTCAGTCTAAGAAGAGAGATTAAACCACTTCGCCTTCCCTTCTGGGAAGTTGTCAAGTTCTTTGGTATTTTTTCTTCCTTTTACTTATATATACATTTTCACTCTTTTTTTTAGGATTCTTTTTGTCTCTTTAATAAATTTAAGAAAACTACAGAAAAGTCCTGGCTTTTGACCTTTTACATAGAGTCTGAATTTGGTTACAATGTGCATATTATCTGCACACTTCTCCTTTGGACTTTTGAAAATTCAAAAGCAGCTTGTGGTTTCAACTTCAGCTTATAGGAGTGGTTCAAAAGGAATCAGATCGTTGGCTAGGATTCTCCATTTATAAACTATTATTGAACTATTTTTCCTTGTTTATGTTTTTTCAGAAGGTATTCATTTTTTATCTTTAGTATTTAGAATTCAAAGTCTTCCGTTTCAGCCAATATCATGGCCTTAAATTGTTAGTTATTTGTATTTGGAAAAAGTGCCAATGTTAAAAAAAAGGCATTTGGCAACTGTTCCAGTACAAAGCGTACTGTTTGGTGTGGTTACTCTGAAATTTGTGCAGATGATCTAAAAGAAAGCTTAACTTGTCAACCATCCCAAAAGGCCTATCTTATAAAGGCCCAGTAGTAGTAACTTTGATAGATAAAGAGTTGACCTAATTCAGTTCAACTCAATTCAGTTCAATGCTATTTAGTTTATTTGATTCAGGTACCACTCATCTTCAAACTAATTTGGGCAGCTCATGATAAAACAAAACAAGATTTAAAAATGCAGTAGAGGTAAAAAGAAAGTAAGATGGGGAATGGTTTTTGCAGCTGGTGTAGTTTTGGAAACTAGGTGCAAATATTGCAACCCACCTTGCTTCCTTGGATTTTTGAAACAAATATTCTTCCTTTTGCCAGCTCTCTTCTTGGGTTCCAATTCCAGGCCCCCAGTAGGCCTCAAAGAAGGAAAAAAAAGGTCAGCAAGAGCAGAAATTGATAGTTGTGATAATGTGACAGTGATAAACATTTTATATACTGAAAAAAATATTCATTCCAGGCCAGTCTTAACTTTGGAGGAAGTTTTTCTTCAATCAGTATTCCAGCATTTATCACTCAACTATTTGTTTCATGGAACATTTGCCCATAGATTCTAATGTCACATGGCTTCCCATCTAGGCACTATTTTTTTCTCTTTTCCACCAACTTAATGCTTCCGAACATAGTGCTAATCACCATGTTCCTCTTTCCCCCTCATTTCCCGTGTAGTTCTCCTATTTCATACCTTTCCTGTTCACTGTCCTGATCTTTAGTTACAGTTTTTCCACATCAGTTCCATTGTTCCTTATCCAGCAAACTGCCTGAACTCTTGACCATTAATTAGTACATTTAGTTTATTTTTATTGCTTCTTAATTAATAACAAAAAAAGAAAACACACAAAAATGATAGGATGGTGATAGATACATTGTCAAAGAAAAAAAAGACAAAATGCTTTAACAAAAAAAGTAAAGAAATATGAGGACAAATAACAGAGTCAGAAGATACTTTGGAGTCTTCTCGTCCAACCTCCTGTTCAGGCAGGAAGTCCCATACTATTTCAGACAAATGGTTGTCTAATTTTTTTTCTTAAAAACTTCCAGTTTTGGAGCATTCCAAACTTCTGAAAGCAAGTTGTTCCACTGATTAACTGTTCTAACTGCCAGGACATTTTTCCTTAGGTTGCTCCTTTTCTTGATTGGTTTCCATCCATAAAGAAGTCCAATATGGCTGACTCCCTAGTTTCCTTTTCTACTTTTTGGGAGATGAAAGTTGTCTGCTAGGTTTGTCAGGAACCCATTTGATCCTCCATTTGGTGCAGTTTGTCTCCCAGTTGATGTTGGGATAGTTAAAGTCCCTCATTGCTATTGTGATGTGCTTCCTACATATCTTAGTTAACTGACTAGCAAAAAGTTCATCTATTTCCTCTATTTGGTTGGGTGGCCTGTAGTATACATTTATGGCAATGTCATTTTTCCCTCTTTTATATTGACCCAAATGCATTCAAGATGGTTTTCATCATTGTTCTGCTCTATTTCTGTAGAAATGTAGTTATTGCTTATATAGAGTGCAACTCCATTCCTTCTTTTATTACTTCTGTTTTTAAAAAATAATTTAAATCCCTCTAGCTGCATATTCCATTTGTGGGTTTCATCCAACCAAGTTTCCATAAAGAAAAGACAACACTTACAATTTTATATATACTTGTCTAATGCAAATACTCTGAATCCGAGGAGGAAGACGAACAGCTGACAGGCAGTGGGAGTGTGGCTCCATTGACTATGGAGGAAACTGGGGAAGGGCAAAGTCCAGCTGGGAAGAGCAGGGGAGAGGTAGAACAAGGGAGAGGGAGTTCAGAGGAAGACCCAGGCCCACTCCTTCTTCATCCTAGGTTACGCAGGGAGGAACGGAGAAGAGAGCAACGTGGGTTGTGTGGCTTACAGGAGAGGAAAGGGCCATGATTCCCTTCATTAGCCATAGCTGCGAAGAGAGTTAAAAGAAATGCATGCTGAGTGTGGCAGCTGCTGGGAACAAATGTGAGTTTATCTTCTGTTGACTTTGGTTATCTGTGTTCCTGGCGTCTTCCCAGCTGTGTTGAGTTATTGCCGTGCCTTCATGTCTAGAATTCTTGCTCCTACCCTGCTGGACTAATTACCTCATTTTTGCCTTGATTGAACTTATAGTTACAGTTTTTGTTGACCACTCTTTGGACTTGATTCTCTGCAGCCAAAGGCTGTTCCTGGGAGAGTTTTTCTGCAGTCAGAAGGTAACCAGGACATTGGGAGCAAAGTTGGAGCTAATTAAGGGACTCCTCTGACTGTGTTGCCTTTGTGCCCAGGTCATCACAAAATATTATATATATACTGTATTTCTAATACATTTGTGAGATTATCTTTTTAACATACTGTATTCTGTATAAATAAGTCCCATTTTTCATTATACTTGTCGATACAAGCTTTCATTCAATCTCCAGTCTTCCCTTTTTAGTTTGAGAGAGTGATTTCACAGCAGCTTCAGAGAACTTTGGATTAAGCAGATTATCTAGTCTTCTTTCAGTTAGGGTTCAGACCTCAGTTTGGGACTGAGACAGCACTGATCACACTCATGGATGACTTCTGGCAGGAGTGGCATCCATCCTGGCTCTTCTTGACTCTGAACAGTGTTTGATACCATTGATCATGGTATCCTTCCGAGCTGGTTTTGAGAATTGGGTATATATAGTACTGTATTGTGCTGATTTTCCTCCTTTCTCCAGGCCAGTTCCAGTTGGTATTGATAGAGGGAGAGAGATCCAGCCCCTGGTCCCTACTGTGTTGGATGCCTCAGGGTTTTGGTGTTCTCTCCTCTTCTATTAACATTTACATGATGACACTGAGTTGAGGTGATTTGTTGGTTTGGGGGTGAGATATCGTCAGTATACAAATGACATCCAGCTTTATATTTCTACCCCAGGCCTCCTAAGTGATGCTTAGTTACAGAATAGAGTTGGAAAGGTTCTTGGAGATCTTCTAGTCCAACCTCTGCTCAAGCAGAAGACCCTTATTTCAGACAAGTGACTGTCCAGTTTCTTCTTAAAAAGTTCCAGTGATGAAGCACCCACAACTTCTGAAGGCAATCTGTTCCACTGGTTAATTGTCCTTCCTCACAGTCAGGAAGTTTCTGCTTAACTCCAGAAATGCCCTGGATTTCACAAACTTCAGTAGATTTCAACATGAGTTCATTGCTGCCTCCCTTTCCAGCATCTCTGTGTGGTGAATTTCTAATGCAAAGGCAGCTACTCCAACACAAAGCATGATGTTTGGTTTGGTTATCTTGAAATATATGTGCATATTATCTGAAAAGAAGGCGCATATGCATGGAGGTTGAGGGGGGGATGTGGATGGAAGGGATAGATAGATCAAATAAATGGGTGGTGGTTCTAATGTTCATTGAGTGGAATGAAAAATTTTCTCTGTTCTTCAATCTCTGTTTAAATAGTTACATTGAATTCCTCAGTTAGCTTGCTTTGAGTTGTTTTCTCTTCTTTTGCAATGCTTATTTCATTTTGGTTTAAAATGTTTCATTTAAAAAATGATGAGCCTATTTGCTTTGTTCAAATTCTTCTGAGAACGGTATTGATGAGTCAGATGCTGTTGATTTCCATCCAAAGTAATCTTTAGACTCTGCTGGCATCAAGAATAAAGCACTGCCTCAGTCCAGCTATACGATAAATGGATCTTAATTGGCATAAGCCTAACCCTTTAGAAGCAAGATCCAAGCCATTGTCCTCATTGTCCCCTGCCCGTACAGATTGTTCTGGCAGAATTTCATAATTGTTTCAAACATTTTTTACAAAATTTGAAAAATTATGTCATATTCAAATTTAGCAAATAGACTTATGATCGGAACCCTTCAGTCATCAAAGTAGTAAAGCTAAACATTAACCAAAACATTTACCAAAAAAATGTAAATCAAAGTGAATGGAGGCCTTTTTTCTTGTGGAGTTCTATGGTAATTCAAAGATTGTACCAACATTCTCCATTTAATGGGTTTAAAGCCACCATTTCCTATTACTTCTGCCCAATCAATCCTTTTTGGTTTGGAAGATTGCTTATAGATCTGGTCTGTTTGAAGAAGAGAAGAAGAATGGTAGATGATCCCTCACCACCACAGCAGGGAGAATAAAATCCTGGGAGAGATGAAATCTTGTTTATGTTATTAAGCTCTTGGATCTTTTTAAACATATTTTTGCTGCTTGAGTCATTTATGATTAGGCAGCCTTATAAATTATAAGTAAAACCAACTCATAAATAAAATACATTTTTCAGGAAACAGCCCATCTAGTCTTCTCTATTTGGGGCTATTAATGAAATAAAAATTGCTCTTGATTGTCAACTTGGCTAGATAAAGATTGTTGGGTAGAAAGTGAAATCACACAAGCCCAATCAGGACTAGTGTCTGCTTCCTGGAAAATGTATGATGCCAACAGTCTGCACAAAGAATTGCTCTTATAGGCTTTTGGGTGCTTTTCTTATATTGAACCTTCAAAGGGCCTTATAGTAAAACTACAGGGACTAGTTCAGACAGTCATCCAGGGGTCAACACTAATTTGAAGTCAGTAAACCTCTGACATAATATCTCAGACTTAACAATTGTTGATAAGAAAAACAAAAAATGTCTGGATAGCGGATATGATAGTACTGGCGATAGCAGAATGGAAGAGAAAGAACTGGAGAAAATAATAAATTACAAAGACTAACAATAAGACTATAATGTGGTGGTGCAGTGGTTAGAATTGCAGTATTGTAGGATAATTCTACCAACTGCCAGCAGTTTGATTCTCACGGACTCAAGATTAACTCAGCCTTCCATCCTTCTGAGATGGATAAAATGAGGACCCAGATTGTTGGGGGCAATATGCTTATTCTGTAAACCACTTAGACAGGGCTATAAAGTACTATGAAGTGGTACATAAGTCTAAGCACTATTGTTATGACAAAAAGAAAGCAAGGATAGTATCAATAGTAATTGGTGCCTTGGGTACAATTCCAAAGCATCTGGAGCACCACTTGAACACCATTGGCATTGAGAAAATCATCATTATTCAATTACAAAAGGCAGCTTGACTTCAAAAAAGGTTATATCCTGCAAGATACCTTTAACACCATCAAACAACAACATCATCTATCACAGGACATCAGAAAAGATCTGGGATAGGTAGATAAAAATTCCAAATCCAGTCTAAACATCTGGTTCACTTGTGACCAACCATAATAATGGAAATGTTATATGATTGATTGCCAAAAGCTTGAATAAATTGTTCTCTTATTTCCATGAAAAGATAAAAGAATAGGTAGACACCTGCTGGATATTTCTGGGAAAGGTATTTTACATTTCGAAGAAGTAAAGGAAAACATGCCTCTTATTTCTTTAAATGAACAATCAATCCACATAGTCTGATTTTCTATAACTTGGGTTGGCAGCATGAAATCTGGTCTAGGCTCAATGTGGCATTAAATACAAGCTTATATTCAGTATATGCATTAAAAATGGCAGAAAGGGAGGATAAAGTCTGATGGAACCAATTGCAATAGGTAGCAAGATTGAGTTCAATTTTTTCATGCCATATTATTGACAGGAATTGCAATATTCCATAAGTTCCATGTATGTGAGGGTTTTATATAAATATGGCTATAACTACAGAATAATTTATCATATGCCAGGCCAGAGCAAGTCAGTGTGGCTTCCAATATAATTATAATCCTTTTGGAAAATACTGTAAAAATAAAAATGAAAGCAACAATGGAGACAACATTAAAAATCAAGGCTGTATCTCATTCCTCATCACAGTGTTCCATTAAATCACATTTTCCCAAACTGGTAGACTCAAGGTATTAAAAACAATATTTAAGCATTTCCCTAGATTGAATTGAATTTCTCAAAAATAAAAGCATGCTTTGGATTTTGTTGGGTTTTTTTTTTCCAGAACTTGTAATTTGTTTTCAGAACTTCTGTTACTTGTCTTTTAGTTATCTCCCAGTCTGGTTCATGGTTCACACTTTGCAGATCAGTCTCAGAAGAGTGACAGAGGCTGCGAATATTTTGGTATATTGCACAAGTTTGGTGTATTCCAAAGAGGGAGTAATATCTAGCCATACAATTGGAATATCCTTGATAGCCATTAGAAATCTTTGAATTTCCGAAGTAGAATAACTTCATTTAAAATTTTTCCATGATTGGAGACTTCTTTGAAAAATTAGAAAAGTTATAATTATTTTGTGACATCACTCGGATAACATCAAAAGAGAGGTCATAAATTATTTGTAAACTGTCTGAAAGCTTTGGCATGTCATTTAATAGATAAACCATTAGTCATTGTACCAATGCTGAGAAATTCAGGCAATTCTTATGGGGATACAATTGTATTATATTGTCTGTGTGATTCCTTCCTTCCCTCCTTCCCTTCCCTCCTTCCCTTCCCTTCCCTTCCCTCCCTCCCACTCGTACTATCCAGGAAATGTCTCTTTTTTGAATGGTAAGACTCTTTCTCTTACAATTGTCAGCCTGGCACTTTTAGATAACCGAGCATATATCCTTTAAGAAGAGAGAATGAAATTCCAAGTATCATTCATTATATTTATTTTTAGATTGGCCATGGAGACTTTCACCGACAAAAATGGAATCAAAGGATGTCAAAAGTGTACTTTTAATAAACAACTTCAGATTTGTAGAAAGATTGTAGCACTATATGCTAAACGTTTGGTAACAGAACTGCCAAATTAATGTCATGATTACTTGATAGAATATATAGTTTAATTCAGCCTTCCCCATCAGAGACCATCCAGATGTGCTGAGCTGCTATTCCTTACATTCAAGCAATGGAATCATGCTAGTGAGGTTTATTGGGATATTAGTCCCATATAGATGAAGGGCACCATGCTGAGAATTGATTAGGGCTTTCCTGGTTTTTTGATATTCAGAATGGATGGTATGCATAATGTTCCTTTAGGATAATATTATGTATTAATGTGCATTGATTCAAATTTTTGAAAGAATATCCAGTCTATGCTAACATAGTTTTCTGAATGGGTAGCGATTCATTTACATGCAATAAACTGGCTGGTACTGGGCTAGCTGACAAATCAGCAATCCATAATACTTCAGTGAGCAGTTCTAAATATGCTGTCTTGGACAACAGCTCAACTGTATTCAGTAGACTAGTTTTAAAAAGCATACTAACAATTTTATATTGGGAAACACCTGCCTGCACCCAGTGCACTCACAATTTGAATTATTTGATCATTTGTAAGACCGTCATATAAATCAATAATTGTGAGACTTGCCTTAATTGATTAATGTTTACTGTTTTTAATTATTTTCATTAGGTAGTCCACCAAAAGAAGCAAACAAGTAACACTGACATTTAACACTGTAAACATTTTTTAATTATAAATGCTTATTAAACAAACAAATATAAACAAAAAGAAACATTAAAAACATTGAACGTGGTACAATCCTCCTGACTGACATAGTTGTCTTACATTACTAAATCTCATAAAAATAGTGCATGTTTACCATATATATATATACACACACATATATACACATACATACATATGTGCTGTTTAGCTTCCTTCGGGTATTATCCCACGTCATTGTAGTGCTGTACTTTAACAGCACTACAATGACGTGGGATAATACCCGAAGGAAGCTAAACAGCACACATGTAAGTACCCGCGAAAGCTTAAAAAAAACAAATACATATATATACACATACATTTAATCATTTCTTATTGTCTTGATCCTTTTTCTTTTCTAACCAACCATAAAAGTTATTCCATACTTTGTAATCGTGCAATTCATCCTTATTTTTTAATTTCTTTGTCAATTTGTCCATTTCTGCACACATCCAGATTTTCCTAATTATTTCAGATTCACTTGGAGTTTCTTTACATTTCCACTGTTGTGCATAAGCCAATCTCGCAGCTGTGATTATATGAATTATTAAATATATAATGTCCTTGTCATATTTCCCCACACCGATTCCTAACAGAAAAAAATCAGGTCTATATTCTATTTTAATTATATATATCTCTTCTAACTATTTCTGAATTTTTTTCCAAAATTTTTGTGCTTCCTTGCAGTTCCACCGTAAATGATAATACATTCCCTTTTCTTTGTTGCACTTCCAACATATGGGGGAAAGCTTTGGATACGTTGTGGCCAAACTTGATGGTGGCATGTACCATCTGTAAAACAGTTTGTATAAATTTTCTTTAAATGGTACAGCCAGTCATTTTTTTATTTTGTTCCCATAAGATTTGGATGTCATAATATGAGCAGATCTAGCAGCATGGCCTTTTGTAATTGACGAATGGAAATTTTGTCAATGCCACATAATTTTTTGGGGGGAAGGGTAGGACATCCAGTGTGCTGATAAGCATTGGGACAATCACACAGCTGATTTATGCCATCATCTTTCAATTTTGATTTTCAGAGCTTGATACTTTGTGATCTCCAATTCTTTGTCTGCTCTTCTGCTAACTCCTCGGATTGCAACATCAATTATCTACACTTTCTTCTTTTCAACCACAATTAAATCTGATGTGTTATGACCAAGACCTTATCAGCTAGGATTTAGAAATCCCACAATGTTTTAACTGTTCATTTTCAGGTACTTTTTTCAACTCTATGTTGCCATCAATTTTTCATTATAGGCTCTTGATAATTTTTACATATATTCCAGTAAATAATTATGGTAATTGTGTTATGTCATTGCTAATTATTATATGTTGCCTGGCTCCAATTATTTTGGATGGTTGCTAGGAATTTATATTATTCAAGTTCCATGAAAATTCTACAGATTTTTTTTTAAAAAAACTGCAAGTTTAATTTTTTTTAGTATGTAAAATGCAATTTTACCAAATTCACTAATCTCCTTCTATGCTAAATTACAGGTTTAAACATGATGAATATGAGCTTTATTAAAAAGGTTATTGAATGTGAGGTGGTTCTGCCCAGTGTGTCTCTATACCTCCGTTGAAACAAAGATTGCAATCCTTGAGCACAAAATGATACATCTTTTCCTATTACATTTAAATTGAGTATAAAGTATTGTCACGACAAAGAGGGTAAAATAATGTAGTCCTGTTTAGCTTTTGGAAAGGATTCCATTAAGAATCTTAGGCCAAGGACTGCATTGTGGGAAATCTTTAGGAATATCAGGGAAGAAAGCAACTGGCATAGCTGTTCTGTTTTTGCTGAGGAAACAACAACTATATCTCTCTAAGAATAAAGCTCAGCTTGAAGAATGTTTACTTTTTATACTTTTGTGAAATGCATAATATTGTCTACACAGTTTGTCTTTTCCTCCACAAACCTGTTTGGTCTGAGACCTGTTATTTTCTGGGTAGTCACCTGGCTAGCAGAGAAGCCAGCTTTTTTGAGTGCCTGTGTTTTTTCACAAATAATTGCTTCAGTCTGGTGTCCTGCAAAGAATTATTCATTGTGACCCATATGTTGAAAACCAGTATGCTGTTATCAGTCTTTCCTCTTGCTATAAAATTTGATCCAGTTCTCCAAGTCCTTCATGACTGCTCAGGTGTTGCCAGCTGCATTTCCAAGGGTCAGGGACAATGAAGCGAAGTTGATGTGATGACATTCTGGATATGCCAAGGAATTGCTGAAGTGTGTTCATGAATACTACATAAGGCACATATATTTAAAATGATCCCCACTAATACAAATGTTAAAGATCCATCATTTCTTTAATGCTGAATTCCTTTCTTAGATGGCATATGTTCAGATGTTCAGTCTTAGATGGCATCCTTTTATTTGACCTACAGCATATTTAGACAACAGAATTTATAATAATAATATACCAATTATAATTCCCCCCAAATAAATATTGCTTAAAAGGTGTCAAAATATATCATTTGTGCTATTTTATTTTGTGTGGTGTATACATAATGTTACAAATAAAATATAATCTTTGCCTTGAACAGGGCCAGACAATATCATTATTATTTATCATAGACAGATAACTTGGTACTATGACAAATGATTTGGTGTTTAGCCAATCACCTTTTTTGGGCCATAGCAGTTTCCGGGAATATTTAGAAGATGCCATGGTCTTTCACTGTCCTCTTAATAAACCATATATAGCGGAATTTCAAAAAACTTATTTGGTCTAATCAAGTAGTAAGAATAAATGGAAAATGGACTAACTTGATTAGTAGAAAACTACTTTTTATGTATGCTACAAAAAAGTAAAATATCATTTAGCAGTACAGATAGTCTTGGATTTACAGTAGTTCATTTAGTGACCATTCAAAGTTACAAAGGCACTGAAATAAGTAACTTGTGACTGTTTTTCACACTTACAACCATTGCAGAATCCCCATGGTCACAATTCATGATCAAAATTCAAACACTTGATGAAACTGACTCATATTTATGTTGCTTGCCATATCCCGGGATCATGTGGTCACCTTTTGCAACCTTCTGACAAGCAAAATGTGGAAACTTGATTCACTTAACAACTGCAGTGATTCACTTAACAATTGTAGCAAGAAAGGCCATAACATGGGGCAAAATTCATTTCACAACTGTCTCTCTGAGCAACAGAAATGTTGGGCTCAATTGTGATTATAAGTCGATTAAAGTAATATCCAGAAGATACTATTCTTGATAAGTAATTAATATATATATGTATATATAATATATATATGTAAGTACCCGCGAAAGCTTTATAGATAGATAGATAGATAGATAGATAGATAGATAGATAGATAGATAGATAGATAGATA
>BLBF01000005.1:12915879-12970633 GCA_015471245.1 Laticauda colubrina
AGCAACGTTTCAGCAGAATCTCATCTGCCATCATCAGGTTTCTGTATGGAGTTTGTATGTATGTTCATACAAACTCCATACAGAAGCCTGATGATGGCAGATGAGATTCTGCTGAAACGTTGCTACAACTTTAAAAGCACTACAATGACGTGGGATAATACCCGAAGGAAGCTGAACAGCACATATATATGTATATATATATTGTTTCCCTAATAATAAATTAAATCCTCTCTGGAAAACTGATACTATATAAAGACCTTCTATACACTCTTCCTTGAAAAATGTTCCCTATTGAACTCAGGTTTAATTTTGAATATACAGTATATGAGTTCATGAATTGGGTTTGATTTGGGAAGTCTTGGATTCAAATCTCATATTAATTATAAAGACATGTAATGTTAGCAACTAGTTGCCTAATTATATAATTACCGTAATTATTTTAGTCAGGACTAAATTCAGTAGCCATGTTTATGTCACTTAAAGCTTCATGATAGAATGAAATCTTTTAGTTAATATCAGTACAAATACATTTTTTAGAGCTGAATCCCTTCTTTATACATATAGTTTTGAATTCCAAATTTCCAAGTGCTTTAGAAAGTGACAAAAAGAAAGTAATCCCTATAAAGAACTAAAAAGAGTTTGGGGAGTGGGAGGGACTGTCCCCAGAATTCCTGTAAAGAAATCTCCACATGTGGTCATTGTAACAGTGGTTGCAGGATTTGGCATTTATGTTTGATCTGTTTTTCTTAGTTGGGTTTAATATGTTGATATAGCAGCATGCTTTTTCTTGAGAAAACAAAGATCGGATGATTGGCAGCTGCTAAGAAATGAGGCTTTCATCCATCTTAAGACATTTTAATTTCTGATCTTCAACTCATGTGTTTTACGAGTTAAAGACAAGCCTTTAGCTTAGTGCCATAGCATCTGTTTCATTTTCAGAAAGCATTGGCACCTCCAGATAGATTTTGGACATGCTCTTTCTGAACCCAGCATAGCTATTGTCAGTAGTTTGTATATCATGTTATGCTTGATTTGGTTAACAATAGTGAGCTGCAATTAGCTAGATAAACTGAGTGTGTTAAACTACCACACACACACCCCAAAAAACCCAAATTCATAAACCACAGTGGTTGGACTCACAACACTCAAACTAAATGTTATTAACATTGAGTCGCATGGACCAGTGAGAATTTAAGGTAGCTTTATAGCAGTTGGCTACTGCTAAATTATAATATGTAGTGAGAAAGCACCATAGAGTTTATTACCTGAGGTAGTGGAGAATGTTCTATGGTATAAACTGACTTTCTTGGTAATTTCCTCCTCACTCTGGATTAAAAGAGCTCCTCAGATCATAAACTTTGTGTTTGGTAGGACTCAACTAAGTGTGTTATCTTTTACAGCTCCCACCGTTCCTATTTGCCCCCCTGCAGCGCCCTGGCCAAGTCCAGCTATAATCATTGCCGCATGCTGTGCCATACCGGTGTTCCTCTTTCTAGTTTTCATCATTTGCTACAAAGCCATAAAAAGGTAAGACTTGTGTTAGCATATTGAAGTTTGATGATACAAGATGAGCTGAATATACCAGCATGGAGATGCTGCAATGTTGCAGATTGTGCAGTTCTCTAAAAGGGATACCATAATTACAGTTTCTGAATTTACTCATCACGCATGCACACAGAAGTTTTGCCTTCCTTCCTTCCTTTCCCTCCCCTTTCTTTTCTAGCTCATAAATCCAAGACACTGTCTTGTTTTCAATAATTGAATGATCAGAATAACCAAAAACAAGCACAGAGCTATTGATTTCAGGAGGACTTGACTATACAGGACGATAGAATGAGAACACCTAGACCCAAGGGCAGAAGCTGCAAGTTATTTGGGAGGAATGTAGAGCACCACAAGTGCCTCTAAATGGTTGCTACTGGCGGAAGGAAGGAGGAGAATCACAGCATGGGCTGCTCCAATGCAGTCCAGATTTTGTTACAGGATAGTGGAACAGTGTTGCATTATGAGAGCCCCAATATCACGGGAGTTGTATAAGAACCAGGTATAAAGGTATAACCCTTCACCTAATTACAAAGTTCTACCTGTACCCTCTATAGCTGGAAAATAATCCATTACAACTTTTTCCTGCTTGCGCCTAAAATTAACGTGTCTGGGAGGTTCCAAATGCAAAAATGTATGTAGTCTATCATTCAAAGCCTGCTGAGAGAAGTTAGGTTGTGATTGTTTTTTGTTTTATGTTTGCCCTGAGTGAAAAGAGCATTTCACTGTTCCACTAAATTCTTCCAATAAATGCTCCATTAAACAGTTTCCTCAGGCTACTGGCAATAGCTTCAGCATTCAGGCTCTATTAACTATTTGTGATTTTCAGGGAAGTAACATTTCCTCCAGTTTGATCTTTCAGTGCAACAGAATCAAATAAAAGATTAAATAAAGGATTGAATTGTAAAAAATGGAGTTGGTAGAATGAATTATAACATTTCATCTTGCAGGTTTGAAATTAAATTTATCCATATTCCTTTAAATTAAACTTCCTTTGACTTACCAAATGCTGAGAAACTTCTGATTTTAGCTATTCTTACAAGCAAATGAATGTATAGTTCGGCATTACTTTCTTACAATCTGAAATTGTACTATCTGCTTTCCCAATTCAAGATTTTTTTCACCTCATCCTGCTGTTATATACATCAATTATAAACATACATTAAACGTAATGGTCTTTTTCCCCCTATTGGAATAAAAAAACAAACCTATGCCAATCCTACTTCAAAAGACACACACAAAATTAAAGCTCAGAATTTATCTGACCATATTTTGAGCTTGGGAGCCATCGGAACTGAACTCAATTTTCTTTGTAAAATTCTTGCTCACATGAAGCTTTCTATTTTTAAGAAACCTGTTTTTAGTGGAAAAATGGGAAAAGTTGCTAGTACCATTAACCAATTACTAAACTCTTTCAGGTCAGTCAGATGTCTGTACAAGTCTACATTCTTACTTTTCTTCTTTTCACCATTGTATAGATCACATCTTATTCTGCCAGAATACCAGCAGTGTTAAGTGTTCAGTCTGTGTTCAATATTCAGTGTACTTCAGATGCAGTTCCTTCCTTTTTCTGAAGCACTTTGTCTGAGATAAAGCCAGAGATTGAACTTAATCAAGATTCAAAAAGTTTACTGTGCACTTTGATTTGGAAACATTAGATTATCCAGGGAAGGGAGAGATATCACTGCAATTCAATCATTTTGCAGCCAAATTTAGTGGTATGGTCTGCCTTCAGTTGTGCAGTTCCTATTCACCACAAAATATTGACTAACTTTATGAAGCAATTAAGACAGAGTGGCATGGCCATGTGACTGGGTGGGTGTGACTTTTTTTGATGCAGCACACATACCCCTGCACTCCGTTGTTGTGTTTGCCTCCTGGGCCTCAGGGAAGCTTCCTGGGGGGCATTTTTGCTCCCAAGAGGCTTCCCTGAGGCTCAGGAAGGCAAAAAACAGAGCATGGGGAGCATGCAACAGTAAGAGAGTGAGAGGGATCCTGGCACAGCTGATTGTCAGGAGGGGGGGAAAATACCAGTTTGGATGAATTGGTAGCTGTTTTTTTTACTACCGGTTCGGCCAAACAGTAGCATTTTTTCCCTACCGGTTCATGTGAACCGGGCCGAACTGGTAGAATCCCACCACTGAAAGAAGACCTTTTTTTGTTCAACAAGCCTACAGGGCTTTAGGTGTTGAATTAGTTGTTCCATCAAGGGAGTGTTGTGTATAATTTACCTGTTTTCTAATGACTGTGTATTAGTTGAGTTGTTTTCAATAATTTATGTTTGTAATATTGTGCTCAATAAGCCACTCAGAATCAGTTTAAGACTGGAGTGGCATATAAGCATGAGGTACTGGGGGACAGTATGGGATGTATAAACCATGCCCAACTGAATTAGTTGCCCAATTCATATTTAAATTAACATTATGAGAAAGAGAATATCTGGAGATCAGGGTTAGCATGTTGTATTGTTGGAATTCTTGCAGCTCATTTTGGGGATGTAGACATTTCATTACCGTGCTAGGTAGCATACAGGAATTTTAGAGACATGACCTTCATTGTTTGGTGTAATTGTATATACTTATTATCTTGCCTACTTTATGTGTTCTTAGATGGAAAAGTCTTTTGCAAGTAACTTTCAGTTGCCTTGTGGGTAATAGATTATTTGACTGATAAGGTCTGTCATTTGTGTATTGGTGGTTTCCTGTGTGATCAGTAATATTGATAGCTGTTTCAGAGGACAACTCATTTGGAGGATGCTATTCTTTTTCTGCCATTAATTTTTAGTTATTAGCTTGATAAGGAGATAGATATAGTTTATTTAGGTGTGATATGATTGTTTAAGAAGAAGATAGAATGTTATAAGCTAATTGCTAAAATTGGGTCTTCGATTGTTTTGTAGGCCATAGGAAGGGGTTTAAGCCTGTATACCTGTTAACTCTGCTTCCTGTTGCAATCTGAAAACAGAATGAATGAATTTTAAAACTGTACATGGAGATTCTCAGTCATCCAGGTCATGATTGTCCCAAAAGTGCTTTTTTAAGAGGTAACTGGAAAGAGGCAATCCACCAACCAGTCACAGCTGAAGAAGCTTCTTGGATGAGAAGCAAAACATCATCATCCAAAAAAAAAAAAAGAAAGTCCAATTGCCTCTTGAAAGAAGCAATTTTGGAGTTTTAAAAATGCTTGATTTAAAAATAATATAATGGAAATTTCTATGTATTGGACCTCATTTTGTGAGGCAGGTGAATCTTATGATGTACACATCGTAAGAATCGGCTAAGTGTCATACTATGGCATTAGAATCACATTATATACTTTCATCTTATTTTAAACTTTAGGGTTTGGTTAATATACTCTGCTTCAGAAGATTTTTAACTTAGCAAAAATCAGTTTTCTCTTGTCTGAGAAATTTAGAAAAACTTTTTGATTTTGCTCTTCTATCTTATCTTTATGTTATTGAAGATACATCTTAAGCAAAAGCATCTAAAATTGGCTCATGTATTTATTTGTTTTATCTAATCCTGCCTTTATTATTTTTATAAATCATTCAAGATGACGGACACATATAGTCCTTCCTTCTGTTTTCCCCACAGCAACAAGCAAAGTGGGTTCTGCGGAGAGAGAATGATAGTCCAAGGTCACTCACAGGCTTCCATGCCTAAGACAGAACTGCAATTCACAGTCTCCTGTTTTCCAGAAAATTCATATTTTAAACAGATAATGCAATCTGCTGTCTGTAAAACAACTGAGTATCCTCTTTGTCCTCTAAGGCAGGGGCCCCCAACCTCCAGGTCATGGACTGGTACTGGTCCATGGCCTATAATGAATCAGGCTGCAAAGCTAAGCTGATGGTGAGCGGCGGGTGAGTGAACAAAAGGGAAACCATCCCCCCTCCCAGTCTGTGGCAAAATTGTCTTGCATGAAAACCGGTCCCTGGTGCCAAAAAAGATAGGGGAGTCCTGCTCTAAGACAGTGATTGATGCAGAACATATTTTTGTGGTCCATACAGGGCAAATCTTATGTTGAAAATACTGGTGATTATTCTAGTTTTTCCTAATTTGGGCTCAGATGAAGTTAGTACAGTACATGAATCAGCCTTCTTCAAATCTTTATATAAAAGCAAAATACCAGTCATGCGTCATCACAAAATCTCCAGAACCGTAAAGCCTACAAACTTGAAATTTGCCACATATGTTCCTCTAAGCTTCTAGGTGCTCAATAAGAAAGGATTTTTTGAAATGACCATTAGAGCATTAGTATTTCATATATTATTATTAACACGCTCTGATGCTAAAGAGTTCTATTCCCCCTCCCCACCTGAAAAAAAAAACCTCTTCCTAATGCAAAACACAAGCAGAGGAGAGGAGTTTCAGTTTTAGTTTCACAACAGCAACCAGCTTTAGTACAGAACAGTTGAACTAAGCCACGCCCAAGTTTCTTGCTGTCTCCTTTTTACTTACACAGCAAATACTATTTCACTTTCCAAACAGCCTTCAACTCTTTCATACACTGGCAGAACGCTAGCCAGATGAATACTGATAGATGCTGGTAGGCAGAGGCAGAATTTTTTCCCCTTATTTTCCTCCCCCAAAACTAAGCCCGACTACATAGTTTCATAGCGAAGCATGGGTATAGAGCTAGTCTGTTACAGTTTAATGTCTTTCTGTAACTCATTTGTTCTTCTGTTTGCCATATGAAATTAAGTAAAACAAAAAAGTTGGCAGTTGATTTATCAATTTCCTGTTTATTCACGAGGCAAACCCTATTTGATAGTCAAGTTGATTATTCGGTCCTTTGTAACTCTGTGATTCTTAGTGGATTTAGCAGCTTTAAAGAGAAAGGCAATATTTTCCTCCCTTATCCTTTCCTTCCCCTTCACTTGTCTTCTGCTGCCAACCTTAGCTGGTCTTGAAAAGCTGCAACATAACTTGGTCGATTGCCCTGGGATTCCACAGCTGTAGGCTACAAAGCAATGGCAAACCACTTTGGTATTTCTGCCAAGAAGAGGTCCATACAGTTTTCTTTGCTTTTTATTCCTTTCTACAACAGAATTCCAAGTATACCACACAGCAGAACACTCAAGAATGGGTAGTGTTCATTATAGATGTGGCGTCTTCTGCGTAATCAATCACTGCAAAGACCAGAAAGAATCTGAGTTGTGACCTAGCAACCCATTAATCAGTTTCTCATCGCAGAACATTAGAATTACAGAAATTCAGAATCAGCCTTCCTGTTTTCACCCATTAAATTAAAGTCAATCAGTGTTAATGCTTGAGAATAGAAACAATTATGTCTGAAAAAGAACAGCACACAAATTATATGATAAAGAATTATACATGCCAGGCAGAAAATAGCTCTCTACAATTGTGAAGATTCTTTACTTTCTTTTTAGATAGTCTAGTTATAATCTTATTAAACATTATTTTAAAAAAGCTATGAGTAAAGAAAGACAAGCTTGTAGTAGGATATTTTCATGTAAGCAGACATCTGGGCAAGATGATACAGTTATCAGCCTAATTTCACATCTTTCCCCCCCTTGAATCTGGCTAAAATGATGGGTGTTATAATCCCACATGCCTCAAAGGCATGACTATACAATAAGAAAATTGGCCCTGCTCTACAGTGAATCTCATCATTCTATCTTAGGCCTCAAGATGCTGTCAAATCTTTATCTGATGTCTGTACAGATTGTAATAGTTCAACTTGTAGTATGCCCTTGGGGACATACAGACCGGAAAATAAAAACTCTGAAGTGTTTGGCTTTTTTTCAGACACAAGAACGTATTTATTTTTATTTATTTATTTTGTCAAACAATTATTAGATAACAGGTATAAGTATAAACATGGTTATAAATACATGAAATGGATACGAATAAGAAAAAAAAGAAACAAAAGGACAGGGACGATAGGCATGTTTTGGTGCACTTATGCACACCCCCTACAGACCTCTTAGGAAAGGGGTGAGGTCAATAGTAGACAATCTAATGTTGAAGATTTTGGGATTTGGGGAAGAAACCACAGAGTCGGGTAGAGTATTCCAGACATTGACCACCTTGTTGCTGAAGTCGTATTTCCTGCAATCAAGTTTGGTGCAGTTTATTTTTAGTTTGTATCTATTTAGTGCTCTTGTGTTGTTTTGGTTGAAGCTGAAGTATTCATTGATAAGTAGGACATTGCAATATATAATTTTATATACTATACTTAGATCAAACCGAAGACGGCGTAGTTCTAGGTTGTCTAGATCTAAAATTTCAAGTCTGGTGACATAAGGTATTCTGCTACGAGTAGAGGAGTGGAGGATTCTTCTCATAAAATATTTCTGGACTTTCCCATTTGTATTAATATCAGATATGTAATGCGGGTTCCAGATTGATGAGCTATATTCGAATATTGGTCTAGCAAATATTTTATATGCTCTAGTTAGTAGAATGATATTACCGGAGAAAAAGAGGATTAGGTTAACAACTCTTCATGCCTTTTTGGCTATGTAGCACTTATATCATTTGAGATGAGTACTCCAAGGTCCTTGACAAAGTTTTTGTCATCAACAGAGTAGTTTGTCGTGTTCCACTGAATCAAAAGCTTTACAGAAGTCTTTGTAAATTGTGTCAATTGCTTTGCCCTGATCAAGTTGTGTAGTCCATATGTTTTTACAGTGTAAGAGTTGCAGGTTACAGGACAGTTTTCTACTGAAACCAAACTATTTGTTAGAGAGTAACTTGTCTCTAAGTGGAGGATAATGGATTGGTTAATAATTGATTCCATGACTTTACAGGTGATGCAGCATAAAGAGATTGGTCTGTAATTTTCAACGAGGGTGGGGTCTCCCTTTTTGAAGATGGGGGATGACCATGGCTTGTGACCATAGGTTTGGCAAGGAGCTAGTCCTGAAAGATTTTTCAAAAATTATGCTTAGAGGTTCGGCTATGGCAGTGGGTAACTTTTTTAAGAAGTAGGCACAAACTCTGTCTGGTCCAATAAATAAAGATGGTTTTAGATTGTGTAGTGCTTTTTCAACATTTTCTCCTGTAAAATCGATATGTATTTGATAATTGTAGTTGTCTGTGGTTCGACTAGAAAATACTTGGCATGATCCATTGCTGCTTACAAATACTGAGCCAAAGAACGTGTTAAAGAGGTTTGCTTTTATGATGTCACCGTTGCAGTCTTTGCCATTAGGTCCTTTAAGGGGTGGGATGGATCTTGAGTCTTTTAGTTTGTTGTTTACAAAATTGTAGAAAACACGGGTGGAATTTGTGCGTAGAAAGTTTTCCTCTTGTTTAATGTGATAATTAGTGCATTCAGTCTTTATCTGGTGGCATAAATTTTTGTATCAGCTTTTAAAGTTGGCAACGTGACCAGATTTGTTTTTCCGCCAAAGGGATTTCTTTTTGGATTGGAGCTTCCTTATTGTTATGGGTAATTTGTTTTTTTCTGGTTTTGGGAGTTGTTATTGGTACATATAGTTTGATGACTCTTTTGAATTCAACTAAAAATATATTATAGTGGTCTTCAACAGAATTGCATCCAGTGAATAGAATTTGCCAATCAAGATATGAGAGATCCGTTGTCTATAAGATCATAGTTGCCTTTTTTGAAGTTATAATTGGGGATCCTGTCGTTATGGTGATTTTTCTGAGGACATATATTGAGACAAAAGTCAATCATTCTGTGGTCACTGTTGGAAAAGGGTTCATTAATTTGAATTCCATAAATTGAATTCAAACTGTTGCAGAAGATGAGATCAAGGCAGTTGTTAAGTTTAGTATTATTGATTACTAGTTGTACCAGTACTAGTGTGGTAACAGCATTGTACAGGGTTGTATGAATGGGTTCAGATGTACATTCATTTAGTGTCCAATTTATAAGAGGTAAGTTAAGGTCACCAAGAAAAATGAGAGGGTGTGGGCAAGGAGGCAGCCCATGTCAGCAGTGAAGTTAGCTTGTTTGCATGAATTATATCATAGTCAGGTACAAAGTAAATTATATCATAGTTCTTACTTCTTAGCAAAGTAAGAAGTGGATTGAGATGTTTAAGGACAGTTAACAGATGATGGTCTTGGGAAGAGCAATCTCTTGCATAATTTGGATCTTTTTTCGATTTAGAGACTTTGTATAGAATATAGCAACTCCACCACCTCTACAGATTTCGCAATCTGACCGAAAAACTTGATATTCTCTTGTAGTGGTAATGGAGTCTGGGAAAGATGCATTTAACCATGTCTCACAGACAAATATAATGTCAAATGTGGTTGAGCTTAGAAGGATGAGAAATTCATGTATTTTATTTGAGAAGCTTCTTGCATTAAGTAGTTTGCATTTAAGATATGAAGTAGTGGGTCTGGAGGAAGTAAGAGACATGCATCCCTAACGTTGGATGTTTGGGTGATGGATATTGTGTATGTGGGTAGTGTATGTGCAGTGCACATACAAAGGCAGCTGCTTATGATCTTTGTGAGGTACACATTTAAAAATTGGAACTCCAGGGCTCCTCTAGATCAGGGAAAGGCAACATTTTGGTGAACAGAACTAGATTTAATGTTTTGGGAACGGAAAGAGATCCCAGTGGCCAAACCTTATCACAAAGTTGGGGTCAGAATTTTCCCATGCTTGGGTAGCCTTGTTTTTTTAAAACTATGTACATGTGTTTTAGGGTGTTTTCCCTGTGTTTCCTTCAAACTGATGAAAATTGTGAACTCCATCACAATACTGGTGATGGAGCCACTGCACATATTGCAAAAAAGGAGGTTGGGAGTTGGAGTCTCTTCTAGTCCATTTGGAAGAGAGCTTCTATGGCAGAAACCTATATGTTTCTTCGGAAGCAGTTAATGCTTTGTAGTGGAATAAGACAAAATTGCAAAAAAGCAGAAAGTCTATCAAAAGAAACTTCCCCTAAAGGCTTCAAAAACAAAGACATTACACAGCTTTGCTATCCCTAGATAACCTTTTGCCAGGTTGGACTCCCAACTGTGCCTAAAAGCAAAAAGCAAAACAAAACAGAGAAAGGCCTTCATTGATGTTGGTTAAGAGTGGCATATTCTTGTGGCCGAAAGCATTCTCCAAACCAATTGGGAGAGAGTGATTGCTAAACATAAAACAGTAAACTGTAAATTGTACTGCAAACTGTAAATATTCTAAGCAATGCTATTTTATCCAGCATTAAGACCAATTATGTTGTTCTCATTTAACGCAGTTTCATTTTAGTCGTGCAAGTATCCATGGATGCTGCGTGGATGCTGCATGGATTCCAATTCTTTAATCATGTTTTGTAACTTTAAAAGATGATATTAAAGATGATATTTGATATCCTGAGATACCAAAAAGATAACAAAGATTTCATGGGACATATCCTATTCTTTATGTATAATTAATTTTATTTATTTTTAAATTATGCAGGGTCATATCTAGTGAGAACTTGGATAAAAGGTTACCAGGGAATTCTAGGGTTGTAGAAAGGATTAGAAAAACCAAACAAATATTATTGCTAAGGAAATTACATGGACATCTTTGTGTAGTCTGTGGAGCTAAGCATAACTTGAATTAGCATCTTCTGCAGACCGCATGTGACTTGTAGACCTGGTAGGAAAGGAATTTTATTTCACTTAACTAAAAATTGTAATAACAATCGAGATCATACTTAGCAAGGATCATTTAATTGCAGTCAATTTCATTTGGGAAAATGTCTTCATTAGTCTTCAGAATTTGAAGTCAAATGAATAAGAAGTTTCTTAATGGTTCATTGAAGAATTTATTGAAAAAGTGCATGGTTACTGAATCCAAGAAGGGCATTGTTGACACTACTAAGAAAAGAGTCCTGTCCTCATGACTCTATTATTTTACTAGGCACTGAATATCTTCAAATACCCTTTTTTGCACAAAAATTGCCAATAGCAGGTTATATCTGCAGCTAATAGTTTATGCTATGCTATGTTAATATAATACCTGGTAAGAAAACTATAATATAAAACTCCAGAATTTTTTTAAGGTGGGGGGTATTGATATGTCATACAAATAAATTAATGATAGATTTCATACAATAAACTTGTTTAAACCAAAAATTTCTGTTTTTGTGGAGGAATCCTATACAAATTAACTATGATTCTGCAATTCCTTGAACAGTCCATTATTTCCAATAGAATATAGGCATTTAACCTGCCTTAATTATTTAATTTTAATAATTTAATAATTATTAAATTATTCTATTACTGGTCCATCTACCTTATCCTATGCACCAGCTATGTACCAGCTGTCAAGGCTTTAAGATAGAAACATCACAGTTGTTCTTAGAGATGTTATAAATTGAATCTATGATTTCAAGCATGCTTTATAATTGTTCCTAAATATTAGGACCAGTGTGCATCTTTTCCCCAGATGTTA
Organism: Laticauda colubrina; assembly: GCA_015471245.1. Classification (NCBI taxonomy): domain Eukaryota; kingdom Metazoa; phylum Chordata; class Lepidosauria; order Squamata; family Elapidae; genus Laticauda; species Laticauda colubrina. The sequence goes on from BLBF01000005.1 coordinate 12,927,799, forward strand.
AGACCAGTCTAAGCACTTGACAATAATAGAGACCATAGGTCACATTGAAGTTGTTTTATAAAGAAATATCTTCAGCAGATCACAAAGTATGTTGGATTCATTTAGTTCAGATCTAGTTCAGGACAATAAACCAGAAGTGCTATTGATGAGTGTTTCATCTGCCTGATTGATTAATGCATAGCCTATGAAGCATAGGTGTTGTGACATCACGTCGACACGTGATATATTGTGACTTTTTTCTTCTTCACTAAACTGGGAATGGGCGTGGCCAGTATGTGATGCATCTGGCCTACAGGCTGCGAGTTTGACACCACTGCTATCGGGAGTTGTAGTGAATAATTTGTTTCAATGTTTGAGGTGTTTCTCGATCATTGACACTGCAGACACGTGGTCTCAGAGTTAGGAGTGCCATTTACTACAGTAACATAGGCTGACATCTAGTTGCAGCTGTATCTGGCCAGGAATTGCCTAGGGTCACTTATATGTGATCCAATTGTCCTTTTCATTAAGGACCAAGGGAAATGGGTGATTAGCAAGTATTAAATATACAGTAAATACATAAATAAAATGTGTTGCATATGGGGTAACTCTGCAAAAGAATGTAATCTTTGGTTAGGCCAAAGTAGAACTGCTAAGAAACTAATTGTGATTAATCAATATGATAGCATGATATCCTTACACTGTCATCTGCATTAGTTCTCTCTGTGTGTTCAAAGCCAATCTGAAGTGTTTTTTATTTTTATTTATTTATTTATTTTGTCAAGCATGCATTCGATAATATATATACATATAAGCATGATTATTAATACATGAAATAGACATGAATAAAAGGGAACATTAAGACAGGGAGGGTAGGCACATTGGTGCTCTTATGCATGCCCCTTATAGACCTCTTAGGAATGAGGTGAGGTCAACAGTAGACAGTCTGAGGGTTAAAGTGTTTGGGGGTTAGTGGAAGAAACCACAGAGTCAGATAGAATATTCTAAGCATTGACCACTCTGTTGCTGAAGTGTTGATAAAGACACGTGGCAAATGAATAAAAACTAAGTGTGATATCCTTAATACTTAGAGGAAAACATCAGAATTTTCTCCGCAGATATAATTAAAAAATGGAAGAAGAAGTCATATTTTAAAAAAAGATTTCAGCCACAGAAAACATATGCAGATAGTCCTCATTTAGTTGCTATTCACAGTTATGACTTTACAACCAATCCTTGCATTTGTCATCTTTGCAGGTCTATAAAGCAAAGGAAAGCTGAAGTAAGATATAAAACAGTTGCAGTTTCACATAGCAATCATTTTGCTTAATGACCAAGCTACAGATCCCAACTATGGACATTAAGGACTATCTGTATTTATGAGATGCAGTGAGCTGTTCAGAGCAAATAAGAGATGCAATGATACTTTTAATTAATTCAACAAGAACTTTATTATTTGGAATTAGTTTGAACATTCTTGTCTGTCAGAGTTTTGCTGACATTTTAAAATTATTTTAAAATTCTCCCTCTTTTTCGCTCTTCTTTAAATATACACTCCTTGAGTAACTTGCTATCATCCACAAAAGTTGAGAGAGATCAGATGAGTTCTGTTGTAAATTTATCTTCCTGTAAAGTCAATCTCTCACATACATAGGAAGTGATGTAATTTGTGAGTTCATGGCCATCATGACAACCCTGGATTTATTTCAGGAGGTCATGGCCCTGATCCATATAGGCAGCCACATGTCAGATTTGGCTTTTGTCTTGGAGCAGCTGCACGACTATTTTCACAGAACAAATGTGGAGTTCCCTGAAGCCTGGGAGGGAGTCCTCTTGAGTATTTCACTGTTTTCTAGAATAAGAGTTTTCTGCAGCACTTGAAAGGATTGTTTCTGAGCAGTCTAATTTTGGCCATTAATTCAAGTAATTTCCTTGGAATCTCCAGGAGATAAAATGGCTTAAGAAATGTTTAGAATAAAGCTGGCATAAAAAGAAAAGTTTATATGGGTAAGAGATCAAATTCAAGTGGTGGTAAGAATGGGTAATGCTTATTTCTCTGTTCTTACTGCTTCTGCAGATAAGCATCCTAAAGCAGGGGTTGCCAATCTTTTAGACCTCAGGGACCACCAAACTCATAATTTTAAATCCTACAGACCAGAGACCCTGGGGAAATCCCCCCAAAAGTCTGCAGAAAAATAACTCATCCTGTTTTCCTACCAATCGATCATTCTTTATTTGGGATCACAGGATACCATCTCCAGCTCCATTTTCAAGGGGAGAGAGAGACTTTTAGCTTCATGCAAGGAAAGCAGCAAAAGCAGCAGACGTCTTTCTCTCCCCCAAACTCCGCCAGAAATGAGTCTTTGTGAGACTTGTCGTGCCAGTGCAGCCTCTTGGGGCAGGATGCCTTGCAGAGTCCAAAAGACTCATTTCTGGTGGAGTTTGGGGCAGAGAAAGAAAGACTTTTGCTGCTTTACTTGCATGCAGCCAAAAGCAGAAGAAGAAAGAAGTGAAAAGAAGTAGCCCGGTGGCCAAGTGAAGTGCGTGGGGCGAGTGGGACAAGTTCCCCTCCTCCCCCCTTTCCCCCCTCCCCTCATTACCTCATGTTCTCAATGCAAATGACGCGAGCCTTGTGTTCCTGTGTAGCCTGGATTAATTGCTTTGGGAGGTGCTTTGGGGTGACATTTCTTTGCAGACCATCAAATTGTCTCACAAACCACCAGTGATCCACAGCCCACATCTTCTGACCTTAATAGGGACCAATTCGTTTTAATAATGCTTTTAGGATAGTGGGTTGGTGACCACTATCCTAAAAACATTATTAAAACGAATTGGTCCCTATTAAAGTCAGAAGATGTATTTGCTATTGAGTAAATTTAGACAGAATCTAGAGGATAAAATCACTCAAATATGGTCAGGATAAAAGTCTAGTTGGGTCTAGTGTAGATAATGGGAAATATACACTTGAATAAGGTGGTGTTTCCTCTGTCTGCAAGAAACTGTCATCCAGTTGTACTACAGGTAGTCCCTGTTTAGTGACTGCTTTGTTTAGTGACTGTTCAAGTTGCAGCAGTGGTGAAAAAGTAACATTAATCAATTCTTAGATTCACAACCTTGTAGGTCTGTAAAGCAATGGAACAAAGTATGAACACAAGCATAGTCATAGTTTAATGTAAGCATTCACTTTACTTAACAACCAAATTGCCAGTCCCAATTATGGTTGCTAAAGGAAGATTACCTGTAGGTAACTATCGACCGCTATCCAGTTTTACTTCATTAGGGACAACTGCTGAGAATCATGTCGTTTATCTTGATGTTTTCTGGTCAGGATTCAAGCCTGCATATGGGACTGAACCTGTTATTCAGCCTTGTTGATGATCTCTGGTGGGACTAGGGCAAGGGAGTGCAATTCTCCTGATCCTGTTTGATCTCTGAGGTGCAATTTAAATGGCTGATTATCACCTTTACAGGTCTACATGGCTCAGGGCCTGCTTAACTCTGAGTTGCCCTCTCTAGTTTGAGTTAGTGTGTCAGGTAAGATGTAGTAGAGAGGACTGCAGGTTGCAAATCTGAGGTAAGGAACCCATGCTTAAGCCTTCTCAGTGATGGATCCCTACCTCTGAACCTCCATTTCCAGAGGGTCCCATTTCTTGGCATCAAATCCCCTATTTTTTTCCCCAAAGAATGATCAAAGTAAGATTCTTCAAAGGCATTTAGAGATGTGGGAAGATTGTGCTCCTCATTTATTTTTTATTTTTTATTTGTAACCACTTAGACTCTTTGGAAATGCAATGGCATATAAGCCAAGCTAACAAAAATAAATAAATAAATTACCAAAAAGTTGATTTCAGTTAGGCATCAAGGAGGAAAAAACCTCTACTGTAATAGCTGTTCAACAGATTAAAAGACTACCTTAGGAATTGGCAGATTGTCCTGCTTCAAAACTGTTTTGGCTGTCAGGGATCCTTCACTGGGTCAAAGATCAGATAATTCCTTTCTAGACCTTACATTCTATCAATGATTCTATCAGTTTAGAGCCCAAAAAAACAAGTTAAAAGCGATTTGAAGAGATTTATATTAAATTTCAGTGGAAAATTAGGTGAACCCTGAAGGATCTGAAAGGACACATAATTAGCACTGAGTTCCAGGTGAGTATAATTCAATTATAATTAAAATTTGTGACAAAATTGAGAAAATATTAAATACATGGGACATAGCTACCACTTCATCTTAATGAATTTCAATAATTTTTAATTTAATTTGAAACTTAACAACTGTTAAGATTTTATTCTTTGAAGGGTGTCAAACATCCCTGGCATTTAGTGATCAACATCACTAAAGATGTTAGAGTTACAACATCACTGAAAAAAGTGATTTATGACCATTTTTCACTCTTAATGACTATTGAAGCATATCTATGGTCACTTGATCAAAATTTAGATGCTTGGCAACTAACTCATATTTATGATGATTGCAATGTCCCTGGGTCATGTGATCACCTTTTTTCACTTTCTGGCAAGCAGAGTCAATGGGAAAGCCGTGTTTCACTTAACCATGTTAATAACACTGCAGTGATTCACAACGGTGGCAAGAAAGGTCATAAAATGGGGCAAAAATCACTTAAATATCTCACAACAACAGAAATTTTGGGCTCTGTCAGAGTACATTCATGAACTGGAATAGAGCATGGTAACAAGGTCAGCCAATGAATAGGCCTAGCAACTAAATCAGCCAATGAAGATAGTTTGGAAACTGAAACTACTAGAAGTAGCCTAGGCTGGAAACTGAAACCAAAAGTAGCCTAAGTCTGGCTCTATATTAAGCTCTGCAACTCTGCAATGATGTTGAGCTCTGAGTCTGTGTATCATAGATGAACCTAGCTTGCTTGCTTACTGAAGACTGGAGAGCGGCTGTGAACTTGCAACATGTTTCTGTTTGAGTTTGCTCCATGTTGGAGAAATCTACAACTGGTTTGTAAAATCTACTTAGTTTGTAACAATGTTAAATGAAGCATCAGCCATCTGTGTTTATTTTTCTGGCACTGAATTATCGCTGCAAAACTCTCAATAGGTTCAGTTGTAGTTCTATGTTGAGGACTACCTGGAAATATCTCAAATATGACCTGAGTACCTCTACATGAGGAAAACAAACATCTCTAGCCTTTCCCATCCAATATTTCTTAGTGCTTCTTTCCTACCATCAGGTTTAAATGACTAAGTCATCTCTCCTTTTTGGTCCCCATCTTCGTGTCAGGCAACACTAAACAAATGGTTAGATTTCATTGTAACATAAGACAGGCCATGAAAAATGAGTGAAAGAAGTTGGACATTACTAAAGCCCATGTCCCACTGCACCAACGGATGCAAAGAGGATGTAAAACGTTAAAAAAGGTTGGAAAACGCTATGCATCCGTTGTGTACTCATTGCATACGTGTTTCATATGGTCCATCCGTCGAGCATCCGTCCACTGAGATTTCATCCACACAAGAAGTTTTGAGCTGCACAAAACTTTGTGAACGGATGAACTTTCCACCGTGTACGATGTAAATCCATGACATCCGAGCAACAAACGTTCTATGTCCATTTATCATCCATTAAACGTCCGCTGTATCCTCTCTGCATCCTCTGGGCATCCCCTCAACTCACATCCGCTGCAGCTGAAAACAGAAAGAGGGAGGAAACAAAAGGTACACGGAACGTCTACACAGCATTAGTAGCACGGAAATAGAAAGGATGCACAGTGAACGGTTTGCATCCTATATATATCCTCTAGGCTTCCTATGAACATCCGTTTAACATCCCCGCTACATACTACCCACGTCCGTTCTTTTCCTTTCTTTTCCGTTCTGTTTATGCAAATTTTTGCCACTTTTTGGAGCGGATGACAACGGATGGAGCCACCCCCTAAATTTTGCTCGTCCGCTGTGTCCTTTTTGCATACGTTTTGCATCCGTCGGCCAGTGGGACCTAGCCTTTAGAAGTTCCATCCTGTTCTACTACATTGCTTTCCATAGAAGTAGTTGCAACATTTTTCAGTGGTCATGGCCCATGTTTCTCCCATTTTCTCTTGTAGTTGCTTTGCTGTCTGAATGGGACAGATTGATAAGAATAGGATGTATTTAATTGAACATTTTCTAAATAATATTCTTTTGGTTTTTGGATGCAGGAAAATGAGAGATGGAAAGGTTACAAATTTGCATTCCTATTTCATTTCTTTGCTCAACATCATAAAGTTTCATTTGTTTTAGCATAAAATTGATCTTTTCATTTTAAAGCAATTTTACAAAGAGCTCAATCAGTGATTTCCTAATTAGCAAAACAACTGCATGTAGAAGATTTCATAGCAGACATTTTAATGAGTTACTTCTGCTTCTGAATTTGGAGTGGATTTGCATGGAGTGAATATTATGAATTTAAAGAGCACTTAGCATACACCAGTATTAATTGCAAAACAAATGCCAATTTAAAAAAGATGGAACAGAATGGAGAAAAAAGTGGAACAGAATTGGAGTAATGAAGATTGAGGGAAGATTTAAAAAAATAATTGGTTTTGTGTATACACATATTTCAGATTTAACATGTAATTGGAGGCTATAAAGAAAATTTTCAATAGGACAATAATGAGAACTTTGGATTGTTTTATCTACTTTGTTTTGTTTTCCAAAATGTATGACATACACTAAATTAAATTATAAGCAAGCTCTAAAACAGAGTGGTCAGAAGTTAGGAATATTTTTTTAAAGATGCATAGTTTTTAAATATTCAGATACAGGTAGTCCTTGACTTGCAATCCCAGAATTTATCAAGTGGTCATGTAAGCATATTGTTTAATGACCATTCACTCGAAAACCATAACCCCAGTTCTTCTAGTTGTAGTCATTAAATGGAAAGAGCAAAAGGGTGGTCAGGAACTCCTGCAGTAGGCTGAAGAAACAGATTTTGGATCTTTGGGATCCAGGCTTTGTTTTGCATCCCACTGGAGAAGTTCATCTCCCCTTCATACAGTGAAGAGAATCTACTGCAATGAGCTGCAGGAACAGAGTGGGATCTTCAGGATCTGGACTCCCTTTCTCCATCTCTTCCTTTTACACAAAGGGAAACTCCTTTAAGAGACTGCACAAAGACACCACTGATCTTTGGGATCTGACCTCCATTTCTGCAATCTACCTGATGAGTTCCTTGGTAGGCAGCCTGCTTACCAGAATATCAGCTCCGCGGCAGGTGGTAGCAGCTTGCAACCTTCCCTTCTGGCTGCTCCATTGACTATCTAAAGAAATCAGCAGAGAAGTTTGGAAATGGTGATCACATAATCATCATTGGCAACTGGTCTTAAGTGCAAACAGGTTGCTGGGGACTCAGATCGCGATCATGTGACATGGGTGGGGGGAAGAGTAGCACAATGTTTTATGACAGCCAGAAGTGTTTTATGGGCTGTAAAGCACCCTTTCTGAGGCCCCTGTACCTTTGAATGGTCATTAACAACTGGTCATAAGTCAAGGATTACCTGTATTTGACTATTTTAAATGGTGCATGACTATTTTGACTATTTTTCAGTGATCTGGAACAAAATGAATATATGTGAATACTTTAAATTGAAGTGAATTAGGAACAACTTGCCTCCAGAAGTTGTGAATGCTCCAACTCTGAAAGTTTTAAAAAGATGTTGGATAACTATTTGTCTGAAGTGGTGTAGGGTTTCCTCCTAAGCAGGGGGTTGGACTAGAAACCTCCAAGGTCCCTTCCAACTCTTGTTATTCTATTCTTTTTCAAAAGGCAACTGGACTTTGTTTTTCCTTGAAGCCATTTCGCTTCTCATCCAAGAAGCTTCCTCAGTTTTAATTGAATAGCACAGAATAGAAGGATTGATATTAACTGCAAGAAATATAAATCCTTCTGTGATCCTCCATCATTCAGTCAGAAGTGAAGAGGCTTCTTGGATGAGAAGTGAAACATCTTCAATGAAAAACAACGAAAGTCCAGTTGCCTTTTGAAAAAGCACCTTTGGTTTCCAGGCAACGATAGCCTGGAAGTTTACAATTAAAAATGTTTGATTAAATAGAAATATATATACTAATAAGTATTACACTTAATCACTGATAATTCCTGTAAACTATCTTTATATTCCATCCTTCTGAAGTTGATAAAATGAGGACTCAGATAGTTGGGGATAATATGCTGACTCTGTAAACCTCTTACAGAAGGCTGTAAATCCCTAGGAAGTGGTATATAAGTGCTATTGCTATTACAGTTTACCTGTGGCAGTACTGAAGTCACAACTGACATTAATATACCATAGTTCTTGTTTGCCAGGAAACAAATATATTTTATGAAACTTAGTGTAGTGTAGCTGAATTGGATTATCATTGTGCCAGAAATAATCTTAAATTATATAACTAGGTTATTGAATAATACATTTTATGTAATTGTATTGCTTTTTAAAAGTTTTATAATAATTGTAAGTCTGTGTATTATGTTGTTGTGCTTTCTGACCCAGAGACCATAATAAATGCTTGATCATCATACAATCAGTCATCATAAATTCTTCATTTTGTTCTTATTGAAACAAATTATAATGTCTTTGGATTCTCTCTCCTTCCAATCTTGTATCTAGAATTTTTTTAAAAAGAGTTCAAAGTGATCTCTGGGGCTGTATGGCTTATAAAGCAAACTTGAATATCATAAATGGGTTAGTATTGATCTTTGCAAAACTCTAAATTGTATACATGTTGGAAAAAATAGACTGGTTAAGATTATAAAGTGTTCATGCAAAAGCAAGGTCTGTTTAAATTGGCAGTTTAATGTTAGCAATAAGAATGTAACAATATCCCTTGCCATGCCTCACTGCAAGTGGCTGTTTTAAGACATGCAAATGCCCACATCTGCATCTCCCAGAAGAGAGGAAAGCCAAGGGTCTACAAAGTCTTCCCCCTATCTGTCCTTTGATTTAGAAATAATGCTGTTCTCCATTTGTAGATGCTTAAGCCACTGGAAAACTATTTATTTATTAAATTTATATGCCCTCCATCTCCCTATCAATTGATTATGGTACAGTAAGGTTATGTAATTATGTATGATTTGGCTTCCATGTCTAGATATTTCTGAATATTTCTTAATAGCTAATGGAAAAAGTGACACAAAATAAGACTGGGCCCAGGATTTAAGGTATAAAAACTTAGATTTAACAGACTTATGAGAATAATGCCAGCTGTAAAAAATAGAATATCTATTAAATGTAAACAGATTTTGCTTATGCATAAAATGGCACTAGATTGTATACATATGCATTTCACATATTATATGCAGTTGCATGTATAAAGTAGCAATTTGTATATGTGCATAGAAGTTTCCAGTATACAGACAGATTTTCTTCACTGTAACCAAAGTACCTAAAACAGGGCCTTTTAAATCAAGGGTTTATTGTCTTGCATTCTCTCTCCCTGCCCCCATTTTCTTTGTTCAGGAGCATGCAACCTGCTGCTGTCTAAATGGTATGCCATTGACAGTCCTGCTGGCATGGATGAGAATTGAATATCTGGAAACCATCTGGATGTTCATCCCTTTTTTCTGTCATCAGAAAAATTTTAACAATAGTAATACAGAATTCTTCAGTAATTCATGGTGTAGATAAATAGTTCAAATTTGAAGATTTATAGAATTGCACAAAGTTGTGGTGGAATGAGATACAATATTTTTAGTTTTAAGAATCCTTTTATAATTAATCACATGTCCAGAACATTTTGCATAGCTAATTAATTTGTTTTTGTCTCCTTTCTTTTTAAAATATCATTTTGGGCTTCAATGAAGGAAACCTATGAGAACAGAAGAGAATGGAACAAGTCAAGCTGAATATGCAATGACATCCTGTCAAAATAGCAAGACAGTTGATACTAACAATGCAGTGGCGTAATTTCCAAAACCACCTCTTGAATAGTAAACATTAAAAGCACACATGGAATATGCAAGGTGGGTGAAATGCAGCATCAAGAGAAGACTTATGGCCGAGGACTTCATTTCAGAAATAGCGCTTCAGATATTCTGAGAAGAAAAGCAGGTGACTCTCCTTTGGCTTGCTGAGTGTCACAAAAAGTGGGATTATACCAGGGGCTACTCTGAAAAAGGGATTCACAGAGGCCTACTCACTGCATGCTTGTTCTTTTGAAAGCAACATTGCAGTGCCCCTTCTTCCTTCCTCATCTTTGATTGATGGTTTATTTTTTGAAAATGCTTCAGCGATCCTTTGATGATTAAGAGAATGGTCTATTCAAGATGGTAAAAATACCATACTTGGGCTTGCAAATTCAAGCTTTGCATTTTTCTGTTTCTCTACAGTCATTTTAAGACTCACCTTTTATGATGATCATATTGTTAAAGTGGAAAATCTCCATTCACTGAGAGGGAACATCCCTTCTTGCCCAGCTTCATGATTTCATGGAATGTATCCCTACCTACACAATCTGATGACTAGATATAGATGCTGCTACTACAGACATAAAGGAATTCAGAATGTCTTACAGCAATTTGTTTTATTGATCGAAAAAAAAGTGGTACCTAGGATAACATTTTAAAGTGTTTTAAATGCTATTAATCTACAGTCCAGAAACATTTTGGGCCTTAGAGTTAAAAGAAATCTATATTTGGGTACATCTATTATTATTTTGCAGTTTTGCACATGTATATCCACCACACTAATCTGTAGACAAGGTCTCTAGAATGATCTAAAAATGTTTGACTATGGAGGACAACAAGCTGCAACGGACACAACTCCTTAAAGACTTTCCTATTCCTTGAGTAGCTCCTCCAAATGAGTGCTAAATAAAGAATTTTCTGTTGTCGGGGAAAAAAAGCTGTGATAGACCAGTCCCCTGTTTAATAAGGGGCTGCCAATAGTGCCAAAATTGCTCTGTGTTGTATCACTTTGTGATAAAGTACCACAAACAGTTTAAAAGCATAACCCAACTCTCCATTGTCACAGTGTCTTGTAAGGCACAGTCACTTTAATTTCTAAAAGAACGACTGATGCTATTACTTGTCCATACCTTGATTAAGGACTTAAAGTATGGTTCCTGTCTTTCCTTTCACATGCCTTCATTTGTCACAGCTGTACCAGCAAAACAAAACAAAACAAAACGATGTGTCACGATCTGGCTTCTTGTCTTGCTGTCAGGCTTCAGTGATATTTTGTCTTTGTAAATTCAAGCAGTCTAAAAAGAAACTGTGACAGTTCTGTAGTCTAGAATCATGGTATTGTGTCAGTCCTAAGTCCCAAGAAGCTGGTATGCTGGCTGAATGTAGCTAGGATTGTCTCAGAGTAGAATTCCAGTGTATTCCAACTTACAATCAGTTTTTCAAATAAGAACCGAAGACCTCTTAAAAATGAGGAATCTCTGCATTGAATTCTGATACTGCCTCACTTAGACAAAGTCACTGTATAATGCTGTCCCAGTTAAATATGAAAAATAATGGATGGATAAATGAGTGAGTGAATGCATGAATGAATGAATGAATTATTTTAGAGTCTTTTGCCACTCAATAGTATATAATAATACTTAAAATCAATATAGTTAGTGCTGTTGCAGCATCAATAACTTGCCTCTTAATAGCAATATAAAATACTTTTGCAATCATTTTAGTTATGTCTGAGCTTGCATCTGCAAGGCAGTAAGTTACATAAAATAAATAATTTATTCCTAGGAATCTTAAAAAGTAGTGGTTATATTTGTTCTTTATATCCCAGTAGAGGATACAATACAAAAAAGCATGTTCCCAAGGGTTGTCAGGGTGTCTCACTAGAAAATTGGTTCCTTATAAATCCCATTTCTAGGATGGATAAGGAAAATTCATTTAAACAGGATTTGGTGAAATAAATCCTAAACATACCTGTTCAATATGATGGTGATCAAAATATCTTTTATATGATTTCCTGGAGCAGGAAAAGATTAGTATCTTCGTTTTAGAATACTTTACAGTTGATTTGTTATTACTGCAATATTGCCAGATGGCTGTCATCAGTCACTAGCAAAGCAAATAGGTGATATCAACATATAATAAAAAAGGCACATATGTATCGTCAGCATATGGCAGCAAAGTCTTCAGTTTCCAATGAGACTGCCAATTCATTCATATAAAAATTGAACAAGATTGAAGTCAAGACACACCCTTCTCGAGCTCCACCTGAAGAAGGAAATAGGTTAAAGTGCTATTAGGACTATATTTAATCTGCAAAAAGGATTTAGAATAAATTGCTTCTGGTCAGTTGTATTTCCCCTAGTAGTCTACTAGAAACAGATGAGATGAGCAGCACATAAATCAGATAAATAATAAATAAATAGAATTGAAAGCTGCTTTAAGCCAATAAAAACTGAAAAGATTACACATTGATCCCCAGAAATATTTCTCAATAGGATCGTAAAAGACCAGTGTAGAGCAACCTTCTCTGAACACAGTCTGCTCAATCCCCAAGATTTTAGGATCTGCCAGCCATGTCTTTAACTCATTTAAGAGATACGTAGCATAAAGTTTGCCTACTGTTGATAACATGGGCACTATGGTGGAATTTGTCCACAGATTTTTCTTTTATTGTTGATATTTCCAAACAAAACAAAATTAACAAGGAGTAATGCCCACCATTTTGAATTGATTTAAATAAATTCTGGAGATATAGGATCTGTGGGGATTGCCCTGCCTTATCAATTTCATTTTTTATGGAGTCAAGAAGTGGGGGTGAGAGGGATTGGTAGAAAGAAGTACAGTGGATTCAAGGAAATGATTGTGTTTGTAAATTGCAAAAAAGTGGCTCTCTCAAATTCCAGTAGAGATTTTACATATGGGATTTTTAAATTATTTTTAAAATAATGATCCAATAGATTTGTTTGCCTTTGTTCCTAGAAATATCAAAAAAAAAAAAACCTTTTCCAAGTGGCATTTATTGGTTTGTCCAGCAAATAATGGCTGGGAATCTTCTTATTGCCTGGTATATAGATTTTGTCAGTGTTACAGACTTGTTATTTAGAAACCTACATTTTATTTTCAACCACTCTTTATTATTATTATTTGTAACCTGCCTCGGTATATGTAAAAGTTTACTATACAGTGAGCCACCAAAATATTCACAAAAGAATAAACAAGATTATCATTAAAAAAAGTAATCTCAGATACCTGTCATTGACATGAGCATCTTTCGTTTAACCATATCTTCAACAGAATCATGATCATAAATATTTCAGATTCCATCTTCCTACTTCTTGCATCAGTCTTGTGTCCTGGATTGAATCTTGATTTTTGTTGCTGGTTCTTTCAGTATTATTTTTTTTAGGGTTGTACTCACCTTTTTGTAGACCTGCATTCTTGGTCAAGAATATTCATCAATTTCTTTAAGTTTGCCTTGGCAACTCGTGACCACAATGCCCCTTATTACAAATTTTATTTTTTGCCATTGCCATTTACATGAATCGTGATTATTAAGCAAATCTGGCTTCCCAATTGACTTTGCTAGTTGGCAGCTGACTGAGAAGGTCACAAATGGTCATGTGATACACACCCTTCCCAAATACATGCTGATTTCCAAGTGCCCAAATTTTGATCCTGTGACCAGAGAGACGCTCACTGCAAAGAAAATGCAAGGACTGGTTGTAAGTCACTTTTTTCACCATCGTGATTTCCAATGATTGCTAAACAAATGGTATAAATTTGAGGACTACTTGTGCAAATAGTCAGATTTATGAATGTAAGGAAATATATAAAAAGATAGGGAAACCTCTCAGTGCAATAGTAAAATATGTTTTAATTACCACATAGTTTATGCACAGAAACATTAAAAAATGTAAAATAAAATAAAAATGAACAAAATACGAAAACATTGGGTTTTAATTGTGCAGTTCAATTATTAGAAGTAAAATTGAGAATAGACTACCATGGACTGGTATCATCTTCCATTTCTGGCTTCATATTTACTGATTGATTCAGCATTTTTCTACCTATTTAGGTTACATTGGTTAACAAGGCTCTCCATTCTGCCAAGGAGGAGTTTATTTGTGGAATTTCAGAATCCCTTGCTCCCTCAAGGAAGTTCAACAGTTGCTTCTCTAACAGATGAGAGATCAGCCACAAGCCTGATTTTCATTCCTGGTATTCATCAGGATGAGCAGGGTCACGAACAGATTTTGAAGGCTCGTTTTCTTGTTCTCCACTAGCTTGGAGTTGATAGGCATTGAAGAAGAGAAGCCTGTAACCTTTAGCTGGTTTATACTACAGTTAATCTTGCAAGAAATTTTCCTTTCTTCAGTCTTTAGTCTAAGGACTGGTATCAAACCAGACCCTATTAAATTGCAGATAGAACCATGAGAAATAGAAATACAAAGGGAGAAAGCATTTTAAAGATAATCAATGTTAGTATAAGCAGTTCTTGCTAATGTTAAAGATAATATTAGAGGAATAATATACTTGCTTGTCAGTTTTGATGTCACTTCTTTCCTCCTGATTAATCTATTGGGCGAATTGCGTAACAGTATCTCTTTTGGAGGCTTCTGTGTAGCTTAGCTGTTAGCTATTCCCCAGACCTAAGTAAAGCAGTCTTACACTGGACCTTTACCTATTTTACTAAAATGGCCTTGAAAAAAAGAAAACCCATGAGCAAAATAACAGCACCAAGATTATGACAGCTGTTTTTTTTAAAAAAAATTGCAGAACAGGACTGCAGGCTACAATGTCTCTAAACATAAGTGAAAAAACAAGAATAAGAAAGGCTGGACTGTATCTAGTTCATCGAAACAACCTCCCCCATCATATTCTTGCCAAGAGCCCCTCAAGGAAGGCTTTAATAGTTATCATAAGTAGCTATTAGTCACTGGAAGGCCTGACCAATCATTATATTTCAGTGAAAATATAACTAAGTAATAGAGGATATGTAAATATGTGCATTATCCAGAAGGGAAAACATGCTTTAGGGAGAGATCTGTGGAAATAAGTTTCTTCCCTTCTGAAAATATAGCTAGTAACTTTTTAAGACTTAGTGAACATGGAGCAATCAAAGTACAGAATTCCGATTTCTGAGGATTTCTTTTCCAATTAGTTTGACCTATTGTAATTGCAACAGTAAAAATAATATAATTTGGATTCTTGGAGGCAGAATTGTTCAAAATTAATTACCAATTCAAAAAAAAAAGCTCTTAAAACCATACTCCACAATCACTTACAATATTTTATTCCCCACTCAATCCTACTTTGAATGTTTCATGGGGAGATTTACACTCTTTTTTCATCAGATTTCAATGTTACATTCTGGAGAAAGTATATTTTTTTCCCTAAAAGAGAATAGGCATGTTTTAGTTTACAGCATAAACTTTGTATGTATGAAGGTTGCAATTATTATGTTTATCAGAAGAATTTTAGTGAACCAGCCATATAATTTCAAGTCTGAATGTCATAGTTCTGCGATCAAAAACAAAAATAATTCAATTATAATTTTCTCCCCTAGGATTATTTTGAAAAAAATGCAGCTCCTCTTCTCTATAGTTCAGATGATGGAAAGGCTGAGCAAAAAGTATACCATGCATGAGTTATTTGAACACAGGATGCAAATTATGTCAGTTTAGCCATCCGTCTTTCTCTAACTGCAGCAACAATGTGTCCCCAACTGCATTGCAATTGTGTTGCATTGTTGCTTTCATTTAATAAAAGGATCAGAGTTCCAGTTAAACCTTCACTAAAGTTAATAGAAATTTCATAATAGATACCAGTCTAAATTAGTTGCATTGGCTACATCCACCAGTACTTATCAAATGCTCTGCAAGTCATTTTAACTCAAAATACCTCTGGGCTGAATGTCTTATTAGTCCTTTATTCTGAAAGCCTTTTGAATTCCATGCAAGAATGTATTTTCAGATAAATCTTAAGGCATACTCTATTATAGTCACTGACAAATCCAAAGTAAAATCAGAACAGAGAAAATATTATTTTGAAGACATATGTAATTCTCATTTTAACAAAAGTACATGATTCATAAATCCAACTTAATTTAACGTTAACACTTCATTAGTTAATAGTGGAGAACAGTTTAAAATGCACAATAAAGTTTAACATAAAAATATTAAAACAAAAAGAAAAAAATGTTTTTGAACAGCAAGCCAATAGATATATCCAACTTTAAAAAAAATAGAAAAACTAAAAACTTGGCTGCTAATAGCTGCTCTTATTTTAATTGTAATAGAGAGAATTTTGGCTGCTTGCTTTTTTGGGGGGCCCTGAGAATAATATAGGAGATAGAACTTGTAGATTTTCCTAAGAAGTGGAATCTAAAATATTTTCTGATATATTTGTAATATTTTTTTTCTTTCATTCAATCATGTCTGATTCTCAGAGACTGCCTTAGACAAATCCCTGTAGTTTTCTTGGCCAGGTTCTTCAGAAGTGGTATGTCATTGCCTCCTTCCTAGGATTGAGAGATTGGTCCAAGGTCACCCATTTATCTTCCTGTCCAAGGATTAGAACTCATAGTTTCCCAGTTCATACATACATACATACATACACACACACGCGCGCGCGCACACACACACACTGGCCTTTGAGGACTACTAAGAATATGCAGTTAATCTGGGATGCTATTATATGATGTTATTATTAACTCTAATTATGTCATTGAATATTTAAAATTGCATTATTATAGTCATCAGAATTTCTGTTATGTATTATATACATGTCAATGAGCAGCTTGAAATTATTACAAATTATGCTTTTATTTTATTTTGGCTTCTTTCAGAAAAATCTCAATTACAGATTATGGTGTTTAGAACATACCAAATGTACATATATCATATGTGTGCATCTACATGCACCTGACCTGTATGAAGGCTGTATGAAAGAAGAAGGTGGGATAGATAGAAAGTTTATATTTTGTGGTATTTGGGGCTACTCCTATCAGTAAAATAGGAAAATAATTTTACACTGCAGGGAAACCTTAATGGAGTTTTTTGGGAAATATTTTTTTTTATTCCAGAATATATACTACATTACTGTGAATAATATAAAATTAAAATAAATTAACCTGCCTCATAAGAATCAGTTTAGATGCAACAGACTTGTCTGTTATGTTAACAGGTTTTCCATAAGTCTGAGTTTTCATCAAAATCTGTTACATGAGAATCCATTCAACTGAGATTTCATGTGCATGCTACTGCATAGGCACAATAATACAGGAGAATAATCACATTATTCATATGAATGGTTTGTAGGAGTTTGTAGAAGCTGAAGATTAAATGTAGTGATAATTTTACAATTTTTACATCCACTTTTTTGGCTGGACCCATTTCAGATACATCAGAATGATATGGCAACAACACCTAACCAACCGTAATCAATCTAAAAATGTTAAACTGCATCCGACTCAGATTACACTAAGATTCAAGGAAGGCTCAAGGATATGTGAGACAGTAGTCACCAGGAATCTAAAGAGAATCTTTACTGATTTTGGAAATGGATGTTTCCAAATATTTTTTGGGGGAGGAGGGTTGACTGGCCTTTACAAAATGATTTTATTTTGGTCTCAGAAGGTTTAGATTTAGTTATTGCGCAGTATCAATCTTTTCCCAAAAATATACAACTTTTGTTCTACAAAGTTTTGACTAAAAGCTTACAAAAATATTAATTACATTAAGGGTCATACAATTTTTGTAAGCCCTAGAAACAATTTAACTCTTCTGAAGTTATACCTTGGTTCCCAGCTTTCAAAACAAGATAGGAATATGCCTTCTAGTGTTTTATTATATAAACAATTTGAAACTACTAGTTCCAAAAATAAATAAAAAATAATGTGCTCTCTAATGTGTTTAAATACAAATGAAATATACCAGTATTTACAGATAAAAGGTGTGTGTGTGTGTATGTGTGTGTTTCATAATGATAACCTCATGCTGAAAGCATAATTCAATATAACAATTTACAGGGATTAATTTTTTTTTTACTTTTAGTCTTTTTTAAAAAACAGATTGAACAGTTTTATGTACCAACAGCCATATAG
The DNA here is from genome assembly GCA_015471245.1 of Laticauda colubrina. Taxonomy (NCBI): domain Eukaryota; kingdom Metazoa; phylum Chordata; class Lepidosauria; order Squamata; family Elapidae; genus Laticauda; species Laticauda colubrina. Next base: position 12,945,788 of record BLBF01000005.1, read on the forward strand.
CAAGCAAACTTTAGTTTATTAATATATCTGATATTGCTCTACTTATATGAAGCTGATTGTACATCACACAACAGCTGAGATTTTTCTCAGCTTGCAACCTTGTTACTGCGAACAAGTGTATTATAATATATACATAGGGGGAGTATGGTTCCACCAAATATACGATTTGTTGAGTCCCTTTCTTTTCCATGAGAGAGTAGATTAAAGCATGTGTTTAAAATCTCCTTCTGGGTCTTGAGAGTGTTTCACTTTGGCTGGAATATAGCCATATATAACGTATGTATGGAGTTGAATTTCCATTGCCTCGCACTTTCCACCCATCATGCAAAATGGGTGTAAACCTATCCTCCTCACATGATATCTTCATACCAATTTTGCTCTTGGCTTTGCACAAGTACCTAAAATAATTCATAGCGTAAGGCAATGGAGAATTGTGACTGTTATAAACTATATTTTTATATATTCTTTATAGCGTTTCCTGCATCTCTGCAACTGAAATATATGGTTTTTAAATTGCAAGGATAGTGTGTTAAAAGCTAATGCATGAATGTAAATAACTCTTTAAGATCTGCCTTTTTGAGTGTATGCCACATTACAGATTAAAACAGCACTTGTTCTTTGAAAATCTGTACCAGTGGTTAAGTAACCGATGAGAATGGCCATGATCCAAAGAGTTCCTTTAGAAATAAATAAAAGCATTTTGTACCTGCACCATGCTGTCTGCTTTTGGAAAGGGAAAACTGGAAATTTCATAATATTCATGGAGTTCATTGGATCATGGCCAAAACCAGTTTTAGAATTAATGCTATGTTTTTAAGACAAAGCCATTAACATATATTTAGTATTTAAGGATATTGCTCAATACATAACGTTCTGTACCAAAAAAAACCTGTGTTGCATATAGAGATTGTGCAGTACCCTATTAAAAAGATCATAACTACTTTTTATTTTAAATAAACATATGCTTATTAAAAGTTTTTTAAATCTGTTTTTGTTATTTGTTACTTAAGATTCATTTTCTTGCTGTATGTGATTGAATTCTTGAAGATGCCAAGCCCAAATTTATACATTCCTAAACTGTCTTCTGTCACACATTGCACTTTGGTATTTCATCATGGCTTACCATTTGATCCAAAAAGAAAAAAAGAAAAGAATGGATAACAATTTATTCATCCATCATCTGTCATTGTTATAAATCATAGCCAACCATTTATATATTCTGGTTATCTTTCCACTACCCTATTCCCCCACTTCCTACACTCTGAATATGGGTAAAAAGAATGCAATATATTGAGGCAACTTCATTCTTTGAAATAAACCCAATGCACTCCATGGGTTCATATATTGCACTGAACCTCCAACTTATGAAAATTTCAATGTGATAATAAACAGAAGTCTTCATTGGACAGGCTGGGATTTCTTGGACTGTGTTCCTCTGATCGAAGGACACCGGAAATGATTTTTGCTGAGACAGACCACTAGCCCTAAGTAAGACTAATGAGTGGTAGGATTTAAAAAAAAAATATTACCAGTTCTGTGGGTGTGGTTTGGTGGCCATGGCATGGCTTGGTGGGTGTGGCAGGGAAAGGTTACTGCAAAATCCTATTCCCTCCCCACCCCACTAACCTGCTTTCCAGCTCCGTTCTCCTGTGCAGGGCAACAAAAGAAGACCCAGCTGATCAGCTGGGACTCGGGAGGCAGAGAAGAGATGAGATGGGGCCAGTCAGAGGTAGTATTTGCTGGTTCTCCGAACTATTCAAAATTTCTACTACCGGTTCTTCAGAACTGGTCAGAACCTCCTGAATACCACCCCTGTAATGGGTGGGCTCTCAAGCAATTTCTGTCAATGGAATGCCTGGAACATCTGACATATTCTGGAAGTGACAAACCATTCAGAGATTCTTCTCTTCGCTCACCAAAATATGAAGCAGTCCCCTGAATGGGACACATTCTTGCTTTTAAAAATCTAATTCACTTCTCTTGCAAAAAGACATGTTCTCGTTATTTTTAATTTATTTTTCCACTTTCTCTTTTTCATTGAGAAAGAAATAGTGAAAAGACAAAATGGCACTGCAGCAGACATGTCTAAGTGAATAAGCTGAAGTGCTAGAGACAGCCTTTCCCATTTTTATTTGCAATGTGAAGGTAATTCAGTTGGACATATTGAGCAATTTAAACATTTATGTATTGTCCAGTGCCAAAGCATGAACAATTCAGCAGCAAACTAGATTTGACAGTCTCAGCAAGCTAAAATCCTCATGTTTAAAATGGGGTGGGTGGGTGTACTTACAAGCATACCCACATGGATAGCTACTAAAGAATAAGCTTCTCTATGGAATTATAGAAATATAGAATCATAGAAATGTGATATAGCCCTTTGTAATGTTAAGGAAAATGATGCTCAAGAGGTAACTATCCAACCTCTGCTTAAAAGCTTCCAGAGAAGGAGAACCTCCAACAGATCCACTGTTGTAAACATCTTACCATCCTTTCCAATTGAGGTAGTTGCAATGAGAAACTGGTGAAGAGTTCCTGACTAACTTCCAAATGACAACTTCTTGTTCCTGGAGCACCAGTCTAATATCTTTTTTCCCATTCACACTGAACATCCCAAGTTCCTTCAACCTAGAGACACTTTATACAATTATACTGGAAATATAGCATTTCTTCTAGATTGAAAACTGATTTGGTTAACTTCTGGGATTAAGTAACTCTGCCTTCCTTGGACTTTAAAAACCCTTCAGTCACAGAAACAAACAAGGGCATCGCCAGTGCTGAATTGACACAGCCCTATAGATGTTGTGGAGAGCCCCAGTAAGAGCCTGAATACCACAAAATCTAGATAGTTGAAAGAGAATTAATGATCTTCATATATCTCTCCCATCATTGTTATAGCATCTTTTTCCATTTCTTTTTCCGGAGCATTGAATGTCCCCCGAATCATTCAAAATCTGTCAGAAACTTTAAAAAAATGAATTTTTTCCTTCAGATCTCCACAAGCTTCTCTTATCATCATAATCATCATCATGCATGTGTCAATTAGTTTAAAAAGTGCTTTTTGATTTGGGTCTTCCCTGTTTTTATCTGTATTCTGGAAATTGCCTGCAGATTAAATACAAGAATTTCAATTGCCTTCAGTCATTTGTAATCATTACTTAAAGCTGAATTCCCATACAGATTAATCTTAGATCCTTTTCTGCAGTACTGCCTGCCTGATGTGTAACACAACACACTCACTTGATTCTTTTCTAATTAAATGTGATCTTCTCAACAACAGCCTCTTGCTCTCTCTCTCCCTCCCTTCCCTGGAAACGTTGACTTAGCAGACCTGCATAATGGGGCCTGCCATTATCCCAGCTAGCATTCCATCTCTGTGTAACAACAGCATGTGCTACTTGCCATCAGCCTCAAGGAAAGGCTGAATACCATCAATTCAAAAGAGAGAAAAGCTGACTCAAGTATGTTCTATTTACATAATACTGTGACAACAACCAATGGATTACTTGAATATGCAATGACTCCTCAAACAGCAGATTTTTATTGCTAGTTCAAGGGAAGATGTAAAGATCAATAATTTAGGAAAATATTACACAGATTGATTAGGAGTGAAAGAGAACAGTATTAGTTGTTCCAGGTATCATAATGTCTTAACTGAGAGTTAAATGTCCACAATATCAACATTATTAGCAATTTAATGTAATGAAGTATTTTTAGACATGTATTTCTTTATTAAAATATTTGAACCTCCCAGTAGCCCAAACCCTATGATTGGTTTACACGAAAATATAATTTCAATTTTTAAAAGACACAATAAAATGCAAAATAAAGGCACCAAGTGACAGTATGACAGTCATTCAAAGCAATATGAATTAAACACAATTAAGCTAACTGAAAAGCCTGGGAAAATAGAATGGTCTTCACCTGTCATCAAAGTGATGCTGAAGTGGAGTCAGTCAAGGTTGTTCAAGGAGCAGATTCCATAGATGAGTTGTTGAGACATCCTGTTTAATTATTAATTATGATTATTTTGCACATAAAAATGCTATAATGTCTTGTATCTATTGGTACAGAACAAAATTGATTTGTTAAGAAGAGATGACACCAGTTTGAGCAAGACCATCTGACTCCTGCTCAGAAATGCCTGACCATTAAAAGGATGGGTAAGACCCTGGTACCAAACTGCTTAGGAATATTTTTAGTTAGAAGGAATTTTAGTGATAAGGTAAGTCTTAGCCTATCTTCGAAATTTTAGTTCAAGGATCTTCAAACTTGGCAAGTTTAAGACTTGTGGATTTAAACTCCCATAATTCCTGAGCTAACATGACTGGAGGAGGAATTCTGGGAGTTGAAGTTAAAGCTGTCAAGTTTGAAGACCCTGCTTTAGCTGAACTGTGATATTATGATTACTGAAGATGGGTGCATGATCCTGTTCTTAATGTTTAGTTTATAATTGTTTATGTTCCCATAATTGGTTCATGGCAATGTATGTTTTCAAAATTGTATAAAAGGGTATCAACTCCAAGTAGGATTATGCCCATTTGGAACTAGCTTCTGGATAACCCTTTTATTTACAAATAAATTATTTTTTCCTTCCACCTATTTGGTGTGGTTTGCATGCCAGGTAAAGGGATCCAAGCTTTTCTGGGGCAATAGATGTCATCATAAAAATGTCCTCCCCTTTATAGAAGTTCACCTCAGTTTTTAGGAAAGGTTACATATAAGAGAAGGCACTCTTTCAAGTAATTTTTCAGGTGTAAGTTTAACCTTAAGCCATGTAAGGTTTAAAGGTCATTTAAAGATCAAAACCAATCCTTTGAATTGTGTTCTGCAGTTGGTTTAAATGGAAACAACTAACATACTATGATTGTATTGGCCAGTTCCAGTGGGCAGTCTACAATCTATTTTGGGTGGACTGAACTTTTCACACCATTTTCAAATGCATCACAATAATCCAACCAGGAAATTACAATTGGTAAATCAGGCAAAGCTGATGAATACTACCATGCCATGATTCAGTTTGACATGCACACCATGCGCAACCAGTGTTTCCATTTTTATTTCCTCTCACCCAGTTACCCTGCTGAATCATTGGTTCAGAACACCAACTGTTTCACCTGTGTTAAATGAAAAAGAGAAGTAGAGTTCAGTATCATCTGCATATCATGGTCTCTCAGCCATAACTCCAAATGACCTCTTCCAGTGATTTCACATGGTTGTCAAAAAGCATAAGGGATAAAATAGAACACTGAGAGATTCAACCATGATGAGACAGAAGAATCAACTTCCAGCACTACTTTCTGAAAGCAGCCATCCAAGCAGGAATGGAAACTCTTTAGCACAATGTCACCACATCCAAACTCTAATGTCCAGAAGGCTACCATGTAGAATAGCATTAGGAATTGCTGAATAGTCCAGGAGGGCCAGTAGTCACATCTTCCTTATATTCTTCCCAGGCAAGAGATGAGCATAATATGAAAGGATGTGATCAAGCTGTGTTTAATCACATTCAGCATTCCACCATTTCCATTCTAAGTCATCAACCCACTTCATAGCATTTAGTTCAGAAACTTTTCAATTATACAACTGCTATTAATGAGAGTTGAACAATCAAACAACTCAGTGCAATAATGCCAGGCCCAGCTTTGAGTGGGTCTTCACATTGTGCTCTCATAAGAACCCTTCTAGACCCAAGGATCCAACTATTGGATTTACTTGATCAGTAACTGCAGTCCCATAGTGACCACTAAGACTAGAGGGAAATAAAGAGACTCCTGAACAATTCCCTTTGAGTTCTCCAAGCAATCCTGTCTTTGGAAGACAAAACAGTGCATGTCACATGGTCTGCTTCAATGTAGATTGCTGGAAGATGGCATCCCAATCACAGCCAGTCCAAGTTACCCCATACATGAAATGGGAAAGAGGAACTACTACTGTATGTACTTGACCCTAGGCCACAAAATGTCTTGGGCTAATTCTCCCAGAAGCCAAAATCTAACTTGCGCACAATGCCAATGAGTTCAAGAGGAATTGAACTACCAATCTTAGCCATTCTAGGCAATATTTACAGTTACAACATTTGTTCCCAACATTGTTTGGGCCAGCAAAATTTTCAGCTTCTGAGATACCTGAGATATAAGAGTAACTTATTATATCCTTTAAAACTAAACAACCTACTATTCATTTTTATCAAGAAATTAATTTGATATGGAAAGTGCTAAAATTAATGAAATAAAGTATTAGATGTTTCTATATTGCATAGACAATGGGAAAGTGTTTTAACTTCTATAGCAAGAGCATCAATGGGCCTCAAATTATGGCTTTAAAAATATCCCATCATTTTCTATTAAAAAAATGCTCAAAAATAACATTGTGTTTGAGATGTAGTAGGAATAATGCTTCTTTAAATCATGTGTTTTTACAATGTTTGGCAGAAACTAAATTATGGAAGAAAGTAGTAGATTGTATCAATATAATTGTGTGACTAAAGATAAAATTTTCAGACAATGATATTCTCTTGAACTATATAACTAATACGTGGAATTTGATCTCAAGAAGAAAAGGAGAGAAACATGCAATAACCATCAGAAAACAAGATCATCAGCTGCTGCCTCATGTAGATTCCATTATTTGAAGACTTGGGCAAGTGGTTGGTTTGAAGGAGAAGCAAGATCCTGTGGATAAAGATGGCTATTATGTAAGTGCTGATAAACTGGCGCCCAGGAGAACGTCTGGAAAACGTCTGCTCTGTTATTTGTGTGATAAGCATTGGAAGGCAGAGAGAGTCATAGTAGTTATGCTGAAGACAAAATGCTGTCATTGCATCATTATAAGAAGGTGCAAACCTCCATCAATAAAATATCCTATTTATATCCCTTCACTACCACCCCCAGTCTGGGGATACTCAAACTAATCATATCTGGCATATTGTATGCCCAGCCACTGATTCCTCAGTAGTTCATCTCCACCTTTTAATTTTCCAGCTCAAATCAGTTCTATACATGCAACAAAATACTGTGAAAGAATGGTGGAATGGTGAATATTTGAACAGTCTTGATGGATTAGGCCAAAGAGTTCTGTTATTCCCACATTTTGTTTCTCACAGTGATCAACCAGATACTTCTGGGATGCTAATCAGAAGGAAACAGATACACATATATATATATCTCTTCTGATGTAGTTCTGCAATTAGTACTTGAAGGCATGCTGATCTAAATCCAAAGTCCTTTGCACAGCTCTATCAAGGACTCCAATTGCATTCACTCTTGGATTGGGAGATCTGCTTATGCTCGCTCATATTTTAATCAGCTTTTAGTCTGACTATTGCAATCAAGTTTATAAGAGTCTGCTCTTGGAGACCACTCAAGAGCTGCAAGGGGTACAGTATGCAGCAATGTGGGTAGTTATTAGAACATCTCAGTATGCCTATATGACACCTTTACTTAAGGCCCAGTCCCACTGCACTTACGGATGCAAAGAGGATGTAAAACGTTAAAAAAAGCTTGCCATCCATTGGAAAATGCTATGCATCCGTTGTGTACTCACTGCATACGTGTTTCATATGCTCTATCCATCGAGCATCCGTCCACTGCGATTTCATCCGTGCAAGAAGTTTTGAGCTGCACAAAACTTTGTGAATGGATGAACTTTCCGCCGTGTACGATGTACATCCGCGACATATACGGGAAACAAACGTTCTATGTCTGTTATCATCCTTTAAACGTCCGCTGTATCCTCTCTGCATCCTCTGGTCATCCCCTCAACTCACATCCACTGCAGCTGAAAACGGAAAGACGGAGGAAACAAAAGGTACACGGAACATCTACACAGCGTTAGTAGCACAGAAATAGAAAGGATGTAAGCGTATGCATCTCGTATATAAAGTATTCAAAACGGACAAAACATTTGTATCTGGGATGTATCTTGTATATTTAAGATGTCTGCAGTATGTCTAAAGTATGTAGAAGGCCCCATAGCGGACAACCGATATTTTCTTTAAAAAGGGAGAGAAAATCATCTGGATCGCTGGGATAGTGGACCATACAGTCCCACTATGGTTGCACTGGAGGTTTATCTATCCCACAACTATCCTTATCTATTCCACAAGCATGCAAAGGCTTAACCATTATTTCAAAGTTTTCACCAACACTTTATTAAGTAAACAAAATGAACCAAGTAAACTAAGTGTCTTAAGCAAAGATAACCTTTATTAACTTTCTTAGGTAAACTTTATGACTTTATTAAATAAGCAAAATGAACCAAGTAAAGTATCTTAAGCAAAGACAAAATTAACAAGTAAACAGCTCAGTCTCTGACACTATTCTCAGTCACTCTGAGTCATGTCCATGGTCTCAGATGTTGAGCGGGCAGGGACTGTGGAGGTGGCTGTGGCTGGAGTGCTGGTCTGAGGCACCATTGGGGTGCTTGGCCCTGAGGGTACAACATAGGATGGTGTGTTCAGGAAGCTATTTGAGAGCTGACTCAGTCCCATGAGGTTGAGAGGCCCTTCATCAAGGACTTGAGATGTCAGGCACAAGACTGATGACAGATTGTCCGTTGACGGGCTTGGCTGTGGGGTGGAGGAAGGTGGAGTGTAGTGGGACTGTCTGGTCTGCAGCTGGGTGAGGACTGGCGTCTGTGGCGTCTGATGAACCTGGGCCTGGACTGAGCTTGACAGCGGCCTGCCTGATTTCTTGAGGTGTAGCTTGCCATACCAGGTGTGCATGTGCTTCCACCATCCAAGGAGTACTTCTGCAGTGTACCCCAGGTCTCTGCCATGTCTCTCCAAGCTGCCTGCTTCTTCTTGGTGTCCCGATACAGTCTGTGGCCCTTTCTCCACAGGTACTCATTCTCCCTCAGCCATTCCAGCACCTCATCCTCATGCTCCTCAGAAATGGTGTACTGTTTCCTCTCTCCCTTCTCCTTCCCTTGCCTCTTCCTCCCTCTGGCAGGGGCTTCAGCAGGGCCTTCAGGGGCTTGAGCAGTAGGGCCTCCAGCAGTAGGGCTTTGAGGGCCTGGGGGCTGGTCCACCACAGCAGCAGCAGCAGCAGCAGCAGCTTCAGAGTCAGTGCCAGGGGGTGGGATGCTGGTTCTGGCCTTTTCACCTTGCCAGGGCTTGAACGAGTAGGTACGGGCTTCCTCTTCTTGCCTGACTGACGAACCATGGTGTTCCTGCAGGATGTATGTGGCAGCACGTCTTTCTCCTGTATGCTGACTGCGTGCGTGCTGCATCGTTTTATATCTGTGGAGCTGACACAATTCATACTCCCCGCAAGCACAGTGAATGCTTTGCATCCGATATACATCCACGCGACATCCCCTTTGTTTCCTCTAGGCGTCCGTGATGCATCTGCTTCATCTGCTATGCATCCGCCCCTTCCGCTATGCATCCGCTTTGAAATTCTCCCCTGGAACCCCTTCAGAGGTGTCATCCGCTTCCATCCGCTTTCATCCACTAGGCTTCCGATGAATATCTGTTTAACAACCCCGCTACATACTACTCATATCCGTTCTTTTCCGTTCTGTTTATGCAAATTTTTGCCACTTTTTGGAGCGGATGACAACGGATGGAGCCACCCCCAAAATTTTGCTTGTCCGCTGTGTCCTTTATGCATATGTTTTGCGTCCGTCGGCCAGTGGGACTGGGCCTTTAGTGAGCTTAGACTTCCAGATACAATTCAAAGTGCTGTTTAGCACTTATAAAGCTGTTCATGGGAAGGAGTAGGAATGACATGATAGCATCATGGCTATCACAGAGAAGAGGGGGTCAACTTATTTTGCAAAATACCTGAGGGCAGAATAAGAATCAATGGATGAAAACTCATCAAGCCTAGAACTGAGGAACAATTTCCTGACAGTAAGGACAATTACATTTAATGGAATGGCTTGCCTTTAGAAGTTGTGGTTGCCTCCATCACTGTAGGCTTTTAAGAAGAGATTGGACAGCCATTTTTCCAGAATGGAATATGGTCTCCTGCCTGGGCAGGGGGTTGGATGAAAAAACATCCAAGATCCCTTTCAACTCTATTATCCATCTGTCTTCATTTCTATCCATCACATATGCTCCAACACAGTAGGCACCTTCCAGGTCCCTTCCCTGAAACATTGTCATCTGATGGGATGTAAGGGATGGGCTTTTTAATCATGGCACCTGCCATGATTAATGAATAATCTCCCCCTAAAGATTCAACTGGCCCTAACACTGTTCAGGCTTTCTCATCCTGAGAAGTGGAGCATATGCAGTTAGGCCCCAATTGTGTGATTGTTGTCATTATTGAGTTTTTGTTATTGAGTTTTGTTATTGTGATTTGTTTATGGTTGTTCATAATATAATGATAAATAGATTATAATTGAAATAGTAAATTTCTGTTGTATATAGAAAGTAAAATAGCTTATATAGAACCAGAATTGCCCTGGCCCCAAGGTGACAATGTGGTTCTGATCATATAGGGTTTTGCTGGAAAATTAAACCAAAATATGGTTTATTTGCTGCAACAGACCCATGTAGTTTCCTTTGTACAAATGGTTGCAAATGTGGCATAGTTTATTTTGACTTCTTCATTTGTACTGTATGTTACAGAACTTTTGGACTCATATCCTAAAAGTATGCTAGAAACTTAACCTTTCCCCCAGATGATGCTGTCCATATGTGTTGGATTTTTTTTTACTGTAATCTACCAACAGACTAAGTTCCATAAACAAATAAATGGTAGATCCCTGGATATGCTGGGAAGATTGATGATAATATAATTATGTACATCCTTTGCCTATTCCTCTATCTACTAAAGGCTCTAAGTATGTGAGATATTAAGGCCATATTTCTATTATACAATTAATTAGACCAATGGTGGGGAATAATGCATCACAGGAATATCAAACAGTTTACTAAGGTCAGTGGAATAAGACTTTAACATTAAATATACTCATTCTTGCATAATAGCTGACAGAAGAATTGATGACGCTTATATCTCTTATGATCAAATTGAAGTCCTATGGGTCCTATGACAGTAAATCTTTCTAGACACTTTATGGCTATTTCACCTTTACCTCCCCCTCCATGGATGGGTTACAAATGAACAGAAATTGTGGAAGATTAATAAGACTGCTACCCAAATTGGAATTTTTAAAAATCCCAATTTGGATCTCAAAGATGGAGGCGATGATACATCCAAATAATCTAGATCTTAATAAAATGAAAATACAAAAGACCTTCTTGATGCGCAAGGAACTTTAAAATCATAGCAAGATCTCCAAGAACAGGGGCTACAAGTAGACTGGTGGATTTACTTGCAAATTCAAAATAGATATAGCCAGGACAAGAAAAATTTTGGAATGTATACTAAGGCACAACAAATAGATAAAATTTTATTAAGTCTAGATAAAAAAAATATAACTAAATTTTATATTTATTTACTAGAGACGGAATTAGAAGAGGAAGTAGTCAAAGGCAACATGATAGCTTGGAGCAGAAACATAGGATGTAGCATTAAATTATTAGAATGGGAAAAGGTTTGGACAAGGAATAATAAAATTACAAGATCAACAGCATATAAAGAAAATGCCTATAAAATGTTTTATAGATGGCATCTTTCACCCTTGAGAATAGCAAAAATGTCTCCTAACATGAATCCGAATTGCTGGAAATGTAAAAAGAAACAGGGAACATATTTTCACTGAAGCCCAAAGATACTGACATAGAATAAAAAAGTGGTTCGAGGAAATAACGGCAGAGCAAATTGAATTAAAACCAGAATTCTTCCTATTGGGGATATTTAATAGACAAATTCCTAAAAATGTCAAATATATAATACTGCATATTCTTACTGCAGCCAGAATAACCTTTACACAGTGTTGGAAACAAGCAGATATCCCAACAGAGGAGATGGTTATACAGAAGATAACAGCCTGTGCAGAGATGGACAAGTTAACCTTAGCACTTAAGGAAAAAAAAACATCAGAATATTATAGAAGCTGGGAATTCTGGTATGACTGGATAGAACAAAAATAGAAAATATATTAGTAAATAACATAAAATGTAAATCATAATTATATATTCGCAATAAGATGTATTTATAAATGTATCACCAATATTGATAACAAACAAGGGACCATAGACTGTCGATAGTAGAATTGTTAGTTTTTTTTATCATTTTCTTTTTTTCTATTTCTTTTCTTTCTTCTTCTGTGTGTTGTGTTTGTTTGATATTTTGGTTTTGTAATCAATAAAGTTTGTTAAAAAAAAAAAAGACTGCTACCCAACCACTCAACGGTCTTGGTGACTGTGCACTACTGTAGACTTATTCTTAGCTTGTCTTAGAAAAGACAAGCTCTCTCTCTTGGAAAAGACAAGCTCGCTTGGAAAAGAGAAGTGGTGCAGGAAATGAAAGATACTCAGCCTTCTGATCAATGGTTTGAGGGACTGCAAAAAGACTGTAGCATCAATGCAGCATTCCCAGTAATGTGCTACTGGTACACAATGGTGAACCTAACAATTGGGGGAGAGGGGATCAACTCTGGTAATTGGCCTTTAATGTTTCCCTTGTATTATTTTTAAAAAATAAAAGCCAATCTTGTTGCTACCTAACCAAGTCTAGAACTACAGCATATAGGAGATCTGAGAATTATTTTTTTTCCCCACATCACAACTCTGGGATAAAAATAACTCACACGTGCATGTTTTATACAGTGATGTGTTTTACATACCTGTTTTGTATAGTGATATGAAATCTCCCATTAACAACAATAGAGACTGAAATTAATTAAATGAATTAAAATTGTCTTTTCAGCAAACCAGTGGTCTCCCTTGCTCTTAAAAATTGCATTTGGCAGAGAAATGCTTAAACCTACAGTATATTTTCCATTTGCTGTGAAACCAGATTAGGTCTGTTTTCATTTTTTCCCTCAAAGTTTGATGCTATTGCAAAAGACATATTTAACATCAGTTAGCTCTTAAATTGGCAGTAATGTATAATCTAATTTTGTTTGAATATAAAAGGCTTCTCAGCCAAGCCTCAGCTCTGCCTATTTAGTGCTTCAATTTTCATCCCATTCAGTTTGTTGTTTGGTTGTCTTTTGTGGGTGTGGGTGTCTACATAAATCATAAATTAACCAGTCTGAAAATAAATTGGGTTTCATAGAAATGAATGATGGGTACAACTATTGCACCAAATGTCCCTAAGAATGTTCCCATTGAGAATATTGCAATCTCATATCTGAAAAGGAGCAGCAAACAGCCTCCAGATAACAATAACAATAGCACTTAGTCTTATATACTACTTCACAGTGCTTTACAGCTCTCTATACATGGTTTACAGAGTCATCATATTGCCCCCAACAATCTGGGTCCTCATTTTACCCACCTCAGAAGGATGGAAGGCTGAGTCAACCTTGAGCCTGGTGAGATTCGAACTGCCAAACTGCAGGCAGCAGAAGTAGCTATGCTATTATTATAATTGGTACTTCATTGGAAAGAGCTCTAAATAACCCCAATCCCATTTTTCCAAAGGGAGTTGCTGTGGCATCCATCATTTGCATCCTCTGCATCTCTCATCAATACATTTCATGCATCTATGAAGGAGCTAGAGAAAAGTCTTTAGTCACAAATAATAGGACTAAACCATACAGTGCTCTTTATCGCTATCTGATGGATGCCCAATGGTGATGTGGTTTTAACTAGTAAGCAGCCTCAAGATTGTCTCATAAAATTGTAGAAAAACGATCTATTCCTCCCTGATAAGAGGTATATAATGATAATAATTCTTCAGGGATTTCCAGTCCTTTGGGACCAATGGAGTACACTGACAGTTTCAGAACACATTGCTAAGTACCGAAGAAAATGGCTGTCATGAATGTGACCACAAACATTCTAATTAACCATGAAGTAAAATCCATTAAAATGCTCTCAGTCATCTTTGTCTTTTTCTAAGAAGATTTTATGTCTAATAACACCCTTATTAGAGTATTGTTGGATTTATGAGGTGTCTGCAGAAATCGGCTCATGGCAGCTTCATTTTTTTATTTTGTTTCTGATTAAATCTAATTTTAAATTTAAATGAAATACAGTGAAGGGGGACCTCTCGGAAGCCAAAGAAAGATGGTAGGCTGCCCAGAATCACATGTAAGTGAGATGGATGGTGAATAAATTTAATAAACAAATCAACAAGCCAAGAGCCCATGGACAGCACAGGAGTTGCAAGGCACAGTTTTTCATACAATATTCCAAGGATATAACTCTAATTGCATTTGAACAAATGGTGGTGGTGGTGGTGGTGGTGGTGGTGGTGGTGGAGGAGGAGGAGGAGGAGGAGGAGGAGGAGGAGGAGGAGGAGGAGGAGGAAACGGCCTCACTGTTCTACCTGATTGGAGCCTTGGATATCTTTCCTATATTCTTGCTGCTGTCATTCCACTACTTCTATACATACAGAAACTTGAAGTATCAATATCCTACTTTAAGGAAGCCATCATGTTGTTAATCAGGAAATGACAGACACAATAAAAACCATTGATAGGCTAGATCAGACTATCCACACAATGTGTTTAACAGCAGCTTTCATCTTTTTCAATCCTTTTCTTATTGTGGACAATGAACACAATGACATTTTGAAATCATGTTGGGAATGGTCAAATGCAATAGGCATACCCATTCACTAAATAGCTGCTATGTTGAATAGAATGCTATATAAGTACTGCTCAGTAGTCCCCAAAGTTTTCTCTATGCATAGTTAATTTGGGGGTGATCAAAACTGTAATTAGATATATCTAAAGAATATAGGGTTGGGAGAGGCTGGACTAGCTGGTTGGACTTGGAAGTGGTTAAAATGCATGCTTCCTATATATTTTGCTCAGGAGAAAATAGCTGTCTCATACCAATTTGCTCATCTATGGAAAAACGGAGGGCCAGGTTTCCTCCTGATATGATCCAGGGCAGCAGAGTGTCTAAGTAACTGAACTGCAAATGAGAAAGTCAGTTTTTTATTTTAATAAATGAGTTGAAGTACCCACCCATCAGCAAATGTGGGTAATAAAACTGACATTATGGATTACATCAAGAGAATAATTACATTAATTAATATTTGTGGCAAAAGTGCTCAGTGTGGTTACTCTAGTTACTCAGAGGTAGAAAGAACCTTAGATTCTGTCCCCAAATTAGAAGGCTCCCAAACATGAGTTTGCTAATTGTACAATATAGAAACAGTACAATAATTTCATGCATCTCCTGAAATATATTAAAAAACCAGAATTTGAGGAGGGAGGGTCCCAACGCCAGACAGAACACCAAATTTTTAAAGAGGCAACTAGACTTGAAGAGGTTTCACTTCTCATCCAAGAAACTTCTTCAGCTCTGACTGGCTGGTGGGGAATGGAAGGATTTATACTCCTTGAAGATAGCTGGTCATTTGCATTCTTTTAGTGAGTATTAGGGTCACCTGAAGGTTTATCTGTTTCATCAGGATCTCACCTGAGTGGAGCAAATGGGTCTGGAGACTTTTTGGAACTATTGAAAGGTCTGTGTTGTAGACTGGAGGCAGATGGTGTCGTATCCCTCCCCATCAGTTGAGAGAGAATGTTGTTCAGTTTTGACATAGATGGCCTCTTTAATCCCTCTTTCAAATCAGCAGTCCTCTTTGTGCAAAATATGGACTTTGTTGTCTTCAAAAGAATGGATTTTGTCTGCATTGTCTTTTAAATGCAGATGGACTGTTCAATTTAGGCCTGATGGGTTTGTTCTCCTATATTGTGCCATGCATCTATGAAGTGGTTGTTTCATTTCTCCAATGTACAGATCTGCACATGGCTTACTGCATTGTACTGCGTATACTATGTTGTGTCTGGGTATTTTATCCTTGGGATGGACAAACTTTTGCCTTAGTGTATCCTTGGATTTGAAGTGTGCAGGTATACTATGTTGGCTGAAGATCCTCCTGAGCTTTTCCAATATTCCTGTAATGTACAGAATGACAACATTGCTTTGTTTATTATTCTACTGTGTACAAGGAGTATAAATCCTTTCATTCCCTACCAGCCAGTCAGAGCTGAAGAAGCTTCTTGAATGAGAAGCAAAACATTTTCAAAGAAAAAAACAGAAAGTCCAGTTGCCTCTTGAAAAAGCATCTTTGGGACAACCATAACCTGGATGACTGACAATCTCCATAGACTGCCAGATAAAATATTTGAAATGGAGTAATATTATCAAACAATGATAAAAAATTATCAAACAATTTGATCTTCAGGTTTTGGACTATATCTCTGCCCTTTGGATCTGAATCCAAAAAGGCATTTTGGAGTATGCATTTGGTTAGGATTACCAGATCCAGACTGTAAAAATTCAGATGACCACAAGATGGCAAAAATGTACAACTACTCAATGGGGCCATCTTGTGGTTTCTGCCTTTTTTTTCAGAACAGGTCAAACTGGAATTGCAGCAAATATAGCCCAGTCTGCATAATTTCCAGAGATCCCAGGGCAGCTGCATAATCCCAAGAAAAGGGATTGAAATAATAGTAAATAGGGCCATATTCACCCTTGCTTCAGAGCATCTGTCTAGAAGCAAAGCTGAACAAATGTCCAGCCCTATTCATATCATTCTGAAACTCAGTCTGATTGGGTAGATTTATTTACTTAAAAAAAAAAAAGCATTGGAAGTTTGCCCAGAGTTTTTTTTTTTTAAAGTTCAACTAGACTAAGAGATTAATGTTTTGATTGATGATATATTTAAATTTTCAAAATCTCTAATGTTTAAGAACAAGGGAAAGAGAAACATCTTGAATTTTATTTACTTGATCAGTTTTGCCCAAAATGAACAATAACATTTCATAGAAATAAACTCCTTTCTCTGTATATAAAAATTCATTAATTGTTCCACTGACAATCATATTTTAACTTGGAGGAGAAAGAATACTTTCTGTTTTACCCACTGCTGGTTTTCTCTCTCCTAAACTCTTCCATCAAAATTAGTGTTTTTCCGAAGACTTGTTCCCTTTTGCCACAGGACATTTGGCCGCTGTCATTCCCAATGAATCTAATCAACCTTCTGCAGTGAGCAAAATTGTTACAAATGTGAGGCTGATTGAAATTAGTGATCTGGGTCCCAGTGTGAGTAAAAGCAGCTTTACATTCTTTAAACTGGGGAAACTTTCTGGAACTCAAATGGAAATAATAGCCAGAAGGGAGAGAAGGGTTGCATTGATGGGGTTGGGAGGATTAATACAGCATTTAGTTAACCAAACTAGTGCTAATTTATTGCTAGGAGGTATTGCTTTTGAGGCTTATGAAATATAGTCATATCACAATAGTTGTGTGTGTTTTCCAGGGCCTTCATGACTACTTTACCAAATGCTACTCAGCAGCATATTTCTTGCTGTTGTTAAACAATTAAATAAGATTGTTAAAGGAAAACTTTTAACAGAAGAATATGTTATTTTACTGGGTATAACAAATTTATGTTTCCCAAATTTTTCTTTTTCCAGTCCTTCTTCTCTTGGCTTTCTATCACATCCCTATTCTCCTTATACTGGAACATTTTAGAAACCGTTAGAATACTTCTTATTCCTAGATGTTCAACATTATTTTCAGTTGCATCATTTTTACTCTGACCATATTTTTTTTTCAGTTATAAAAATGCTAGTTTGCCATAAAAGAAACCATTGCTCATTTCTCCCCGGCAATTGTTGACTACAAGCAGACTGAAGGCTATTCCATTTCCAATATAAAAGATTGACCTTGATGAACTGTCTGTATGATTTTTTTTAAAAAAATCCATCAACTGCAAATCCAGTTTAAATCATGAAATCTAATAAATGAAAGAGAAGATGAGCAAATAAGTTTGGACAGTGTAGAAGATGTTCAGGAAGAGCTTCCCTGAATAATTTGCAAGGCTACAGTCATGCTTCAAAAATCTAATTCTTTCTAATTTCATTTGAAAGAATGGGAGAGACAGGTGGAGGAGAGAGGGGGGAGGGAAGGAAGAAAATAATCTATGATTTTTGCTTAGGTTTTGACAGATACATCCATCTCACATTTGCCTGTACTGGCAAAAGCAACTCTTCGCTCCTTCAGAAATACTCAGTGGTGCAAAAGAGAATAAAAGAGAAAAGCTATACAAGAGAAGGAACTGACTCAGCAATTCATCCAGTGTTTTTGTCTGCCTAAGAAGCAGATGATTTGGAGGTTCCCTGCTGATGAATTAAGTCTTGATTGTCCTAAGAACGCTGTGGGTTTTTTTTTCATGCTTCAACCTTGATTGCATTCTGATTTGTGCCTATAACAAGCAATCTATCAGAAGATAAAATTGCTTTTTCCTCTTCAAAAAACCAGGGGAAACCTCTTGAAATTGTTGTGAAAAAAAGAAGCAATGCAGCCTCTACTATAAGAGAGGCTTATTTGTTTTTATGTATTTAATGAAAATAAGGCAGGTAAATCACCTCTTTAAACAGGCAATGGAGCTTCAGAGAGGATCCTGTGTTATTCTTATGGAAGCAGTACCATATATTTCTTATCATATATTCTTATCAAGAAATCTTGATAAGATTTCTGTCCTGACCAGTCCTATACATTAATTTTCCAGGATGTATTATTCTGAACTTCTTAAAACATATATCTGCATCTGGCCTATGTCTAATTCCCCATTTTATGCAACTCAGTGATCTGCTTGCTGAATCATAAATTCAGGCTGAGTTCACATAACACAGAAAAATTTGATTGGTTCAGGATCTTGGCAAGAAAAACCACCAATTCATGTGACATGGGAATTTTATACTATTTCAAATGTTTAGGAAGCAACCACACCCGCTTCCATTTGCTCTTCTAAAACAACAAAGTTCTCACTGACAGACTAATTAGAGGAATCACAAGGATAATAGAGAAATACTGGTGTCAACCAAATTTCATTCTCAGGACCAGGAAAACCCTGATATTCCCCTTCAGTGTTGTGGACATTCAATAGGATAGCCACTATATTTTTACCCATTGACAACATGTGCCTTTGTTTTGTACTGTGGTAATTGATACTTTAGTCTTTTTGATTTTATTTAGGTTTATTTCATGTTCTTGTTTGTTGTGTAGATTTTTTGGGATTGTAACCCATACCCTGAGATCCTTAGGACCTGAAGAGCTTATAAATACACAAATAAATCTCAATTAATTAACAAGTGGGCATCATTACAGAAATTGGATTTGATTTTGTTGAATATTACAAGGCATTATGATCTTTCTAATTAAATAAATAACATCAATTGCTGAGATTTGAAATAAAGCCATGATTATACCAACATTCCAGGATTCATAATTAAAACATGCCCATACAGAAAGGACTTCATTTAATAAGAGAAAGTTGGATCAAAAGCACTAACAATCATCCAGTGGGGGAGAAAACAAGTCTCCCTTCTCCTGCACACTCTTCTCACCAAAGAAAGGGAGAGCTATTATTACAAAATCTTGAATGCCATTGCAAAATTCAGTTGGCATAGCAAGGAAATTGCCTCCTCTTCAAGCTGGCAATAAAAGCCATAAAAAAGCATTTCAAGTAATTTGCTGCCTAATGCTATGGTTTGCTGTGCCAGCATGCAAAAGTTTAGAACAGCCAATTCTAGAAATACAGCGGTCCAAATGATTCATCACCTTTCTTCTGGACAGATCCGCTTTCTCCTTAACAGATACCATATAGGTAGAAATTGGCAGGAGCGACTTCCTATCCTCTTCTTGTAGGGGAATGCCCTTCCCTCTGATGCTGCTAAAAGGCACACAGTCTCTTGCAGAAACAAAGAGGTAGCAAACTGTTTTAACTTTTGAGCAGAGAAATATTCTGTTTGGGCAGTTGGGAGGTAATTGTTCAAGGCAGAACTGGATAAGTTGTTACTACTCTAATTGGCCATTAGGTCTTCCCTTATGATTAGATTTAGGTCAAAAATTGTGTACTACAACCTTTTGGAAGAGAAAGTTGCCAAAACAAAAGGTTAGGAATTTCCTAGAGAGATATCTGGGAAAGTTTGTGTCCCTAAACTTATTGAAGTGGTTCCTCTAGAATGCTTAACTATAAACATATTTATAGTTAAAAATTCCTAGAGTAACTATTCTACTTAACGATAGTGTTGTGTTGCATTAAAAAAAACTTATTATTATTTTCATGTTATTTTAATGCCTTTCGGATGGAGAAGCAATTTCTAATTTTCATTAAAATAACCAGGAACAAAGGAATACATTCATATTTAGATGCTAAGATCCCTGGAAATACTTTTGCACTGTCAGTACCGGATAACATTGCAGTCTGGAATTGCATTTAGCTAGATCCTATCAAAGCTGGCCAACAAATCATGATGGCAAATCTGATAGAAGTAATGGAACACTAGGTCAACTCTTTCCATATATAATTCAGCAGCTGGACAAACAAATCATTTATGGCTTTTAAATATTTTATTACTTTTCAAAAGCATTCAGTAAGATGCCTGCAACATTTTTGCATAAAGTCATAAGATACTCATTTCATTGGCTCTTGTGGACTCTTTGGCAAGTGAATGAATTGTAACCATTCCAAAGATTTTGGACTTTATGTATTTATCTTCTTGTTTGCACCTTCATAGTGGAGGCATCTGCTTGCTGACCATAACTACAGATTACAGATAAACAGAGTTGAAAGGGACCTTGTAGATCATCTAGTCCAACCCCACCCCCACCCAAGCAGGAGACCCTACACCATTTCTGACAAATGGCAGTCCAATCTCTTCTTGAAAGCATCCAGTGACGAAGTTCCCATAACTTCCGAAGGCAAGCTATTCCATTGGTTGATTGTTCTGTCAGAAAATTTCTCCTTATTTGAATCTCTCCTTGATCAGTTTCCATCCATTATTCCTTGTCTGGCCTTCAGGTGCCTTGGACAATAGCTTGACTCCTTCCACTCTGCGGCAGTACCTCAAATATTGGAAGACTGCTATCATGTCTCCCCAATCCTTCTCTAGACTAGCCATGCCTAGCTCCTATAACCATCCTGCACTCTTTCTAGCATCTCAATATCTTCTTTATAGTGTGATGACCAAAACTGAATGCAGTATTCTAAGTGTGGTCTTACTAAGGCTTTATAGAGTGGCATTAGTACCTCACTTGATCTTGACTGATTCCCTGTGTTAATGCAATTTAGGATTGCGTTGGCTTTTGGGCTGCTGCTGCACACCACTGGTTCAAATTTAGCTGGTTGTCCACTAAGATTCCAAGATACCCTTCACAGTTTTCACCCAGTCTATATGTGTACTTTTGTTTTCTTACCTAAGTGTAAGACATTGAATTTCATTAAATTTCAAAGAACCATCCTTTCTGTATTAGATTTGGTAGAATACTCTTTGGAAAGTCCAGAGCAATGTTTCACTTACTGTAAGAAATGAACAGCAGCTAAATAGTCCAATCTAGGCCCAGCCTACAAATCCCATCAACTCTTTCCAATTTCATCTGCCCAGCAGCATTGTCAAAATGTCTGAAGAATGCCAGGTTGGCAAAGCCTCAAACTCAACAGAGAAGCCAACTGAACTACAATAACACCAGTTACACAGATGGTATTATTGCCTGGAAGTCTAACAATACAGACACTTTAATCTATAATTACCTACCATTGGTAAATTAAAAAACTGTATATATTAGAAGTAATTAGTTGATAGTTAGTAGTTAGTAGTTAGTTGATCCTTGTATCAAACTTATGTGTAAATATCTTATGTATAATGTGTAAATTATGTGAATAATTATGTAAATTATGTAAATAATGTGTAAAGCTTAATATAGTGATACATAAGATATTTATACATAAATCTACATTAAATATGTTTTAAGGTTATTTACATATCATCGTCAGCAAAAAATGATGATGATGATGTTTAAATCAACTTAAAAACACGTTTATGCTTTACAGCCCTCTCTAAGCAGTTTACAGAGTCAGCATATTGTCCCCAATAATCTGGGTCCTCATTTTACCAACTTCAGAAGGAAGACTGAGTCAATCTTGATCCATTTACAATCAAACCACTGCATTCTAACCACTGTGTAACCAGGGCTCTAGATAGATCTCTGGATAGGTAGGTAATAGATGATAGATGATAGTTGATAGATGATAGATAGATGATGGATAGATGATAGATTGATAGATGAATGGATGGAGGGGGAGAGGGAGAGGGAGAGAGATGATTGGTGTGCATGATGGTTCAATGGCTAAAGATGCTGAATTTGTTAGCAGGAAAGCTAACAGCCTGGGTTTAAGACCCAAGCACCACGCAACAGGGTGAGCTCCCATCCCTAACCCAGCTCTTGCCTACTTAACAGTTCAAAAGAATGCAAATGCAAATAGATTAATAGGTACTACTTTGGTGGGAAGGTAACAGCGTTCTGTGCACCTTTGGCATATCGCTATGTGGCCACAGAAAATGATTATTTACTGTTAATTTTATATATGGGATTTCACACTATTAGATTCTGATGAAGACATAACTTGGTTACTTTAACTGTTATGATGTAACTGTTACAATACAAATTATTTAATAAATATTTTGCTGTTTTGTCACATATGCATGCTGCACAACGCCCAATGATTCTGGATAGCTCACAAGCAGTTTTTGCTCCAGGAAAATCATTGTTATGTACTGTGATTAGAGCTGCTTGGCTTCCTATTTTTAAACTTTAACATGTTTTATAAATGGCTGTGGAATAACTGTTGAAAGATAGCACTTAAAATAATACAAGCAAAGAGAAGAATAACCTGATGATGCCTTCCTAAAGGTGTTCCATTTATCTTCTTTTTTTTCAGCTAGCATGGTTTTTGAGATCATAGGAGTTTACAGGTGGTCTATCAGATGTAAAGGCCCGGTCCCACTGCACTTACGGATGCAAAGAGGATGAAAAATGTTAAAAAAAAGCTTGCCATCGGTTGGAAAACGCTATGCATCCGTTATGTACTCACTGCATATGTGTTTCATACGCTCTATCCGTCAAGCACCCGTCCACTGAGATTTCATCCGCACAAGAAGTTATGAGCTGCACAAAACTTTGTGAACGGATGAACTTTCCGCCGCCTATGAAGTACATCCATGACATATATGGGCAACAAATGTTCTATGTCCATTATCATCCGTTAAACGTCTGCTGTATCCTCTCTGCATCCTCTGGCCATCCCCTCAACTCACATCCGCTGCAGCTGAAAATGGAAAGAGGGAGGAAACAAAAGGTACATGGAACGTCTACACAGCGTGAGTAGCACGGAAATAGAAAGGATGTAAGCATATGCATCTCATATATAAAGTATTCAAAATGGACAAAACATTTGTATCTGGGATGTTTCTTGTATATTTAGGATGTCTGGAGTATGTCTAGAGTATGTAGAAGGACACCTAGCGGACAACCGATATTTTTTATAAAAAGAGGAAGAAAATCATCTGGATCTCAGTATGAGTCCAGCAGCCGTGGTGTACAGACCTCTTCACCCTTGGTCTTGGTCTTCAACATCATCAATTGTTCTCCAACATGGATGATGAAACAGTCCATATGATAGCGGCGCTCATTCGTCACCAGAACCAAAACCTGTTCAGACTGTTTCAAGTTTTACACAGAAGGAGAAGAAGGAGACATCCAAGAGCTGTGTGGGTCCGAGGATGGATCGTGAGAAGAATGGAATTTGGACTGTATGACCAGTTGATGGTGGAGCTGAGGAATGAACACCCTCGTGCATTCCATCACTTCATGAGGATGCCGCCAGCCATGTTTGACGAACTTGTAGAGCGTCCGAGTCCCAGGTTGACCAAGCCTAGCACCAACTTCCATCCCAACCTGGACCCTGGACTGAAGGTGGCACTGACTGTGGCACCTGGCCTCTGGAACCACATACAGAAACATGCAATATGCATGGAGGGTGCCACACAACAGCATCAGCAAAGTGGTCAGAGAAGTGGTACAGACCATCATTGAAGAATATGTGGAGGAGCTCCTCAAGTGCCCCACCACTGAACAAGGCTGGAGAAAACTTGCAGAAGAGTGGTATCAGAAGTGGAACTTTCCCTACACCATTGGAGCCATAGATGGGAAGCACATGGCCTGCAAAGCTCCAGCCAACTCAGGGTCCACTTATTACAACTACAAGGGCTTCTTCAGTATCATTCTTTTTGCCATGGTTGATGCTGACTACAAGTTCATCTAAATCGATGCTTCAGGCAACGGGTCAGCTTCAGATGGCCAGGTATACAATGCAAGTGACCTCAAGGATAGGCTGGAACGCAACCTCATCATGGGTTTTCCAGATTTTCCAGATTTTTTCCAGATGCTTCCTTGAAACTGTCGCATAACACTGATGAGACTGTGCTGTGTATGTTGAGTGGTCCTACAATGAATAGGGCATTAATAAAGAGCTTTGTTTATTTTAAAATGTGTTGATCAATGAATAAATTGTTATTGATAATAAAGGTCCATATGTGTGGCAGCTGGGATGATGGACCATACAGTCCCACTATGGTTGCACTGGAGGTTTATCTATCCCACAACTGTCCTTATCTATCCCACAAGCATGCAGAGGCTTAACCATTTTTTCAACGTTTTCACCAACACTTTATTAAGTAAAAAAAATGAACCAAGTGTCTTAAGCAAAGATAACCTTTATTAACTTTCTTAGGTAAACTTTATGACTTTATTAAATAAGCAAAATGAACCAAGTAAACTGTATTAAGTGTCTTTAGCAAAGATAACCTTTATTAACTTTCTTAGGTAAACTTTATGACTTTATTAAATAAGCAAAATTAACCAAGTAAATTGTATTAAGTGTCTTAAGCAAAGATAACCTTTATTAATTTTCTTAGGTAAACTTTATGACTTTATTAAATAAGCAAAATGAACCA
>BLBF01000005.1:12970643-12981963 GCA_015471245.1 Laticauda colubrina
ATTAAATAAGCAAAATGAACCAAGTAAAGTGTCTTAAGCAAAGATAAACTTAACAAGTAAACAACTCAGTCTCTGACACGATTCTCAGTCACTCTGAGTCATGTCCATGGTCTCAGCTGTTAAGCGGGCAGGGACTGTGGAGATGGCTGTGGTTTGAGTGCTGGTCTGAGGCACCATTGGGGTGCTTGGCCCCGAGGGTACAACATAGGATGGTGTGTTCAGGAAGCTATCTGAGAGCTGACTCAGTCCCGTGAGATTGAGAGGCCCTTCATCAAGGACTTGAGATGTCAGGCCCAATACTGATGACAGATTGTCCATTGACGGGCTTGGCTGTGGGGTGGAGGAAGGAGGAGTGTAGTGGGGCTGTCTGGTCTGCGGCTGGGGGAGGAGTGGCATCTGTGGCGTCTGATGAACCTGGGCCTGGACTGGGAAGTTCTGCTTCTGCTGTGGGAAGTCCTGGTAGTCATAGCCTTGGTAGGTGAGGGGCTGTTGAAAGCCGTGGAAGGGCTGTGACATCGTCTGGGGTGGAGGAGCAGACCTAGACTGGGTAGGAGCAGCTTCAGCTGGACCTTGAGGGTTGTGCAGAAGTGCTGTGATCTTCAGGTGTAGCTTGCCATACCAGGTGTGCATGTGCTTCCAACATCCTAGGACTACTTCTGCAGTGTACCCCAGGCTCTCTGCCTTGTCTCTCCAAGCTGCCTGCTTCTTCTGGGTGTCCCGATACAGTCTGTGGTCCTTTCTCCACAGGTACTCATTCTCCCTCAGCCATTCCAGTACCTCATTCTCATGCTCCTCAGAAACAGTGTACTGTTTCCTCTCTCCCTTTTCCTTCCCTTGCCTCTTCCTCCCTCTGGCAGGGGCTTCAGCAGGGCCTTCAGGGACTTGAGCAGCAGGGCCTTCAGGGGCTTGAGCAGCAGGGCTTTGAGGGCCTTGGGGCTGGTCCACAGTAGCAGCAGCAGCAGCAGCAGCAGCTTCAAGTCAGTGCCAGGGGGTGGGATGCTGGTTCTGGCCTTCTTCACCTTGCCAGAGCTTGAACGAGTAGGCACAGGCTTTCTCTTCTTGCCTAACTGATGTACCATGGTGTTCCTGCTAGATGTATGTGGCAGCACGTCTTTCCCTTGTATGCTGACTGCGTGCGTGCTGCATCCTTTTATATCTGCGGAGCTGATGCAATTCATACTCCCCGCATGCGCAGTGAACGCTTTGCATCCAGTATACATCCGCGCGACATCCCCTTTGTTTCCTATAGGCGTCTGTGATGCATCCGCTTCATCTGCTATGAATCCTCCCCTTCCGCTATGCGTCCACTTTGAAATTCTCCCCTGGAACCCCTTCGGAGGTGTCATCTGCTTCCATCCGCTATGCTTCCTATGAACTTCTGTTTAACATCCCCGCTACATGCTACCCATGTCCGTTCTTTTCCGTTCTTTTCCATTCTATTTATGCAAATTTTCACCACTTTTTGGAGCGGATGACAACGGATGGAGCCACCCCCAAAATTTTGCTCGTCCGCTGTGTCCTTTATACATATGTTTTGCGTCCGTCGGCCAGTGGGACCGGGCCTTAAGGAACATCATAGGGAAGAATAGGAAACTCCACAGCACTGCGAAACATTGTATGAGATTGGTATTAGATTCTTCTTCCTGATATATGTAGACAACTCCAAATATAACTGTCGTACTGTTTCAGAACTGAGTGTCCTGCTCTCCTTTTTCACCATCAAGTGAACTATTTGTTAGGATGTTCTGCGTACACTTTTTATATTCCCCTACATAACATTTGAGAACTAAACATTGGCTATTTTGTACTGCACAGAAGGACAGGGTTAGGTGGAATGCCTAGCGTAATCCTATCCCTTCTAATGCCCTTGTTGTGCTTCATGGTGATATTATACAAATCACTGTTTTATTCACTGAATTTGGACTTCTGTGTCCATCTTTTATTGTAATCTTCCAAATGCTTTTGGGAGGCATTTTTCTTACTTAGGTAATTTACTAATGAGTGATTAAGCGCCATCAAACTGGTGCCAGCAACATAGGTCTTAGCAATCACATAGACAAGCTTCAAGATGATATGTCCTCAGGCTCTTGTAATTGGATCCATTCACCATACTGCTGGTTATCCTCTTTTTTCTCCCCCAAATTAGAGAAGAAATCATGCGACAGCTGCACAATATTTCCATTTTTTATGGAGAGGGATTTTTTTTGGCCGATAATAGCAGAATTTGTCTATCTGTAAACACTTTCTGTTTTTCCAAATGAGCAACTAAAATATACCATTCATGGCATTAAACAGCTAATGATATCCCTGCAAGTGGCTAATGGTATGGGCATGGTTTGTTCTCATCATGATTGTACGGGGAAACTCTATTTGCGGTAAACAAAATCTCTCAACTCCAGTTTTTTCACTTCCTGCTTCAGTGAGTAACCCTGTGACTTCCAATGCCATCTCAGCCTAGTAACAACCAGCTCTAGATTTGCTTTAAAAAAAATCAGCCAAGTTTCACTGGAGACTCAAGGAAATAATAATGGGGGGGCGGGGGGGTGGGCAAGTGCTGCATAATACAGTAATAATTTTTATTTTTTTTACAGAATATAAACCAATAATATTCATGATATTAAAGAGTTTCGCTCTGAATAGCATTTTCATAGAAAGCTTAAATCTTTATTTCAATAAATTACAGCAATAAATTCAATATTTTTCAGTTATGTATACACACAAAAAGTTTTAAGTACAAGAGGTTCTGCGATTCAAAGATGCTGATCCGAAGTCCACTGCAGCCAGTGGCTCTTCTATACATCTCAGTGGATCAGTCTCTTTCAATGCTATTAAAATTCACTTTTAAAAAATAGTTAACATTGGGGTTTTTTTATGCAGTGGTTCTATATATTTTCTATTTACTGTATATAAATTTATAACCTGAAACCTCTTCCTCAGGGAAGCCTGAAGCATCCATATTCTCTCTAGCATCCCCATGAATGGGACCTATTTCAAATCTCAGTGTGTACAAGTATATAAGAAGAAATAGCACATATCATACATGCAGAGAGTTTCCGAAGAATTGCAAGAAAAATACTGGCAATGAAACCAAGTTAAAGTTCTTAAACTTACTCAGTAGTTCTTTTTTAAAAAAGACAAGTGAACTGGCACAGTTTACCCACCTAATTTCTAAGTGCACTTTGTAAGTAAGCAGAATTGGCTTTGGATGTCTCGTTCCCCTGGGCAAAATGCCAGCATTGACCCCAGAATGATGCCTCTCCTACCCCAGCTTGGAAGGGGTACCTGTTAGAGGTGCATAACATGAAGGGAAGGGTAATGAGAGTTTAATCTGGAAGGGTTTCTTTTCTTTTCTTTTTTTCTTTTTCTTTTTCTTTTAGCACAGGCCATGCTTGTAAGTTGCTGATAGAAATTGCGGGGGGGGGGGGGGGGGGGGGAATGAATAGGAAATCCTGGGAAATTGCAAGGTAACTATTTTATAATGGAAAAAAAAAGTTTTGGCATCCTCAATCTGGTGATCACCAGATGTGTTGGGCTACAGCTCACATCATCCAAACCCATCGCATCCACATTCATTTGTAGTCCAAAGCATTTGGAGGGCATGAGTTGGAGATGGCTGATTTATTGCATTACCAAGTTTAAGTATGAAGACAACAAAAATGTAGCTGACTTTGTTATAATGTAAAAAAAAAAAAACAGCAGCAGCACACACAGGTATCTGAACATACACAACACTTTGTGTGTATATACATGTCCTGTGTATATGTGCTAATAAATCCTCAGGGGTGAAACAAATCATTTTCTTTTATAAATGAATATTTTAAAATACATATATTTAAACAGCCAGCTATATGCATTGGCTCAAGCTTTAGTGAGCAAACCCCTCATTTCATAGAATATTCCTGTAAATGTTATGCATCAGCCAAAACATGCTTTTGGTTACTGAGGGACACAGGCAGCCCACTGTCTTCAGCCATTTCACCTTTTTTCTCTCTACAAGAACAAAACAAAAATGGAGCTACAGTACTGTTGTATGGTTTCTAAAAATGGCCATTGTCTTATAGCTTTAGCCCTATTATTGCTAGACTAACAAGTTCACAGAACATTCCACACAACTCATAAAGGATAAAACTGAGATGCTGCTTCAGATGACTGGATTTCCACTTGAGCCATTTTGAACTGTGTACACTGCAGCCATTTGCGAAGAACAGAGGTGTTGGTGTTCATCTGAATGGATCCCTGTAACATTCTAAGGCTATGATGGTTCACATTGTTCTGAATAGCTTGCAGGCGGAGCTGGAGGCCAGCAGATAAATGCTGTTAAAATATGTATAAGTTTTACTGTCAGTTCTCTAGGGTTTTTTAAAAATAATAATAATCAACTCAAAGCAACTTTAACAATGATTAAGAGCAAGAGCACATAGACTAATAGACCATTTCACAGTGCTTTTACAGCCCAATCTAAGTGGTTTAGAGTCAGCATATTGCCCCCAACAATCTGGCTCCTAATTTTACCCACCTTGGAAGAATGGAAGGCTGAGTCACCCTTGAATCTGGTGAGATTTGAACTGCCAAATTGTAGGCAGCAGGCAGTTAGCAGAAGTAGCCTGCAGTACTGCACTCTAACCACTGCACCACCTTGGCTTAAGCCTACATCATCCTAAAAATTCAGAATCAATTCAGCCATCAAAGAGTGAAAAATAAGAATAGGCCATAATGAGATAATCCAGTAAGAAGCAGTAGTGTTTACTGAAAGGCCTTCATAAACCTGAAAGTAACCCGAAAACCTTAAAGTACCACTTATAACACACCTTACTGAGTCTTATGGATAAAGGATGGAATCAAGTTTCACAGAGACAATAATTTTCTTTTGTAGCTGCAAATTCAAATTTAAAAATGTGACCCTTTTTAAGTCAGAGTAGGTACACACTATTACAACAAGACTTGCAAAAGACTTGTTGGAATACTGATCAGAATGGTCTGCTTCCTTCAGTTCTGTATAAGCTTTGAGCAGTTCTAGCAAACCAATTCATTTTCTCCCTCTTTTTTTCCTTCATCCAGTTATCATAACCTATTCTGCACCCCTCAATTCTTGAACATGCTTAATTGTTATTTAGTTGGTTTTGGTTTGGCTGTTAAGAGGTTTGCTTCTTTTTGATATTCCATAAAGCTTGGGTTACTCATTTTTTCAAGCTCCACAGGAAGCACTCTTTTCTCGCTCTCACGTTTGGTTATTCTAGCTATTTTTATATCCTTATGCAAATATAATTATTATTGGATCATCTTATGTGAGTTTATGCTGGTCTTCCTCTGGTCCTTTAAAAGGGAAAGGATACATTCCACACATAATTTTATTAAGACAAAAAGGTGGAGTGGATCCAGGGTTTGGAGAAAAAGGAAGAGCCTGAGAGGAAAACAGGATGCAAACTGGGCTTCTCACTTTCTTCCTCTCCTTGCCCTTGGAAGTCTTAACTAGTGAGGGAGTGGTTAGGGAGACCAAAAGGAAAAGAAATAACAATTTACTTTCCCCTTCCATCAGCAGAAAACTGCTGCATTCTACCTTCTTTCACCTATAAAAAAAAGTCGTTGAGTTCTTGACAGAACAACTCTGGATGTTTTTCACTGACAGCCATGCATGCCTGTATTTACTAGACATCAGTTAAACTATGTTTATGCAAACAGAATCTTGGAGTATCATAGCTGATGAGTTCAATTTTGAATAGATGCATAATTTAATATACTGTTATTCAGTTAAAACAAATGTTAACATCTGGGAACACATTAAGGTAAACCTACCTTTAGATTGGATTGAATCATTGGTAACCACATTGGGATGAGCTGATAGAAAGGGGAAAAAATCAGTATTCACCATGTTCATAATATATTTATAATAGCCACCATATTATTATATTACAAAATAAACCTAGCAATAACATCCATTTATCATGTACACAGGCAGCTTCATTAAAATATTTTCCTAGAAATAATGTCCAGGATTCCAATATATTTTACTGTTGAAGTACAAATTTAGAATCTTTTTTATTTATCAAAGCATTCAAAGTACCAACAATTATTCAAAATATTATATTTAAGTATTAATCTAAAACAGAGCATAGATCACATCAAATACTTTTCAACTAAAACAATCCAATTGAAACTTAGCATGGTGTCATTATTGTATGATGAAGCAACAGTTAATGTGTCATCTGGATGAAGGTCTTTTGTCTTCATGGCACTTCATTGGCAAAATTGATAGGAAAAAGAAAAGTGTTCAGTTGTCTCTAGTTCCCCAATGTTTCCGGCTTTGTGGACCAGCTGGGGAAGGGGGGGAAGGGGGGGAGGGGATGATTCCTTGTGAGAGGCATGCACACGTGCCTGCTGCTTGTGCAAATGGAACACACCACATATGCTTGCCCACTGCTTGTGCAAGTGAGGATTACAATCCCCTCACAGTCCACTAATAGGCTGTGACCCACAGGTTGGGGACCCCTGATCTAGAACATGGCTTCATGCATGTGGCAAATGACTACAAGCAGCCTTCTATATAATGGGAGCAATTTAAACATGGAAGATTTGCTTATTGTTTTTAGAAGTGTTGTATTTTGTTATATACCTGCTGTCTGAAACTAATGACTTTTGCCAGGTTTGGTATCAAAAATGGACATCTGCTTGTATTTTTCATTTGTCCACATTAGGGGTAGGGGAGCAGCTTGTTGCAGCCACACCCAAGCTGGCACTGACTAGATAGCTTGGGATTTCAAATTTTAGAATTACCAAGCCAAATTATTCAAGCACTAGGGAGAGAGCACTAGGTTTCGAAAAAGTTGCCTTAAAACCTTCAACTACAATAATAAATCTGATGCCAACAGATGCTGCTTTCAATCTTTTTATTTCCATGATGAAAGATCTCCATCAGTTTTGATGGAAACTTCTGCCATTGACTAGATGCCTCTTTCTTTCCATTTGAGAGTTTTCAAGCACAAAACTCATGAAGGAAGACAGCCAAGAAAGAAATCACTGAAAGCTAATTCACACCATTACTTCTCTTTCTATCACTCTCATAAACCCTTTTTTAAATGTATTAGTTAGACTTTCAAGAGACTAGGATTTTTTTCTTTTGTTTTGTGATCAAAAACACAGTCAAAAGGATCATAAGTTCATATGAAAAAATGCCCTTTGGCTGAAAGTGTCATACACTATGGCATTTCTGAAATAATAAACAAATTAGGTTTTTTTGCCATTTATTTTCCTCCTGCAAAATTTTAGTGAAGCAAGAAACCAAAAACCATTATAGACAAGTGGGAAACCAATGACTCCCCAGAGTTTGTTAGACAATAACTCCTCTCATTCTTGATCTTGGGTCAGAATGATAGATAGAACAGCTGTATGAACAGCTACATATTCCTCATCCCTGCAGTTATGTCCAGGAGTGGGATTTAGCTGGTTCAGGCCTGTTTGAGTAAATTGTACATTAAATTTACATCTCGTTCACCAAACTCGTAGTTGAACCAACTGGCTGGCCTCACCTACCCCACCTCACCCTTCCCAGGAATCTCCATGTGGCCTGTTTTGGATGTAGTGTAAAGGTCCACATGGAGGCTTTGGGAGGGCAAAAAATGGCCCTCCCAGAAGTTCCAGAAGTCCAGAAATGGACTTGTTTCCAGCTTCTGGAGGGCCTCCAGAGCCTGGGGGAGGCTGTTTTCATCTTCCCAGAGGCCCAAAGGAAGTCTCTGGACAGTGGGGAAGGCAAAAAATTGCCCTCCCAGAAGTTCTGGTGGGCCACACCCACCATAGCCATGCCAACCCAACAACCGGGCAGCGAACTGGTTGTTGAGATTTTTGAATCCCACCCCTGGTTATATCAGTCTCATAGGGAACCTGGATTTCAGATACCAAAGCAACAGAAAAAACAGCTGGATTATTAGAACAATAAGTTCATTATATTAAACTGATCTATCACCCCACACATTCCAATAGATAGTAGCATGAGAGGAACTTCTGGTTGCTCTTCCATTGTGATCAGAGCAGAATCCGTGATTGTGCGCAGTTTTGCTCCGAGTTCACTTTTTGGAGGGTCCCAATTAGGACTGGAACCACCCTGAAGGGTTGGTGAAGAGAGGGGAACTGTTTGAAGGGTCGAGGGGAGCTGCATCTCCCTTCCCTGACAAGATAACCCCCCTCTGAAACATATTGCAGCGGTGGTCAAAAATGGCCACCATGAAGATGGGAAGCAGTCTGGGAAACTAAGACTGTGCTGGAGTGGTGAAGTAGCGAGCATAGTGTGTACCAGCTGAAATACATGGACATTAAGGTACTCTACAATTAAGAAACAGAGAACAACTGTGGATGAAAGTGTGTAGAAGCAGTGATCAGAGAGAGAGGAAAGGAAATTGGAACTTATAAACCTGGCTTTGAATATTGAAATGAACTAAATTTGGAGGTGAAAATTCAGAGGAAAATATTTGAGTGCAAAAGGCTTAGAAATTAAATTGGATAACTATTGGACTTTTGACACTAAACAGGCATAAAGAAATGCTGGAATTGAATGTGTTGAAAAGAAATATTAGCTAATAATTGAAATTAGCAAAATTAATAAAAGTTTTATTACTAAAAAAGGGAAAAATGAAAGAAAGGGTGGAATGTGGAAATAGTGTTGAGAGTGCCACTTGATGGTACCGGAAAAATGTCAATGACTCTTTGAAAAGTGTTTGGTCTTTTTAAAATTGGAACTTGGAACTTAAAAGAAAATAAGAGGAACTCCATCATAATAAAATAAAAACCCATAAAAGTGAAATACCAGAATATCACAAGGGGAAAGATATTTGAAAAAATTGCTTTGAAACCACCCAGTGACTTTGGAAAAAAGTTGGAAAAGAACCTGGAAACAAAGACTTATGGACATTAATGGTTGAAATTAAATATAAAAGATGCTGGTTGAAACAACCTACTAGACATTTGGATTGGATATAATTATTAAGGAAGAGGAGAAAAACGAACAGCATACACAATGGGGGAATTATTTGCAGAAATGAGACTGCATCTACAAGATATGAAGGAAATGATGAAAGAAAGCTTGGAAATGTGCAAAGAAAACCAGAGGGAGAGGAGCTGAAGAGGAAACCAGCCTTGAAGATCAAGTGGAGCAATGATCATTTAAGCAAGAGGAAAAAAGATTTCAAGTTAAAAATTTCTGGTTTGGTGTGATAATGAAAGTGGGAATGGTTCAGAAAATTAAACAAAGAAAAAGGAAAGAGCAAAAGAGGGAACTACAGAAGAAAGATCGAGAGAGGAAGGGGGATAAAATAAATAACTGGAATGAGAAATGGAGGGGAATAATAATGGGAAAGGGGGGAACTAAGTGAAAAGACCAGAAAATAAAGAGAAACAGGAAGTAAACAAGAATGAAAAGAAATTATACAGTTAGGAGGATGAGAGACCATGGGTAATAAAGTATAGGAGAGATTCTGCAAGGTAATGTGTTGCGATATACAATAATAAGTATTTCAAAATAGATACAATTGGAACTGATTTTTCTTTCTAAGGATTATCATTATGATATGGAATTTAATGAAATTGATATGGAAATAGGAATTTATTATAGGAATATTAATTGCTAATCAGCAATGCATAAAATTATGAGAATTCTAATGGAAAGACTAATATCAGTTTCTATAATTAATTGACTAGATTAATATTTTATATATGTATGTATATATATATATATATATATATATATATATATATATGTGTGTGTGTGTGTGTGTGTGTGTGTGTGTGTGTGTGTGTGTGTGTGTGTTTTCTGAGGTTTTCGCGGGTATTTGTATGTGGATCTTTGGTTATTCGGGTTTTCTCCCGCGTAGAATTGGAAGTATCTAGGCAACGTTTCGATGAAGTCTCATTCATCATCTTCAGGCTTGTTTCTTCAGCTCTGTGCTTCTCAGAGTAATGTGAGCTTGCAGCTGCTTCTTCCTTTTAACTGCTAGTGGGGGTGTGACTTGATTGGGTGGGGGTTTGGCTGTGTTCTGATTGGTAGGGGGGGTTGGCTGTATTCTGATTGGCTGGGGGTGTGTTCTGCTTAGGTGGGGGCTTGGTTGTGCTCAGGTTAGTCTTAGTTACTGGGGGATTTGAGCTGGTGAGCTGTGATCTTGTTGTTTGGCTTCGTGTTCGTGGTCGTGCCACATCTTCATGGAGGGTGTCAGTTTGCTTCTTGTATGGGTCAGAGGGGTTTGAAGCGGGTAGTGGTGCAGCTGCAGTATGGTTTCTGGTTCGTGGTCGTGTCTCCTCTTCTGTGTGGGTGTGAGTCTTTTTTCTGTGTGGAAGTGTGGTGGTAGCATCTTGTGTGGCACTTGTGGGTGTGGGTCTGGTGTCATTCTTCATGTTAGTTAGTCGTTTATTAATGAGGGCAGGTTTCCAAATGGTTGGTAGGCGGGAGGTATCATCTCGTCTATTCATGCTGTGTGGGCGTTTCTCTATCTCTATGGCTTCTCTGATTATTCTGTTGTTGAAGTGTTCGGTTTTGGCGATGGTTTTGGTATTTTTAAAGTCAATTTCATGTCCTGTGGCTTTGAGGTGTTGGACCAGGGAAGAGGTCAGTTCTTCTTTTTTGATTGAGTTTTTGTGTTCTTCAATGCGTGCACTAATTCTTCTGTTAGTTTGTCCTATGTATGTGCTGGGGCAGGCAGTGCAAGGGATTTCGTATACTCCTTGGTTTTCTAACTCGATTTTGTCCTTAGGGTTTCTCAGGATGGTGGATATTTTTCTGTTTGTGCAGAATGCTGTTTTAATGTTGTGTTTTTGGAGGATCTTGCTGATTTTGTCTGTAGTGCCTTTTATATATGGGAGGAGGGCTTTGCCATTCTCTTGTTCTCTGTCTTGGCTTTTGGTTGGGGTTTCTTTTTGGATTAGGTGGGTAATCTTCTTTTTTGGAAATCCATTGGTTGTAAGTACATTAGTGAGGGTGTGTAGTTCGGTTTTTAAGTGTTGTTCATCGGCTAAGCATTTTGTTCTGGAGATGAGTGTCTTGGCTACGGAATTGATCTGTGCTGGGTGGTGGTGTGAGAGTGCATGTAGATAGCGGTTTGTATGTGTTTTCTTCTGGTAGATGGTGTGTCCTAGGGAGCCATTGGATTTTTTGTATACTAAGACATCTAGGAAGGGAAGTTGATTGTTGGCTTCTGTTTCCATGGTGAATTGTATTTTGGGATGTAGGCTGTTGAGGTGTGTGAGGAAGTTGTTCAGTTTTTCTTTCCCGTGTGGCCAGATTATGAAGGTGTCATCTACGTATCTGAGCCAGAGTTTGGGTTTGTGATCATATTTTTCTAGA
>BLBF01000005.1:12982363-13098795 GCA_015471245.1 Laticauda colubrina
CCCACCCAATCAAGTCACACCCCCACTAGCAGTTAAAAGGAAGAAGCAGCTGCAAGCTCACATTACTCTGAGAAGCACAGAGCTGAAGAAACAAGCCTGAAGATGATGAATGAGACTTCATCGAAACGTTGCCTAGATACTTCCAATTCTACGCGGGAGAAAACCCGAATAACCAAAGATCCACATATATATATATATATATATATATATATATATATATATATATGATTTATAAGATGATTGAGAAAAGAATACTATGCAGAATCTGACATAAAATATATGTATATCTGATATTTAGTAGATAGGAAAATATTGTTATTAATGTAGAATGAAGGTAGTAAGTTCAAATTGACAACTAAAGGGGACAATTTTTATATTTAATAGAACAAGGATTGATAAAATGGCAAATGTGACAGATAAAAGTAATATATGTAATAAATATAGAAATGAAATAAGAATCTTAGATAATATTGTAAAGTAAGAAAAATGAAATAAGATAAGAATCAAAATTGGATAAAATAAGTTGAATGAATTTAATATTCATAAGTAATAAAGTGATATGAAACTGAACAAGAAAGATGACTATGTAACTATGGTCATGTTTGTATTGAAATGTAAAGACCTGGAACCACACTGCTTGCCAAAAGAGAGTTTTTTTTAAAAAAAAAATGAAAGAAGGAATTGAATAATGAAATTATTATGTATACTTAAATAATATGGTGATTAGCATTAGAAGAATGTATTGGAATATTGAATAATTAAATAATGAAAGATTATAATTTAATACAAATATGTGTATTAACATTAGAAATATGATTAA
This sequence comes from Laticauda colubrina, assembly GCA_015471245.1. Taxonomy (NCBI): domain Eukaryota; kingdom Metazoa; phylum Chordata; class Lepidosauria; order Squamata; family Elapidae; genus Laticauda; species Laticauda colubrina. The sequence goes on from BLBF01000005.1 coordinate 12,983,184, forward strand.
TGCTATTATTTTTGTTTGTACCAGAATGATGCACCAGAATGATGCACCAGTATGATGCTTAGGTGCCACACTGTTTACATATTGATGTGTGTATGTAGAATAATTTTTTTTTTAAAGGTGGGGGGGAGATAGTAGCATGAGAGCTGATTTGGTGTAGAAATTGCTGGTCTAGAAACCAGGAAACTGTGAATTCTAGTCCTGCTTTAGGCATGAAAACCAACTGGGTGATTGTAAGCCAATTACTCTCAGTCCAAACTTCCTCATAGAAATGGTTTTGTGGAGAAAATGGGAGGAGGAAGGTGAATTGCTTATAAAGGAATAAAGGCACTACAAAAAAATCCCTAACAAATAAATATGATCAAAAATGTCACATTGTAGTTGGAGTGTATAGTTCCTAAAAATATAGCACCCTTTAGAGCAGGTGTGTCAAATTCGTGTCCTCACGGCATTGTCACATGACATATCAGAACCTTTTTTCCCTTTTGCTAAACTGGGCAGGGGCAGAGCCAGCATATGACGCATCCGGCCCACTGGCTGAGAGTTTGACACCCCTGCTTTAGAGGTTAACCAGAAAGTAAGGCACCATGGCTCAATAAGTTATGAGTTTGCAGCACTGAATATTTATGTGAACCACTTTGAAAAATAACCTGTAATGTTATTATCACATACAAGTGTTTATCTATTTTCTTAACCTGGGAAGCTTTGCTGTTAGCAGCAGTTGTTTCTGGTATTTACTAGTTCAGATTCTCATTATTGGGATGGTGGAAGAAAGAAAAAGGGCTGGTGTCAGCCTCCACGACATTTTCTTGACACCTCATGCTGCTTGCTTCTTGTCGGTTGTAGAAATGGGGGGAGGGGAAATTTGGTATGGGGGGGAAGTTTGTTGGAGAGTGAAAAAGGTTTCTATGTGAACTAAAATGGAGGGAATGCTTTCCTGCTTATTGCGCAATTGGATGGACTTATCTCTGCAGAGCCAAGGTCAACTGTCTTGGCATACCAGATGAGGGAATATCCACCTGAAGATGTACTCAACATGACACTATAAGCACTTCAGATTGGATGTCCAGTCTGGACCCTTAGGGGAGGGAACTTGGGATAACTTTCAATTTGTAATTTCCATGCCTATTTGCCTCAGATCTTGCTTTCTTTTGTTGCTATCACTTCAAACACAATAAGAGTACCTTTTCTCTACAACAATGGAGTTGCGGGAGTTCTTGCTTGGGTTTTGGATGAGGCACATCTGACAACTGGTGTAATTTAATTGTAAGGCAGATTTATTTTAAAAGTTGAGGTATTTTTCATATGTTATCGAAGGTTATTTTAAAAACTGGACATACTGTTCTAAAATGTTCCTCTAAATGATATCATTTTTCAGTTTTTTCCAATTAAGCTCCCCACCATCATGCAAAATTGAATCAGTATTAACAGAATGAGCTAAAGCACTATTCAGAGAACATGATTTCATTGGCAAGAGTGGATGATATAATATTTGGCTGAGTTCCACTGATGTGGTCAGGGCGGTCCTTATTTAATGCATCTTCTGAGAAATGATATTATTTAGGGAATCCCAATGAAGGAATAACCATTTCAGCAATGTGTTCAACCACATTATAATTATAGTGATCGTCAACTATCCACAAAGGAGAAATTGGGGGGGGGGGGGCACAAGAGATTTCTTCCTTCTGTGCAAGAAAAAAACCCAAACTACTTGGAATAATATACAATTATAACTGTTTATGGATTGTTCCTGACCCAGCATGAAATAGTCCTCTTGTTAGTTCTTGTTGAACTTGCCCACTTTCTTATCAGAGAAGACCTGGACATCTAAACTTGTGATCAAGGACACTTTTCATTAGACATAAACTGGATTTACCATCAATATTTCCTAACTATGAAGGCTAAATAAAAACCTCAGATTCCAAAGCAATATACCTTGTTATTTCTGATGCCAAATAACAAGATAAGGCCATCAATATCCTGTAGCAGAAATAGAGAAATGCTGGATAGATTATCTGATTTGGAAAGGCAGTTTCTATGCTCACAAATGTTCTTTGTGACCATTATTTTGGCCTGTTTATGATTAAAAAAATATATTGAGAACACACACACAGTTTTGAAAGGCATCACATAAGTGTGTTCATGTGGAAATATTGAAAAATAGTAATGCAGCTATTTTTGAAGCTGTGTCTATGAATCCAACAAAGTTCTAGAATCCCATTCATGGATATATGAAATGTACCTATTTAATGTTTCCACATGAACTGTTTGCTTATATAATCACTTAAAATATGTATTTGTGAGCAAATGCTTCTTATCTTGAATTTAAAAAGCATGCAATGACATGTCAGCTTGCATCCTTAAGTCGATACACATTATTTTTAATTCTCATCTTCCTAGAAATAAAGCACCATTTTGTATGTTCTTCCAACCAAAACATTGGGAACCAAATGCATGTGCAGAGATGCTTTTTAAAATTCTCTCTGTCACTTTTACAGATTTCAAGGTATATACACAATGCCATTGTTTTTACTCTCCCAAACCCTAGGGAGCCAATTCAGATTTGTCCCATACAGTCAACTTTCCAATTTTAGTAGTTTCTACGAGTGAGCAATTGGGGGTGGGGTAGAAGAATATTCCCATTTTTTTTATCCATAGGGTGATTTGTATGAAATTACTGAATTGACTATAGATGGGGCTAAAAGCTGCTACAGCACTATATACTGCCCCATGTCCCCCATCTGCAAACAATAAGACTAAATAAAGTCTTTCAGATTGAAAAGAAGGGAGAACCTGGGTGGCTTGAGATCTTACAATTAAACGCTTTGTGGACCTCCAGCATCTTAAGCCAACTCTTTAGAAGGAAAGCAGTATAATGGCAGCATCTAAGAGTAACCAGGGACCAGAGAAACAACCATTAAGCACTGTTCTAGTCACCCCTATAGAACACCTGCCTTTGACTTGTGAGTAATGGATGGTGAAGCATACTAGATTTTACATGCCATGAAACTCCCATCAGATGCTATTAGCTTGAAACAGAAAACATTAATTTCTTCAACACTACTACAGCTAGGGATGCCGTCAACTTTTGTCATGAACTGGAAATGTGATAAGAATGATGTCTTAAGAACCTAGCACAAAAAAGATATCACCAGGACATCTTCCTTTATACTGTGATTAGGTGTAAATGGGTAAAAGACCACAGGGCTTTCTCTAGAAGGGGAAATGGCTTAAAGCAATATTATTCTTCCAAAATGTAAACCAGAAGAGAGGTACAAGTGGTAAGCCGTGCCAAAGCTTTTAATCCTTCCTGCAGCATTCCTGAAAACATTTTCCAATATACCGTAATAGTCCAAATACAAAACATACTTTATCCATTGGTAACATGCTGTTTTGTATAATGTAATTCTTTTTCTCAAAAATTATGAGAACAAAACCATAAAGGAACCAGTAAACACATGCTGTCCTTCTTATTAATAATTACATCAATTGTGGACATCACTATAGCCAAGTTATATAACTAAAAAATATTTTAACAGCTACATTTAATTACTGGAATCTTTTTTTTAATTACTGAAAAGTTATATGTGAAGCTTCTCTCTACAGCACTTTATACTCCATCAAACGTTGTTTTAGAACAGTGGTTGCCAACCAGTGGGCTGAGGACCACTGGTGGTTCACAGAGAAATGTCACCCCCAAAGCACCCCCCAAAGTAATTAATCCAGGCTATGCAGAAACACAAGGTTGCACCGCCTACATGGCCCACGGGATCATGTGGGCTTTCATCACTTGCATTGCAAACAACACATGGTAGTGAGGAGAGGAGGGAAAGGGCAGAGGGGGAGAACGTGCCTCGCCTGGCCACCAGGCTGCTTCTTTCCACTTTTTTCTTCTGCTTTTGGCTGGAAAGTAGCAAAAGTCTTTCTTTCTCTTCCCTAAACTCTGCCAGAAATGAGTCTTTGGGATCCTGCAAGGCATCCTGTTCCAAGAGGCTACGCTGGCATGACAAGTCTCACAAAGACTCATTTCTGGCAGAGTTTGGGGGAGAGAAAGAAAGACTTCTGCTGCTTCTTTCCTTGCATGAAGCCAAAAAGTCTCAGTCTCTCTCTCTCCCTCTCTCTCTGCCCCCCTGAGAACAGAGCTGAAGACGGTATCCTGCGATCCCAAATAAAGAATGATCAATTGATAGGAAAATGGAGTGAAGAATTTTCCTGCAGACTTTTTGGGGGATTTTCTCAGGGTCTCTGGTCCACCTCATACTAAAGTATGAGTTAGTGGTCCCTGAAGTCCAAAAGGTTGCGACCCCTGCTTTAGAAAGCCCATAAATCTTCAAAAGCTTTTTTTTTAAAAAAAAACAATGCATAGGAGTGCTTGGAAGACCAGGAAGCACATATGACAAAGCCTCTGTATTTCAGCCATTTAAAAAACTTTCCTGCCTCCCCCCCCCCCCCAAGGGCTGACATACCTTGACAAAAATAGTAGAATTACATTCTTGCAAAGCCTCCATTAAACTGATCACATGGAGACACACCATTTCGACCATCTGGGATAAAAGAGAGACATACTGCAATAAAATGAATGAGCAGTGTAATAATATTATGAAAGTAAAAAATAAATGGTTCATACTATTACTCTAACTTGATTAACATTTTTAGATAAACAGGGAGAGATTGAGATTTCACATTAAATAATTAAAATGCAAATTTAAGTTTACCTTTAATTAAAGGTATCATATCTGTATAATACTTCTTCAGAATTACATTCTACAGTAAATGTAACAAAATGATGCACCATGCCTTCCAACTTCTGCATAACAGATGCCCTTATAATATTACTAACAAAGTTACTTTCTTTCTGAACTGTGTTCTTCATTACTTGGAAGGACTAGTTAATTACATTTCAAAACACTGCAGGCAGACACAGTGGAAATATTTGAAATTTAAATCAGTCCCATTGGCAGTCTAACAGGATTTATATATTAGGCATTTCTCATGCCATGGGTTTGACAAGCAATCGCTTCTAGATTAAATGGAATAAAGCACATACGCATTGGTGACCATGTCCTTTTCTGTCTATCTTCCATTGTAAATTTCTACCCAATCATGGTGGTATTTATCTACAACTCATTATGTTCACATAAGGATTTTGCAGGTAGGATACACTTTATCATAAGCTGTATTTATATGAAGTATTGTGCAAGCATCGTTAGTAATATAGCATAAATGTGAACCTGCAAAAGAATCTATAATAATAGACCAGCTATAGCAGAAGTAGGCTAACTTTCCCTTTTAGCCATGCTTCCTCATATTTAAACTGTCTATCTAAAAACAAAATCTATAAAGCTAGAGGATCTAAAGGACCCTCCCTTCCTTTTGTTTAATTCACGGGTGTCAAGCTTGCATCACATGACAACAACGTGATGTATCACGACTTTTTTCCCCTTCACTAAGCGGGCATGGCCAGCTCATGACACATCCAGCCCATGGGCCACGAGTTTGACACCCGTGGTTTAATTGAATAGCATTGCTGAGGCAGAGAGACAAAGAGAGGGAGGGAGGGATGGAGAGGGGGAGAGAGATCATAATTATTAAAAACAATAAAGAATAAGTACACATAACTTCAAGTCCTTTGAGGATCACATCAAGCTTTGGATGTCATTCCAAAAATTGGCTATAATCAGGACATAACGGGACAATTTAAAGTACTAATTTTTTTCTAAAAGTTCTCCTTCCCCCGAATGAAAAAAAATTCTTCACTTTTTTAAATTCTTGATTAAAACAACCTGGATGGATTTCCAAATCCATCTAATACCAGGTTAGATATTTGAGCTGAGTTTTAACAAGTTATGTTAAATAATATCTAGCCAATATGAAGATGTCTATGAGTATGAACTGTGCACTTCTGCAAATTTATTTCTGTGCATGTACATGTAGTTGGGATCTTTATATCTGACTCACCACCTTGTTATGTGCCATCAGCTGGAGGATGCTTGGTGTTACTCGGCTCCAAAATTCCAGAGCTGTGAGGATTGCTGTAAAACTAAATTCATTTTGATTTTGGACTGTGGGAGCAACTGCAGCTTGTTCACAATATACTGTCCACAGCTGAGCAAATATAAAGGCATGGAAGAGAGAACACATATGCAAGACAGATGTCTGTGGGAAGAAAAATAAGGAAAACAACGTCTTTGTTTTGCTTGAAAAAACACTTTAAGGAATGTGTATATTGTCTTTCAGAATATAACAGCATAACAATTCATTGTTCTAGTAGATACACACACATACACATAATCTGAAATTATAATGAATCTGTCAAGAATTTTCTGAAACTCTCTTTCCTGTCAGAGGAGTGATATGACATTCATATTTAAATTACTAGTTTATATTCATGCATTGAAACAAAGAAATAAACAAGCTTGAAAACTACATGTTGGAAAAATAAATAGTAGAAAAATTTTCTCATTAATGAGGGAATACCACAGCTTTTGTTAATTTTGTCAGGAATTATGCAACCTTAAAAATAGAGGTTCCAAAGAAAAAAGCTGAGTAATTTGCTAAGTGAATTTGAGATTGGTCAGATTTACTATAAATATTTTTCATATACTTAATCATCTCACCATCGGTTACTATAAAAATTATATTTTGATGGCAACTTCTAGAACAGAGGTGTCAAACTGGCGGCTCATGGACTGGATGTGTCATATGTAGGCCACGCCCACCCCAGCCCTGCGAGGGGGGAAAAGTTGGGAAACATCACGTTATGGCAACATGACACCACAAATTTGTCACCCATGTTCTAGAAGGATTTTAGGATCATGCTCCAGACTGTACATTTACTTTGTTTAGTGGTATATTATAAAGTGATCATCATCCTGCAAATCTCTTACCTTGGATTGCTCCGGAAATCCAATCAGGATGACAATTAAATGATCGGCAACATGGGAACCTGCATCCAATGGAATGGGCATACAAGCTGAAGGGGAATTTGGACAGACAACATTATGTGTCAGAGACCCCAACAGAAGCCAAGAGAGCAGTCGAATATGAGACACACATTCAATGAATTCTTTGGGCCTGTAAAGAAAGAACATATATTTTGGTTTCAAGTTTATCAAATATACGTATTACTTGAAAAGCATACATACTAGGAATACCATTCTTGATAATCAATTTATGACAATATACCATTATTACTATTCTAATGCAGATGTCTGCCCTTGGGATTGATGACTATCCTAGGGATATCATCTTTTGTTGAAAAGACATGGCAAGAAATTGAACTAAAAATTGACAATTAAACAAAAATCTTAAAACAGCACAGAGAAAAACATAACACATCTAAGGCCAATCTCTGCCTGCCAATAGCTCAAACAACAGGGGTTATCTAGCATCTTGGCACAATCCCTGTAGGAAAGATAAAATTTTAAGCATCTTATGTAATGTCATGAGGTTCAAAATCATCCTAATTCTTTTGGGAGTTGGTGGGAAATGCTGTTTCATAAGGCATACCCTGCGACAGAGAAAGTATATTTCTGGTGTCTCATATAACTATGTTATTCAAAATAATGCATGCCCACCTTGTAGGATCTTGTGGGATGGGTGGAATTAATTAGCCAATCCCAAATAACTTGGATGCCATCCATTAAAACTTTATAGGTAATAATCAACACCTTAAATTACATTGGAAGATTCCTGGAAGTCAATGCAATTTACAAGGAATGGGATTATATGCATGTACATGTCAGATCTGCTGCTGGGACTCTGCCATTCTGATGAAGATGAGGGGAAGAGGTTATTGGGGTTGCATTCTCTGCATGCTTCCACTTTTGCTGTAACTGCATGGGATTTAGGGAGCGGGGCTATGTTGAAGACAGATGGGCTTCCTCCCAGCTGATTCTAGCCTGACACCAAGGTCATTACAATCTGGGGATGAACTGCTATCCAACTAATGCTTTGGAGTTCTCAAATCACCTAGGCAGCATTGGACTGGTCAAAGGCAGTGGGGTTTGAATTGGGAAGAATAGCTTAACGCTTTGTGCAGATCCTGATTCAAATTCAACCTGACTTCAGATTCAGCTTGACTTCTTTGCAATTATTTTCTCTCAGTAAAAGTTCCTTTTGATAACTAATTGTTTCAAGAGTAGCTGAGGCAGGTCCTTACAGTATCATAGTGTATCCATTAACTTCTGGCACCACCACATTCTAGAATCATCAAAGCTGCTGAGTGATCTTCAAGAGCAGCCCCAGGTTAGTATGCTGCTTAAGTAGAATTCCCACTTTTGACCTTCTTGGATAATGATATGATAGCTTAGCAATATTAGGATTCTCCCCCCCCCCCCCCAATTATCTGCAGGAGAATCAGTTATTCTAGTAGTAAAACCATAATACTTTGTCACAAAGTAATTTCTCATGAACAGTATATATCTTCCATTTTGATATATAAATTGTAATGATAACACCTGTTGGATCCATGGTTTTAATGATAAGAACATGTCTGTACCAGTCCATGAATGTGCAAAGTTTCCTCTTTGGCCCACCATTTGATGACCTATTTCAAGTTTGTATTTTTAATCTAGTCATGACCAAGGCTTTTTACCCTTGTTGCATTGCAGATGGAGGATGATACAGCCAAGGCAAGTAACGAACCACAGCCTTGTTATCCCGGTGGTTGCCACGTGAGATTTCCATTGCAGCAATCTGTGCTAAGCCCACTTTTAGATGTCCACCAAAAGTATCTTCATGCAATGGCTGGGAACATGTTTTCATGTGACTCTGTAATGGAAAGGCAGGTTGCTTAGATCAGAGGTCTCCAATCTTGGCCACTTTAAGATTTGTGGACTTCAATTCCCAGAGGAACTGGGAGTTGAAATCCACAAGTCTTAAAGTGGGCAAGGTTGGAGACCCTGGTTTAGATAGTAAAGTTATTTTAAAGGCTACAGAACTTGCACAATTCAATTGAAAATGCACTGTTTATTTACATAAAATTTCCCCAACCTTAGGTCTTCCAGTAATGTTGGGAGCTGCAATTCTCAGAATTGCATCAGAAAACGGTTTATATTAAAGATGAACAGCTCTTTATCTTTAAATATAGAGCTATTATGATGATAAATCTTGGGAAATTCATTTACAAATTACTATCACGTAATTAAGCTGGCAACTAACTCTGCTTACCTTTTTGTCCTCATTATATATTTCAATAAGAATTATTTCATCATTTTTTCCCATTACTAAACTGCTCAAAAGTTACTTAAGCCATTAGAAAAATAACTCTGAAAATCCTCATCTCACTTCTTCCCTCAGTGGATCTGCTCACATTCACTTCATTTCCCATTCATTTATTCCTATTACGAATTGCTCGTGTTCAGGATGCATAAAGTTGAAAGGACAGTTAAAATTGCTGTCGCTGTATGCTGTCCATAATCGAAGTTATCTGGGAGTTTGTTCTTCCCATTTTTTAACATTTTAAAATCATTTAAAGGTAGTAGTCTATAACAATATATTTATATTGGTTTTATGTGAGATGCAATACCTGATATATTATTTATTAAGCTTTTATGGCACTATAATCTGCTATTTTCAGCAGTTTACACAATATACAATATAAATAATGATCATGAATCCTTAAAAAGAACAAAATTAATAGAACAAGGAAAAAATTAAAAGGAAATTGATCGCATAGTACTTAAGCTTGGAGGAGCCCTCCAAAATAACATTAGTGTTAATATTTTTCTGACAAAATGAGGCCAGACTAATTTTCATGGGAAGCTATTCCAAAGCACTGGTGTTGCTACAGAGAAACACTGCTTTCTAAATTCAGTTCCTCTCACCTCTTGGAAGCACAGGATTATAAAAAGTTTTACCCTGAAAGATCTAGCTGGATCAGAAAATTCTGGTGGCAGGAGGTGGTCCTGCAGGTACCCAAGCGACAAGCAATAAAGGGGTATGTGAAAACCTAGAGCTACATCTAGAAATAGACTCAAGCTGCTCCTATGATATCAAAATGGAGATGCATCTATATTTATGATCTGAACCACATTCATTCTTCTCTGTTCCCTCTGTTCCACAAAACTTTGTTTTGCAAATTCATGACTGGAACAAGCAAAGATGAAATGCTAAAAATCTTAGACCTCCAGAATGAAATTATAAGCTGAAGATGGCTTGCTAAAAGATAACTGCAGTGGAATGACAAGCCAGTGAGTAATTTGGCTCTTTGTAATTCCTCTCTGGACAAGAAAAGATCTTAAGTTTGCCCACAAGTGCTCCATATATTGCTTCTTATGAGTAGGCCTCAAGACAGTAGTCTCTGGTGGGAGATAAGAGAATAGCCATTTTATTCAAACCACAGCTGGCACCTTCAAGGACAAAGGGTCCTTTTTAAAACATTGTCAAAAATTGCTTGTTAACTGCTTTTCAGCTATTAGGAATTTTTGGATCACAGATTGTACAGTATCATATGAGTTCCTTTCATTCCTTAGCAAAATAAATTTTAAATGTAAGTTTAAGAACTTATTTTTTTAATAAATAGCAAAAGAGTGATTAAAACTTTGATTTTAGAAAGTTACAGACTAAATAAATACAAAATAAGATAGGAATCCTTCCTGTGGGAAAAGTGTTTGCTTAAAATTCTTAAAAAACAGAACATGATAGCATGGGGCTTTGTAGATTGGATAATAGAAGAAACTAGAAGGAATAAAAATTACAATTAAAGGAGAAGAACATTTAAATTTAGTTTACTAGTAAAGAATGGAGCAAAATATTTTAACATTGGACATATTGAAATATATTTTTAAACAATGGATGCAGAAGTTGATTTTTAAAGTTTTTACCTCCATTTGACTGCGTTTAAAAGATGTTATGGAAGAGGAACAAGTTTTACAAGACTGAGACTATATTGAAAATAGACTTAGGGTGAGGGTTGAAAATAAGCTACATGAATGATACGGAAAAATATGATATATAAAAGAACTGACTAATGTCTTAACAATTAGAAAGGATAAACAAAGAGGGTGTGTTGGATAATTTTCATATACTGGATTTACAGAAATGCTTATTCAGGTTCTGAAGCTTTTGGGGAGAAGAGATAAAGTAAAAAAAAAATAGCCAAGTTTCAAGACATTAATTGAAGGGACTAAAGAGTAAGAATATTACAAGTAAAAGGCAAGAATATAAAGTTGGCTTGTTTGATCAAGGGTAAAATAGATATATTTGGTAACTTGTGATGGATTTTTGCTGATCAGTACTGAAATGATGAGGTTTTAAGAATTTGTTTATAGATAAGAGATAGGATATGTGAAGAAGTGATCATTTGTTGTATTTTTAAGAGAAAGTGACATGTTATTGATATTTGTTGTAATGAAGCAGGTTTCATTTCTTTATATTTCTTTTCTTTATTGTAATTTTGTCTTTCTTTTCTATTTTTTCTATTTTCGGTTTTTTTCTACACTTCTTTTACTTCTGTATTAGTTTTTTATCATTGAAGTTGTAATTTTTAATAAAATTATCATTAAAAAATTACCTACAAAGGTAATTGTCTAATCCTGAAAAAAAAACTATGTTTAATAATAGATAAATTTCCATGGCAGGTATCAAAATGCTCCTATCTCCATCAGAGGAGGCTGCTAGAAGGGTTATATCATTCAGAATGGAATAGTGGAATTCACAAGAAGAAACATTACAAGAAGAAACTTCAGCAACCATAAAACTAACACAGTTTCTGTTTTATTTGATATGCTCAATTTTATTTTAGATTTTTCACAGATATGATACTAAAATATTCCTCATTAAATAGATAATATAGAATTTCATAAAAATGAAATAAAGTGATATTGAACTGATTTTTCTAAACTCACCTTTAATTTGGTTAATGTATGCATGTCAGCAATAAAATCCAAAACTTCACCAATGTACTGCCTCATGCATTCCATGGCTGCTGTTCCACACTAAAATTTGAACACAAATACTTCACTTTACCCCAAAGCACAATAACATAAAACACCAGCCCAACATCCAATACCAATGGAAATCTGTTGACCTTAAACCAGATGGTCAACTTCCTTCCATTTCATTCAAAAAATCATATAATGCTTCTGGGAAATGAACATATCACAATGGAAAGAAACAAAGCACATGGTTTCTGATAGCCCAATCTACCAGAATCAGGGGTACAGTGCAATTATCTAGATTAGACCATTAGGTGAGACAGAAAGATGGACTTTCCCGGTTTGATACTTCCCACAATCAAATCCTCAACTGAAGAAACTATGTGCTTTGGGCTGGCTCAATGAAGAGCTTTATGAAGAAGGCTCAAAATCTAAAGATCCCAGGAGTTTGATGGAGGGAAGTGGTATCATTAAACTGGCATTAAAGCAACATAGGCTTTGTTGTGTTAAGGGCTTTGAAAGGCAACTTCAGTTCTAATGTAACAGGCAGTCATATGATTCAAACTAGTTTCCTAAAACCTGTTGCTAAATATATTTACATGAAAAGTTACATTTGTCTCTCTCCCCCTCCCTCCCTCCCTCCCTCTTTCTCATATGTCACATATCAACAGAATAATCTCACTCCCTGATATCAAGCAACCCCAGGATTTCTGAAAGGGAATTGTCACACCTGATTTAGAATGTAAAATGACAACACCGATTCCTAAATGAAGTCATTACATGTTCATATGCTAACCAGTACCTCCTGTCCAAAGTTGCCTTTATGGAATTTTAGGGGAGAGAATGAAAGAACCTGGGAGTGGGGATGAAGTCAAAAAAGAATCAGCCCAGCTCTACATTGGCACAAGCGGACTTAGTCCAATTTATCTTGAATCCTTAACTAGTGCCCAAATACTGCTAATTAATTGACTAGATTCGTGTGCATAGGCATGAGCAATAAATAATTTTAAATATTAATTAAAACTTAACATATGGCCTTGGTCTTTTGCATCTGAGAAGAATGGAGATATATATAAAAAAAAACCAATAAACGTGACTGTAAGTCACCCAGAGTTACCCTGAGGAAAGATGGGCAGCCTACAAATTTTTATAAATAGATACGTTAAGGGTTATAAACATGTATAATATCCGATTAATCTTAAAAGGAATATTGCTCACTTACGAATAATTCATAGAGCACTAAATAATTCCACTGATTGTAGTAAGAATAAAATCAAGCTACCATTAGCCTTGGGTAATGTAAATTACATGGTCATAAGTGCAATGCTGCATAACTGCACTGCTTAGAGACAGCAGTTCCAGCCATCCTAGTTGCCATTATTAAATGAGGACCATGTGGGATATTAAGCAAGAACCTTACATGACTGCACTTCCAACTTCCTACCAAATTCCCCATTGACTTTATTTGTGGAAAATCAGCAAGGAACATAAGAAATCACAATAACATTACTGGGGGGTGATCGCTGGAATGCCAAGGATCAGTCATGAGTACCATTTATTCAGTGGCATTGTAATTCTCAATGGTCACTAACAGAGCTGTTGTAACCTGAGGACCACTTGCATTGTATTTTTAATAAGAAAGTAGGCAGTAAAGGAAAAACAACAAATTAGAAGGGACCTAATAAATTTTGCAATAATTCAAGATAATTAATGTATGGCAGACATGTATTACACCTATTCAACAAGCAGCAGCTTCAATTTACAAAACTCACTTGGAGATTAGCTGTTGAAAGTTGGGAGCAGAAAATAAGGAAGCAGCAATAGGAGTACCACTGCTATATTTTAATGACTTACCCAAGTGCTTCTCACTTCTCTGTATAAAATTTAAAATCTACATGAAGGTGAATGACACCACTTTTTGTCTTCTCCACTGTTCTGCCTATCAGTTTACTTGACAGAACAACGAACAGTAAAAATAAGGTCACTGAGAGTCCTGTCAAACTATTCTCCATCTTCCAGTGAGTTTGGATGAAGAATTCCATACACTGCTTCTGTCAAGCTGAACAATTTGATGCTAAAAGAAATTGGGTATTGCCCCCTTGAATACAAATGATTCTATACCTTTGTATTCGATGCCAATCATTTGAATACAAATGATTCTTGAATACAAATGATTCTTCTTTATTGCATTCTGCTTCTCTACCTTGTATCAAATACATTGATTACAAATAAAATAAGCACATTCTATTACATTGCTACCTTTCTACCAGATGCTTCAGCTTGTCACAACTCAAAGATCACATCACTTGGAAAATAATATTAGTCATTTGAATCGTGGAAGTTTGAAAGGTTTGGAATTTCCTTTTGTAAATTGATTCACCCTTAACCTCATTGTCAGAATTTCTCAGCCAGCAATTCCATGGCGGCATATTGATTGGAAATTCTAGAAGTGGTAGTTCCACCAGAACTGAAGGGTATCAGTTGAGGAAGTCTTTAGAAATCCATGCTCTTCTACAACACATACTATATCTAAATGGAGAGCCATCACATGAATAAAAATAGATTTTTACTTCATCAGGTTAAAACAATCACCGATGCTTATTGAAATAAGTGGGGATTCTTTAAGCCATAATCGAACACTTTTGGCAAAAGCTAGATAACAAATAATCAGTCTAAAATTGTAATGCTAATTAGCAAGCTACATTTTTGTCAGATTTATTCCATGGATGTAATCCAATATACAAACTGGTAATTTTCAATGACTGCCGCAGAGGAAAAATGTAACATCTATATCTGGCTCTGTATAAAATTGGAGTGCAGGAAAGTGGGGCTTTTAAACACTTACTCCAGGGAGAGAAGCAATCATTTGCTTGTGTAAGATCATTGATTCGGCTAGCTTTGTCCCAGCATCTGCGCAAACGAACTAATGAGAAATAAAAGGCAAAATGCAGTTATCGGTTAACTTTTTGCTGATATTTGCAGTTAAATTTGCAGAACACAAATGGCTAAACTCTGAATGGGAATGATGTCAGTTATTCAGATTCAAACTGTATAAAAATTACCATGTATTATTTTTCCCAGTTCCACATCCACAAATTTAACATTTTTCATTGAGCCCCATTACACAGACATCTAATTCTGTGAATTAGATTGTATGAATTATAGTTGTAAGCAACTATTGTGCCATTGTATGAATTATAGTTGTAAGCAATGTGGGTTTTCATTTCAGAGCAAAATATTTGAAATTTCTTATCCATTTTCATGTGTTTTTTCTTACTAAGGGTTTCTGATGTTTTTCTACACTCATTCAAATTAGAAGTAACATTGTATTATTGAAGACAATCTATGTACCACTAAAACTCCTATTGTCGTGATCTTTACCTGGACAGAACAGTGCTTCACAGGGCAACAATTTTGAACCAAGATACCTCAAATAGGCTGAATGTGTCCAAATTCTGGAATCTATGACTCCCAAAGATATGAAATTGTGGCTTCTTCAGGTTGCTGCTCCACTGCTGTTGCAGCTATATGGTCTTCAATTTCAACATTCTGTGCCAATTTCCCAGCTAATCTTGGTATCCCTCATTCCAGGGGTGGGATTCTACCAGATCGCACCTATTCGCTAGAACTGGTTGTTAACATTCTAAGCAGTTTGGAGAACCAGTTGTTAGAAGAAATTACTGGCCTAATCCTGTAAGGAAGGCAGGAAGGAAACATTCTGGTGTTGCTTGTAGAAACTGCCTCTCCGTTAACCCTTATTACATTCTTGGCAGGACTAGACTTCCTATCTCAGAAACGTCTCTGGAGTTTTTTTCCCCTCCTTTGCCGGTACGTTGCTTGTGTAGAGTGACCAGTCAAAGTTACAATGGCACTGAAAAACGTGACTTATAACCATTTTTCACACTTAGGACTATTGCAGCATCCCCGCAGTCATGAGAGACCAGGTGAGGAGATGCATGCCTCGATGTGAGTGATGTTGAGTTGGCCACGCCCAGCCAACAGCATGACCACCAAGCCATGGAAAGAGGAAGAATTGTGTGAAATTTATTGATTTTTCTGACAGAAATGTCAACAAGACTCTTATGGAATAATTGTCCTAAAATATGTGGAGTAATAAATGTTGCTGGAATATGCTATTAATTAAAATGCGACGATATTTCAGAGTGATGCTGGTGGTGATGGAAAACACTTGCCAGTGAGTGCAACTATTTTGTGAATGGACAAAGATGAAAGAATTGTAACTTTTCTCAATGAGTTCATGTACAATATCACTGAGGCACATATTTGCTCCTTTTTTTGCCTTGTCACAAGTCAGTAATTAAATTAAACTAAATCTTTTTCAAGATCATTTAAATGTGAACGGGCAACACCTACCATGCTTCTGTAAAAAAGCAATGTCCTTTGGTATTAATATTTTTTCCTAATGCTATCACTCTCCTTTCAGGAAGCAGGTAGATTTCTGCCTCACATCATAAGGAAAAGAAACAGACAAATGCTTCATACGTGTGCCTCATCACTTCAATGTGCCTCATCACTGCCCATATCAACTGCTTCCAAGGCATCGAGACATCACGGGCAATAGATTTAATGCTTGAGATATAAAGGAAATCCACACAACAATTGAGCAAAAAAGAGATGAATGTGTGCTGTGCTTCTTCCTGGAAATCTGTTGTCTGCGATAAAAGTCGACAAAGGCTTTAGAGATAGGTGGATGGGTGATGGCCCGGGAGACCATTCACTGCACATTTAAGAAAAGAGAGAAAAATTCTAGTAGTGAAATTGAATCCAGAAGTTCAATTCTGAAATAGGTAGGGCGATAAAGTGAGGGTGTATGTCAAAGTTTCAAGTTTCATTAAGCCTAACATGGCGTCTCTCTCTCTCTCTCTTGCTATTTTCCTCTTGCTAAATGTCTGGAAGGCATCATATTAGGGAACTCTATCCTAGAGAGTAAAATACAGATCTGATATAAAAACAATGACACACTGCAAAGTACTGGGGAAAGACATTACATACAAAGAAAGATCTGGAGAATGTGAAGCTACAGAAAGATAGATGTGTATAATTAGTACTGAGAAGAGATAATTAGGAAATTATGATAGCCATTTTTAAATTGTTGAAGAGTATGCTGTCACATAAATAGTACACCACTTTTGTTTTCTGTTGCAGCAGACAGCGGAACTCAAATAAATAAGTTTAAATTACAAAAATTACAAAAGAAAGAAAGAAAGATTAGGTAGGAGGAGTTTAGATGGTATCTAGCCAGCTGCTGCTGTAGGAATGGATTGCTTTTACCATCACCAGTTTGGGCTAGATGACTTTCTGTAATATTTCGCAATTTGACATTAATCTTTCTCTTGACCATCCATAGATAATATTCATGTAGTCACCGAATGAGAAAAGATATAGCTTTGAAATACTAGAGAGATATTATGATCAGCATTTTTAGTTTACATCTTCATATAGAAGCACTAACAGCTTTCTTGGAAAAACCAACTTCCTTATCCTAAACTTAGTCATATTTACTTACAGGGTATCTTCCTCCCTTCTTCAATTTGGGAAACTCACTTATAAATAAGAATTTGCCTCCACATGTTTTTATTCAGCAAGACACAATATGTAACCTTTAGTATAATGTTGTGAATCGATAACAGAAAATTGACAAGACCGGTTACCTTGCCAATTTACTTTTGTGATTTTTTGATTTATAGCCCACCTCTCCTCAAGAACTCATCTGACAAGAAAGAAGATAGATGGTACTCTATGAACTTAAAGTTTCTTTTTACAAATGTACAAATTAAGAACAAAGAACCTAAGAGGAGCTTTGCTAATCCAACATTTTATGCCTCACAATAAATATATTCAGGAATCTCATAAACAATAGCAGAGCGGGCAGGGTGAGTAGTTGTTCCTTAGCAGTTGGTATTTAAGTATGCTGCCTAACAATCAATAGCCTAATATTTAATGAATTTGAGTCTTCTTGATAAAGAACTTGCTTGGGGGGGATTAAGTTCACTGCTTAATTCATAGAGATGGATGTTCTTCCATTCTTTTTGCCATCATCAGAGTGCCATTTCCATCTCTTTTTGTCATCACTGACTATTTACCACAGATTCTGTTTCTATGTTTAATAACTCTTGGCTGTATTGTGGGGGACATTCATGTTGCTTAGAGTTAAAATTGCAAGACAGTAGATTTGAACTGATTGTGAATCTTGACTTGTGAACACAGATCATAACCCCAAATTCTGTACAATTGCACTGTTTTGTCTTCATACAAAACAGTATAACTGTTCTTCAACAAATGTGTCAGTCTAAAAAAACTCAAAAGAGTTCCATCCCAAAAAATGTATTGAGGGCTGTCTATACCTGGTAAACAAGGCCCTATTGACTGCCATCTTCTTTCCTTGGGGGCCAAGAATTCATGGAATAAAAGAACTGAACATATATCACTTATTCAAGGAAAATTGTTTTACATTTTAAAATACAACCACTTGTCAGTGGTCTACTGAAGAATGAGTGCTCCAGGACTTCATTTTATCAGAACAAGAACCATCTGAAACAGAAGGAACCAAGATGGCCCATGGCATGATGCACAGCCACACTCAGCCCTTAGAACAATTACAACAGAAGATACCACACAAAGCAAGTTTTTGTTTTTAATAGAATATCCTTAGCAATTATCTGAATCTTTCCAGCTTTTTCTAAAAAGCAAAAAAAAAATTAATAAATTAATGTTAATTTTTATACAAATATGTTGATATTTTTGTTAATATTAACTAATCTGTATCAATATAGTTTTTCATTGGTATGGATTTGAGTTCATGGTATAACAATGAATTCCAGTTCTCTGTTCCATGCCTCCTGTATTCCTCAGGATGCAAAACTGGTTAGTCCAAGAACAACAAACTGTTTTGAAGAATGCTGGAATATTCTGTTACTTTTTTGGACCATCCTAAACTTCCTTCTAGTTTAGTTCCAGCATAGGGAAACCTACTTGCCGGTATCATTTGTTTTAAATGCATCCTTGCTTCTGAGAAAGAGTAACTTAAGATAAGAATACTGTATGTATAAGCCAGGTGCTTCAAATAGGGACAAAAAGAGGCTGTCAATCATGAGGAATGATAGGTGACCCTAGGAGCAAATCTGCAGAGCTCGGCATTTTGCCATGGGCCATCCTGGTCACTTCTGTTTCAGCTGATTGTCATTTTTACACGGTTAAGTGCCAGTGATTGCCAAAGCAGTCACTCCGTGTTAGAGGTCAGTAACTGCCAGTTGCTGTATATAAACATGTAAACCCATTTGACTTGAATAAGTGACATCTGCTCTGTTCTTCCACTCAAGTCCTTGTAATGTGAATCCTTTAACCTCAAAGAAGAACTGTTGAGATGAGCAGGGTCTTGTTTACCAAACATGAAGAGCTCTCAGTTAATCTTTTGGAATGGAGCTTTTTCTACTCAGATTGCCCACCTGTTGAAGAAAACCTGTACCATTTGATATGTAGCTGCAGAATTTGGGGACACAATCTGTGTTCACAATTTCAGATTTCCAATTAGGGAAATTATTCTACTGTCCTTCACTACCACTTCTTACAGTCTAGAAAGATTATTATTATGTCTGACCCAATTTATTATGGCTGACGCTATTTGTAAAATATATGAGAAACCTGTGGGTTTTTTTCTTCCTAAAGAAGAAAATAGTTTAAAAACCCTGGAACCATTTACATTATACTTTAGACTCTCTGACAGTAACTTCTAAACAATACAAGGTGGGCAAAAAGCTATAAATAAAGTATAATTGTGAAATATTTCAGTATTTATTAGATGCCTGTCTAGATTTATGTCTTTAAGAATAACACACTTCAGATTTGATTTAGGAAACAAATAATTTTTACTTCTGCTAGTACAGTCAGCTTGGGAAAAAAGATGAAGGGGAATTATGGTTCAGTACCTGCCAAATTGAGTAGTGCCTCAACCACATAATCCTTAGTTTGATCCAGGAAAAAATATTCTTAAATTTTATTCGATGCTGTTACTTAGTAATGAGAGATTCTGGGTTCACGGCCATCACATTCAGTTTCTTCTAGTGCACTGGAAATGCTCACTCTTCAGTGTTACTTTATTTTTACATAAATAAACAAACTGAGTGGGGAAAGATAAGATTTAAAAGCTGTCTTCATTTCTTGTCTACTTTGCAAAAGATATTTTCAACCATTGATGCTAATACTTGCACTTCACTAATATTTTCCTCTTCTGTTACACAAATCAGAATAGCTGGCGTATCATGCGTGTTTTAATTAAAAAGTGATTATAAAGAATTCTAAATTAAAAGTTTTATTATATTGTCCTTGGAGATTATCCCATTTGCAAATTGCTTGGTATTTGTTCCAGCTGAGAATTTAAAACATGAGAGATGACCAAGAACAAATATACAGGATAAGGAAATATAGTGGACATATAGCCATAAATTTAACAGTCTTAAACTGACACAAAGATAAAATACTTCACAGCATGAAATATTTTGCAGAAAGGTGAATTTGGCTGCCTCAAGTAGCACAATTTTGTAAGATGGATAACAGCATGTGACAGTATTTCAATAGTGTGGCAATTTTTTTTCAAGCATTTAACCTACCTCTAACCTTTCAAACAGTGAAGAGAAAAAGGACAAAAATTTTCACTGCAAAACTATTGCAATATTTGTTTGTACCTGGACCAAGAGCAGCAGATTAGTGTCTGGCAAAGGCGACTTTAACTTCAAAGCTTGTAGTAACTCTAAGATGACACTGCGGGATAAGTAGAATTTATCCCTTTCCTAAAATAAAGGAAATTAGTGTTAATCATACTTTTAGTTTCATAAAAGTGTGTGTGTGTGTTGACATTTCTCCCCATATTTTCCTGCATATACATGGTGTACCCAAAACCAAGGCTCATAAACAATTCATAATATAAATTACGTTAAATGTTTGAACTGGTAGCTATTTTCTTCTAAACTCTTCTTAATGGCAGATGATCTTCCTTACTGATGAATGCTCTTTAAACATACCTATGTACAGTCACATGTTTGCAAATGTTAATGTAATGGACTCCTTTAGATCATCTACTATTGAACTGTGGCACCTGACTTGTGCTACACTCTGTCACGTATCTGCTGTCTGCATAGATGTGTATATATTCATATTTATGTACTTGTTTGCATATACCCTATGTAGATGTTTGGCTATTGAATATCCTCTGCTTCCCCCCTCTTTCTATTACTTCTGTGACAACTGCTATTCTGTTCTAAAAATCCCACAAGTGTCCAGATCAAATGTAGGAAGGAGGGATAGAGGGGCTGCAGATAGAAACAGCCACTGGTGGAAACAGCCTCTCACTTCCCTGAGGGAAAACATCATTGTAGAGGAGTTTCAATCCTTAGAATTTAGGATCTCAACTACAGAATATGAATGAAGATATTAACTCAAAGGAGTATTGAAAAAAAAAAAAAGGGTGGATTCTGAGTGTCATACCTAGATTGTAAAGCATCCAACAGTATTTTGGCTTGCAAGATAGTTTCCTATAAATTTTTTGGTTGCATTTGCAGCATATTGGCCAAAGTGTGCCAAAACTAATAGGTATGTCTATACAGAAGGGAATGCTTCAAGTTGCATATACTTTCTCTATTTTACTAACTAGTATTAAACAGCACTTGGCAATAGCATTTAGACTTATATACCGCTTCATAGTGCTCTGCAGCACTCTCTGAGTGTTTCACAACATCAGCATATTACCCCCAGCAATCTTTGTCCTCATTTTACTGACCTCAGAAGAATGTAAGGCTGAGTCAATCTTGAGCCGGTCAAAATGGAACTGCTGGCAGTCAGCAGAGTTAGCCTGCAATACTGCATTTTAACCAATGCACCACCACAGTTGAATCAAATATTCAGTTGATTTAAGCCATTATGGTGAAGGTCAATATATATGGACACTACTGGTGGGGACTGTGGCAGTGTGGCATATAGAAGAGGATACCATAGAATATAAGAGGAAAAAATGGCAAAGAACACAAATTAATGAGCAGAATGAAAGAAAGAAAAAATAGCTATGTTGTGTGTTTCTGAAACTAAGAGAAACAAGAAAGATGTGATAGAACTTTGGATGGATGGATCGATGAATGAATTGATGAATGAATGAATGATGCAGTCAGTGAGTGTATTCTAGAATGTGAAGGTAAGAATTTGAAGGGTTTAATTATGAATGGAAAGTATGTCAATTAAAAGTATGTCAGAAAATATAAATTGGTGACATATAGATGATTGTAGGCTTCAATGAAAGTAGGAATCCATGGGGTATTGACAGTTACATGTTTCACTCCAGTGAACACAAATTATGGAAGAGCCAGGAATGAATTTTGGGGGGAAATGTGCAACATACTGAATGAATGTGATCCAGGGGAAAAATATTTTGTTATATGACATAAATGGATGGTTAAGAATGGGACAAGAAAGTACAGAAAAAGTAATGAGGCTCTGCTGAGGCACAGAATAAATGGGAATGGTGACTGATGAGCATCAGTGTAGAGAAAGTGCATTTTTTACAAGCATAAATCTTTTCATACAGAGACATGGAAAAGGAACGAATCAAAAAGCACATTGAATCTGGTTGTTGTTTTTTAAATAAAAATGACAAAATTAGTGGTAGACAATGAGATGCTCTGAATCCACCACATTTGGTAGCATCAAGAGTGCTACCAATTTGGTAGCATCATGGAAAAAATGCACATGGAATTAAAAAGAAAAGAAATAAGAAAAAAAAAGCAACTAACTGAAAGCAAAATAATTGTAGGAAGACAGAATATAAGGGCTCTTCAGCAAAGTTCATAAAGCAAACCCTTCCAGGGAAATCTATAACAGTTTTTTCTGGGTATGTCTGTAAGTCTGTGTATACACATATGCATGTATGTATCTATTTCTATCATCACTGTCTCTATTTCTATTTCTACCTCTATGTGGTTTTGTGTGTGTGTACCTGTGGCTGTGTTTGTGTGTCCACATTCCAAAGCTCCAACCTCTTGTGAGCCAAAGGATTTACATTCCACAAGTGAAGAACGTATCATACAGAGAATTGCGGTCATGTCATCTCTTGTTCTGCTCATTGAGCAATGTCTCCTGGTACATAGAAAAATAAAGGTCGGCTTCCCTACTTATTTTACTGTTTTACACAGAGAGAGGGAGGGGAGGGAGGAAGAGAGAGAGAGAGAGAGAGAGAGAGAGAGAGAGAGAGGTGGTCCCTGCAGTTAACAGGTATGAGTGTTTACTAGATTTTCATTATTTTTCTAGTTGCAAGCACTGGAAGTAGCAGTCACCCCCCCCCCCAAAGACCCTGAAATCAAAGCAGGTGTCTGTGATGAAAGTGGCTGTTCCTATTGCTATCCTGTTTAGACAGTCACCAAAGATCATATTCTGCAAAAGGAATTAAATTCATTCATTCATTCATTCATCATTACATAAATATATTTTATAAAATCTTTTCTAATTCTAAAATTCAGAATTTTTTTTTGAATTTTAGAGGAAGGATGGTTAAATATAGACCAGAGAGATTTGGACCTACACAATTATTATAATTTGAAAGGTAAAAAACTGTAGTCATGCAAGAAATCCAAATAAGGCAATGTGATACAGTACTCTGTTGCTACTGGGAAAATATTTTAATGCTTTGATAATATATTGCTGCCCCCTCCAGCATCTTGACCCCCCATGTGAGGTTGGCCCCAACCTTCCTATCCTATAAGACCTGGATCTGTCAGTTGGCCTTGGGCCCATTCAGTGGATTCCTTTTATCTCTTAGTGAGAGATAAAAAATAAGATTTCTTACATCTGAAAACAAGGAAGTCAGCTTAAATTTGCCAAATAGTTTAAAATAATTGTAAACCTTTCATGTATAACCCTAATCCTAACTAGAGGATTATAGCATTTTTCATTTACAAGATAAAAAGAGAGTTGCCTAAATTTCTGTTCTGCTGGAAAGCATAACAAGGTACTGTTTCATCTCTCCTTAAATAATTTTAAAATAACTACAACTGAATTACCTTTGTGAAAGCTCGGTGACATAAACCACACAGTTCAATCAAATAAGCCAGGGTAAAGATGGCATTCTGAATGACAAAGCTCAGCAATTTTGAAAATGGTTCCAGCAGGCTCTGTAATAATAACAGCAATAATCATAATTATGTCAGAACATTTCCATGCCTCTGCAAAATGCACAATGCACATGTTATGAAATTTTCAACCCTAACAAAGCTTTTAGTTTTCACTTGGAAGGTGCAAGGCTGTGGCTGTCCAAGTTGATTCATCTCATGGCTGATACTCAGAAATTTCCCAGCCAGTACCTTGAATGAACTTCTGGAGGATGTTTCAGGGGGAAATGGAACTTTCCCTTTGGGATAGTTGCTAGATAAATGCTGAAAGTTGGCCCAGACTGATTTTTTAAAACAAAATTTGTGAAGCTAATTTCAAGAAATGGAAAAAGAATGGCAGTGAAACTGGACTAAAAGCGCCACTTGCTGATGAAAGAAAAATCCTGCAGATCTCTCCAAACTAGCTAGTTAATCAAAAGAAGAAGTTAAAAAGGGATAAAACAAAGACACTACAGTAAGACCCCTGGAAGCTGAAATATATTATAATTAAAGAGCAAGGACATTAAAGAGGACATTACCCTTGGGATTATTGGTGAGTTGTATTGATTAACTAGAGAGAAAGATCTGAGAATATTGATATTAAAAAAGAGAGACTGGTTCAAATAAAATAAAATTTACTGGATACTGGACAATTGGAATAATAAGCAATACAAAGATGAGTGACTTATGTAAAGAAATAAAGATGGAACTTCAAGCCATGAATGAGATGTGGGATAGAATGTTGGATTTATGTACACAAATACAGAATACAGAGAAAAATCTGGAAATGACAACGATAGTAGTAGTAGTAGTAGTACTAGTACTAGTAGTAGTAATAGAAGAAGAAGAAGAGGAGGAGGAGGAGGAAGAAAGAACAAAGAAGGGGGAGGAGCCAGAAGAAAGAGAAACCAGTGAAATGGAACAAGAAGAACAATAAATAATGCAAAAGAAGAAAAAATAAACTGAATTTGAGATGTTTATGATAGATGTAATAAATAAGGGGGAGCAATACTGAGATTGGAATGCTGAAAATTAAATGGCTAGGAAATTACAGAAAGGAGATCAGAAGTGGGTGGGGATAAACTTCGACAAATGGGAGAAAAAATATCAGAAACTGATTAAGAATAGAGGAAGGATTAAAGGGAAAACCCAAAAGATGACAGAAAATGAAGCAAGCAAAGAAGCGATGACTTAATATAAAAGAGAGAGATAATGGTTAGAAATGGAAAAGAAGGGATATTTTAGCAGTAAAATATATAAAATAGATTTTGAGGAGTTTGTACTAAGAACTAGAATAAGAATAATTAAAATTGAATAGACATGAAAATAAGAATTTATAATAGATTAACCAAGCAATACAGATAAATGTTTATGGAAGATAAAAGTGATTAATATTTAAGATATGAAAAGAATACTATGTGGAACTGACAGAGAATAGACATAATTATACAGTAGGATAATGAATTATATATTTTGTTATTTACATATATAAAGTAGCAAGGTTATAATGTTATAATGTTGATACTATTGGCTACAAATATATATATATGTGTAAAAATGAGATGTTAGAGGGAAGGGAATACATAGAAAATAAAATATATGCAATAGTGGCAAATGTAATATGGGGGGAACATAAATTGGGGATAATATAAATTAAGATGGAATTTTGAATGGTCAATGAATGGTATGAATAGATTAAATTGTAAACGTGAAGAGCATAAGAAATACATGATTAAGGAAGTTAGAGATTGATTAGATGTTTTTAATGAATTAAACATTTTGTTATCCATTTATATAAGGTAATGAGGATATATTGTTACATTATTGGCTAAAGAAAATAAGATGGAAAATATACTTGTGTGAAAATGAGAAGGCAGAGAGAAGGAAATACACAGAAAATAAAATATATGTAATAATATTGGAAAGGGTATTAATAGGGGATAATACAAATTAAGATGAAATTCTGAATGATTAATGAAATGATATGAATAGATTAAACTGTAAATCTGTTGAATATAAGTATACAGTCAAGGAAGATAGAGATTGATTGACTGATATAAAATAATTTATGAGAAAATTTGGTAATAAATAATGATGTGATGTTAGAAAGCTCTATCAATGACTATGGATATGACTGATTTAAAATGTAAAACACTGGGAACCACACTGTTCTCGCAAAGATGTATTTGAATAATTAAAAAAATAAAAAACTTTTTCAAAAAAAAGGAAGAGCAAGCAACAGCACCAAGGGATCAATTTATGCCATTCTTTTGGAAACTGAAAGGCATCAGAATCTTCTAGATCCTTCTCAGAATTTCAATCACAATGCTTCATAGCAAAGGAAGTTCAACACCAATCATACACCAACAAGTTGTAGACATCTATTGGGAACCACCAGTACTCCACATGGACAGAAGTAATGTCTACATTTCATAAATAAATAAATTAGTGCTAACATTCTCCAGAAAGAGCCCCTCAAGATTGGTTTGGCTACATTTGCTAATTACTGAGCCTTGTTCTGCTAATACATCTGGTGTGAGATTTAAGCATCACTGGGCATGGGCTTCAGGGGGTGGGGTTGAGCCTGTGCATTGGCTATCTTAACTATTATGGATGGATCTCGGCTGCTGTTTTTATGGGCTGCGGCTTTATGTGCATTTTGAGGGAGGGAGACATGTTTTTTCTATTTTTAATAATTGTTAATATTGTTAGTTGCCCAGAGTCATCAACCAGAGATAGGCAGCAATATAAATTGAACAAACAAATGAACATTGTAAATACAAGAAAATACAAATGTACAATCATATAATAATAAATGAAACCTTGGTGGTTTCCAATATCATTCATAACAGCAGTAGCACTTAGACTTATATACCACTTCCCAGTGTTTTACTACCCTCTTAAGCAGTTTGCAGAGTCAACATGTTGCCCCCAACAGTCTGGGTCCTCATTTTACCCACTTCGGAAGGATGGAAGGCTGAGTCACCCTTGAACCTGATGAGATAATGCTATTCTTCTGGACAGTTCAGGGGATTGAAAGTGGGGAACAATGTTATGGTGATTCTTCTCCTTCCTCTAGGTCAGTTCCAGTTCCAGTTGGTGTTGTGTGGGTGTGGAAGGGAAGGGAAGGGAAGATCTAATCCAAAGCCTCTTTTCTGAAAAGTTCCTCAGGGTTTTAATATCTCCTGCTCTTGTTTAACATCTACATGAAGAAACCAGGTTCATCTGTGGCAGGGGGTGAAGTCTCATCAGTATGCTAATGATACTTATTTATACACCCATGACAGCCATAGCATAGCTACTATTGATTTGATCCACAAGGTAGATGCTTTCTATGGGAATTGTTGTGTTGTTGACTGATATTATACTATTATTATAACTGGTTGTGCAGTCAGCCAGCTGTATATGCTAGATTTGGCATTTTTATCTACCTATTGAATCCTTCCCAAGGACCTGGCATAGGCAGATTTTTTAAAAATTATAATTAGGACATATTACATTTTACTATTAAGGTAGCTGCCTAGAATCATTGCTGAGAGATGGGTGGTCATATAAATGGAAATAACAAACAAGACACCTGAACAAATTCTATTTTTGCTTCAGTTATTCTCTTTATCCAGGAGAACTGTAAAATGTAAAAGCTGACATAGAGAGTAAATACAGATGCTCAATACATCTTTTTAAATAAAAACAAATATTGCTGCATCAGTATTAGAATAGCTATTTAGCTTCCCACTGTTTCCCTTTTAACTTACCCTGGCAGCACTACTGGTGGGAATCTTCAGCAAACAGATCATTATCCTTACACTGGAATCCAGTGAACACTTCAGGCAAAGAAGGACACAGAGGAATTACAAGCTATTCTTCACATGTTCATTCAGTATTTAGGAATGTCAGATTTATCAAAGAAAAGCAGAGCTGCACAATCAATAAACACAGAATGGCGAATTCAATATAATTCCTGGTTTCCAAAAAAACCCTATATCTTAATTTAAAAAAAAAAAAGAGAGAGAGGGAAGCCAAGTTCCTAGCTCTCATGTATGAAAGAAATGCTTGAAAGAATGCGAGAAACACTACGGAAAACTTCAGAGACCAATGGTGCAGAGCTATAGAGTTGGAGCAGACTGGGCAAATAGTGCTTGGTCACCTTCTCTGAAAGCAATGTAGGTCTTTCAAAGGTGCCTATACCTTGATTTTTGCTGATAGCAGGTAAACTATGATACTGGGAAGGCATAGATACAGATTAAACACCAACAAGGTAATGATATACCTCCTAGGGACAGGGATAGCTCATTAACCTGGCATCACTGGCCAGTACACATCCTTAGATAAGAACGTATGTTCAACATTGTGCCCGGCTTGCTCCACAGTCACTGATGCCAAAAGGTGGGCAGAATCCTTAGTGCCAACATATGCATTGGAACTGCCTTATTAATGGCATCTGCCAGAGCAAATGAACAGACCCACCTTTGCAGCCATTATTTCCTATCTTTGCACCCCCCAAAAAAAAAAAAATCCAAGAAAAAATTATGGTGCCCAATGAGGAACAGCACACCCTTCTCATTTTTTACCTCCATTTAATCCCCACCCCACCCACCCACACAAACATGAAAAGTAAACATTTGACCAAAATACATACACATAAATCAAAATATATGTAGCACAGGGTAAAATAGAAGTTAATAGATAGCTGATTTATATGTCTGGTGTTGTTTACAGTGACTGGATGCAATGTTTGCCTCTCAAAAATTTCAGACACAAGCCTCTCCCAGGATATACCAGAATGAAATTAGATTATATAACTCTACCTTA
Source organism: Laticauda colubrina (assembly GCA_015471245.1). Lineage (NCBI taxonomy): Eukaryota > Metazoa > Chordata > Lepidosauria > Squamata > Elapidae > Laticauda > Laticauda colubrina. The sequence goes on from BLBF01000005.1 coordinate 13,012,018, forward strand.
AGGGGCAAAACACATGGTAATTTGGTAAAGAAAGTTTGAAACTGGTTGCTGATTGTAGTCCAAAGATTGCTTGGGGAATCCATGGGCAAAGCTTCCATAAATGTAGCGATGTTTTCCAAGCAACGTAACATTCCACCTCCTGCTGGCAAATTCTTTTTGTTGTTTAAACCCTGAGAAAACAAGTAAGCCATTCAAGCAAAAGATAAACAGGAAGGTATTTTCATTTTGTTTAAAATATGTATATATCTAAGCACTTCAAATTTTCTCCTCACAAATCTGCTACAGTAGGCAGTCTTTTTGCTTCATGGCTAACAGAGTTAAATCTTTTAAGAAGAAAAAGAGCAGAAAAAGATTTGAACGTGCCTGTGTAGAGAAAGAAATTTTTCATGTTCACTCAATGCCCTTTGATAACATTTATCACTGTATCCTTCTGGACTGGGTTTGGGGTTTAAGATGGACTGGGTTTGGGGTTTAAGATGGGCTGGTTTGGGGGTTTAAGATGGACTGGGTTTGGGGTTTAAGAGTGGGGGAGGCACAATGTTCACCTCCTTCCTCCAAAGCCAGTTTCATTTGGTGTTGGTGGGAGGGAGATATCTGGCCTGGAGCCTTGCTTTTCAGGTTTCCTTGGGCCTCTACACTTATGTTAATATCATCAGTATACTGAAGAGATACATCACTACCATGGCTCAACCAAGCAATTGATATCACAGCTGAAGGCTATGGAGGATTCGATGAGATAGAACAGGCTTCAATTCAAGCCAGCAAGACAGAAACTATGAGTTATAGGTCTCTTTAAATCTGGAGACTTTTCATATTTAGTTCTGGATGGGGCTGCATTTGAATGGGATTCATTTCAGGAACCTGAAGCCCTGTTGGTTTCAAGGGGCTTTATTCAAAAAATCGGTATACGATTGCAGTATGATCTATATGCTACAATGAACTACTTTCACTTCCTTTCCCTTCCTAGCCTTGGCATTTTGCAATCATCTATCTAAGTGAAAGGGAACAATGTTTGTTTGTTTATTTATTTATTTTTGTCAATTGCTTACAATAGGTATAAGTAAAAACATAGTTATGAATACATGGATACATATAAGAAAAATTAAAAAAATATAAAAGAAACAATAGAACAGGAATGGTAGGCACGTTGATGCACTTATGCATGCCCCCTACAGACCTCTTAGGAAAGGGGTGAGGTCAATAGTAGACAGTCTAAAGTTTGAGGAAGAAACCACAGAGTCAGGTAGAGTATTCCAGACATTGACCACTCTGTTGCTGAAGTCGTATTTCCTGCAATCAAGTTTGGTGCGGTTAACCTTGAGTTTGTATCTATTGTGTGCTCGTGTTGTTATGATTGAAGCTGAAGTATTTATTGACAGGTAGGATATTGCAATGTATGATTTTATAGTGTAGCTCTAGATTTTCTAGGTCTAGAATTTCGAGTCTGGTGGCATAAGATATTCTGCAACAAGGAGAGGAGTGGAGAACTCTTGTGAAATATTTCTGGACTTTCTCAATTGTGTTAATATCAGATATGTAATGTGGGTTCCAGACTGATGAGCTGTATTCGAGTATTGGTCTAGCAAATGTTTTGTATGCTAGTTAGTAGTGTGATATTACCAGAGAAAAAGCTACATAAGATTAGATTAACAACCCTTAACACCTTTTTGGCTATGTCGTTACAGTGGGCACTAGCACTTAGATCATTAGAGATGAGTACTCAAAGATCCTTGACAGAGTTTGGATCATCAACAAGGTCTTGACTATTCAGCCTGTATTTTATTTTCTGATTTTTTTTTGCCAATATGTAGGACAGAGCATTTATTTGTTAAGATTTGAAGTTGCCATTTGTTTGACCATTCTGATACATAGTCAAGGTATTTTTGAAGGGGAGCAGTATTGTCTGTGGTATTCAATAGCTTTACATTATCAGCTAAGAGAATGCAGTTGCTCTTAATATGATCACCAAGATCATTTATGTAGAATATGAAAAGAGTTGGTCCTAGAACACTGCCTAGGGGGACACCACTGTTGACAGATACAGAATTTGATAGGACGCTCCCAATGTTGACCATTTGTTGTCTGTTTGACAGGAATGCTTCTATCCAGTTATGCAGGTGTCCAGAGATACCATAAGATTTTAGTTTTAAGAGTAGTTTGTCATGTACCACTGAATCAAAGGCTTTACAGAAGTCTATGTAGATTGCATCTATTGCTTTGCCCTGATCGAATTGTGTAGTCCATATGTTTTTGCAGTGTAAGAGTTGCATATATGTGATAGGATGTTCCTTTAGAGTTTGTTCTATTATCAGATAGACATGAATGACTACTTTCAAGAGTGAAAAAAAGGATGTGTTTATTCCATCACAACATGGGCAACTTTTTTTCAGCCCAGTCCCCATATCTCAAAGCAATTGCAATTTTGCAATAATTGCAATCTGGGGTTGTTGGCTTTCCTTCCTCATTCTTCTTCCCCCCTGACCAGATGTCTGCTGATAAAGAAACAGGTTTCTCTAGCCAGCAATCTGAATAGTTCTTTTTGTAAAAGGGTTTGGAAATTAAACTAAGGGCTAGATTCAGCCTTCGGGCAACAGAATACCCACTCCTATGTTACACAATTGAATAAATGGCTTCAGCTTGCTGCAGTACAAGCAAACTTTAGAATGGAAAATACTGTATAAGGATAGAAAATGAACCACTTGTGCAACACATCTGATGGGAAAATAAAATATGAACCTCTTTCTATTATTTTAGAATAGACTGACCTCTAAGAGTTGGCTCAATGCAGCTATAGAACTCAGCTCACTGAAATCCATAAGAGAGGTGGCCAAGGTTCGTAAAAAGCTTCCATCTGCAAATGACAATTGTTTTAGTGGGATTTCATGTGAACATAATGCAGTCTCAGAAATAAATTATAAGCACAGAATATTACCCTTGATGTTGCTCTGAAACAGCTGTGGAAATATACCATTGGGAGCAAGCTGATGGAAAATGCAACGCAGAAACTGCTTTGCCACACCTGCAGCATTTCCTGGAATCATCATACTGTTGGGTAGATTAAAGTAAAGGAAGAAAGAAAGAAGGAGAAAAATACTGTGATCTTACTAAACTATTTCATTGTGAAGGAACCAACAAGAACACAGGTGAGCATTCATTAAGAATCAGATTATTCGTACTTTACAGCATGAAAGAAATAAGAACTAGAAAAAATAAAACAACAATCCTTTGAAAGATCTAATATAAAACTATTGTTATTTGTTCTAAATGGTAGCCATTTCATCCACCAGTGTGAAGACGTTTCCATCAAACAAAATTATTTTTAATCCAAACATAGAAGTGTAAAATAACCCTTTCATACAGTGCCAGAATGCCTTGGATGTCACACAAACATTGATTTGGGGTTTTTTGGGGTTCTGAATCATGTGGGTTGCCTCAATAAATAGAAAAGGCTTTCTGGCCCAGGAAGTAGAAAGGCCAGGCATGTATATTTGTTCTTCCTCTCTCAATCCCAGTTCTGTGTTGATTAAACACATAAGTGGGATATCATATAGGTAGATCATATAAGATGTTATTCTATAAGCAGAACAGCACAGGTGTGATCTAATACTAATAATTTTCTGTCATATGTTTTATATCACTACAAAATGCAGCACTGTATTGAATTTGTACTCTATGTGGTAAGAGATATTATCAAACAGTAAATAATCAAATCAAGAAAAATTGGTATCCATGTGTCTTTTTTCCTTTTTCTATAAGTATCTTATCCTATTACACTTATGATGTGCAATTACTGTGGAATGGCTTCTTTCTGTGCCACTCAGTTAATATCAGAAACTCCAAACTACCAGAAATAAATCCATAACATGATTACTTCTCATGGCACAATTATCACATGCTAAATATAGACATGGGTGGAACTGGGTTATGGATTTCTCCTACATGATCTGAGATTCCAGATGTTATCTAACAAAAGACATCATGTTATGTAGCTCCTTAATGAAATGTATGAGAGATATTCAGGAGTTCCCCATATTTTTCTAGATAGCTCCCTATTTCTGTACTAGTTTATGGAAAGATTAGATTTACTGTATAGTGCAGTGCTTTGATCCAAAATTATTTATTTATTTTTCATATTTCTAAACAACCCATCTCTCTCAAACAGGGGCTATATTATGCATCTAATATCACTATTCTGTTTTGGTTCAAAATAAAATATTCATAAAAATGTTTATACTTTTGTTTGTTCTGTAGGCCTGTTGCAAAAAACAAAAAATGATTATCATTATACTGTACCTTTCTGCTTGATTAGAGAAATTGGTACTTGAAGCCAACCTATGAGGGGGGAAAAGGCCAGGGGATGGGAAGGGAGAGAATTAAATAAACATGTCATTTTTTTTCAATAAAACAGTTGGAATTGATTATGCAATCAAATAAAAATTGAGCTAAGATGACTTAGCTCAACAATCTTTTGTTAGAAAAAAGCTGCCACAATGGTTTTGTAAAAGGGCAATACTGGAGCATTCTCTGATAAATCTACTTCTCCTTATAAGAATAGAGAAGGGTGTATAGTTTGTATGCAAGAGATCCCACTTACGTTAATAGTATTTTCAGTTAAAGCTGGGAGATTCCCAAGAATGGTAATTTAGGGACACTAATGTAGGCAACAGGAATCTAAATTGTGAGATCTGATAAGAGGCACTTTCCTTTGCTGCTCCTCTTTTCTCAAAGGTATCAGTTTTTTATTTGCCCTTTGGTTAAAGCACGTATGGTTATCCTGGTTATCCTGGCACAAATTTTCCCTGTCCAGGAAAGTCTGAGCAGCAATTGTTTAAGTCAGATAGCTCATTTAAAAAGGTGCTTATCAAATATCATGATGGTTTTCTGTGCTCTCCTTCACACAGAAAATGGTAGATATGGAAAAGGCTTAGATGATACGACAGTGTAATATCAATTCAGCCTTCTCCTTGGTATCAATCAGCTGGGTGGCTCAGGAAGTAGATAGATCTACTATCTCTTAAAGCAACTTTCATGTTTTCAAGGTTCATTCCATTCCATTTCATTTAGGGTTGCTCAAATAGTAGGTGCAGTAGAAATATGTAGATGCATTGGAAACAATGCTGAATTCACTTTTTATTTGTAAACCATTAATCTGTAGAAGGAAGGAAGACATGAGAAGAAAAATGAAAATTTATACCTTCCTACAGATTGCATAATATCCAGCAACAAAGGAGCAGCCAAATCTGGGCTGAGATGAATGAATGTGGAGAGAACTACTATAGCCAGACCCAGTGTTTCTTCATCATACTCCTCCAGGATGGCTCCACAGTCATGGCATCTGTAAGAAAATTAGAGGACAAAATGCAATATTACTATATAAAAATCACATTACATTGCTGCAGTGATTATTCCCTAAGTGAGGGAATTATGGGTTGCAAGGAAGGAGACAAGTTAATTTTGTAACAATAAGAAGTTTGTTTTTGATTTCTTCCAGCTTTGGCTACTGAATGGGATGTAACTCATGTACTGCCAAGAGATTACTTTCAAATTTCTGCCAAGGTTCTATAATGTCTGATCTTAAGGGACTTGTCTAATGCAGATGAGATGAGGCAGAATATTACTGACTGTATAAAAAGACCTGGAAAACCAGTACATTCTTGGCCCAATGGGGATGTTTGATTAATTTGATCAACCACTCACTAATGTCTCCAACAGATTGTGATGTTTGAACTTAATAGGATTGTACAGACAATTTTCCTTTTCCACAACAGCAGGAGAAAATGCCAACAAGGTCATGAAAATCAATCTCATTTAGTCCGGTTTACTACCTGCTGCCAAAGCTTTTAGAAAACAACCAGAAAGACTGCCTGAAATAAATTAACCTTACAGGATATTTCTCATTTATCAATGATGCACCCCTTTCACTGCTGTTCCACCAACAAATTATGCAGTCAGGTAACTTTGATTATTAAATATTTTCTTCTTGTATTTAGAGGTACATAAAATGAGATAATGAAGTATTTTGTTTGAATCTATCTGGAATGATAATCATTTTTTTTTTCATTTTAGAAATTCTGTCTTATCTTTCTATTAAAAATAATCAAGGAAGCTGATAGGCATGAAATAACTCAACAGCCTCTACTAATCATCACCCCCCTATCTATCATCAGATTTCTAGGTGCTATCCAGCTGTGGGAAGTAAAGGCCAAAATGGCCACAATGGTGATAGGAGCACTCGGGGCTGTGATTCTAAGCTGGGGAAGTGACTCCAACAAACTCTAGGAACAACACTGCAGCAGTGTTGGGATTCAAATTTTTTTACTACCGGTTCTATGGGCTTGGCTTGGTGGGCATGGCAGGGGAAGCATACTATAAAATCTCCAGTCAGAGGTGGCATTTGCCAGTTCTCCGAACTACTCAAAATTTCCGCTACCGGTTCTCCAGAACTGGTGAGAACCTGCTGAATACCACCTCTGCACTGCAACTCTCCAGAACTGTGCAGTGCTCAGAATAGTTAGGATACCATGCATATCCCTCAAATTCCCAATCTTCTGGTGGAGGACCCATAATTGAGGAAGACATATACACCATAGGTGTCAGAAGGGAACTACACAGACACAAATAGACACAGACACACACACAGAGTATGGAGTGTTTTTTCTTTCATTTAAAAATGAATTTGTTTCTCCAAGCACTTCTTTCATTTCCCTATCTATTTAATGAGCTACAGTATATTCCTCATTGTTGATTATGTTATTAATTACATGGATTTTAGCATTTTGTTAGTGTTTATCTCAATGCAAACCATGCTGAAATTGATATTAAAATGAAAAATAGTAGATAACATATTATAAACAAAGGTTTTGGAAGTGATGTTTGTGGGTAACATTCTATAAATGCTTTGATCAAAATAGGGAAAGATTTAGATGACTAGAAATAATCTTAAGTTTATAATTTCCCTATCAATTGCTTAACTTTTTATTTTATTTGGTATGTTTATTTTAACCACATGGCTGAAAATTAAGGACTATCATACAATTTTCATTTCCACCCCTCTCTTCTTTTTTGGCTTTCACCGGGGAAGAGAGTTTAAACCCCTACAACAGAAAAACACCTTATACTCATACTGGACAGTATTTTTATGCTGTATTTCTAGTAGTGTTTTTCATACCATTTGTTGTTTTTGTCCACTTCTCGGAGAAAATATTCTGAAAATCCAATAGTGTAAATACAAATAATTCCTTATCTACATTCCATCTCTGTATCTTGAAGAACCAAAAGTTTTTATGCGCTGCCATTTTAATTTTTCTTAGTGTAAAGCATTAACAAAATATCCAGATAATTATTCTGGTTTCACTTCAATGACAAAATATTATTATCATTATTATTTTGCTGTTGTTGTCATTGTCATTAATAAATCAGCCCTTCAAGCTTATCATTGGTCTTAAATGGCAAGAACTAGAAGAAATATGAAAATATTTACTTGTCTGTCATCATGGTAGGCTGATCATCAATAAAATCTTCTGGTGCTGGAACAAACATACTAACAATGCTAGGTGCTGACAGCAAGCTTGATTTTGTGGCACCTGTAGAAAGAGGGAGAATATGCAAGAAAAAAGGAGAGAAGAACTTCATGATAAATCAAAATTATATATTTTTGTCTCATTTGATTAAATATAAAGAGCTATAATGTTTTTAAAGTGAACTTTCAGAATTTAAACAATTGCTCTGCTGAGGAGAAGCTTTATAATTTAAGGCAACAGTTTAAAGTTTTATTTATTTGTCTATCCTAAAAATCACAAAGCAAACAATCAAGAAGATGTAGCAGTTTTCATTTGCAACTTGTTTCAATTGAACAATCAGTTTTCCACATGAAGTTGACCTGAAACATTTTTCACTTTAAAGAAACAGCAAGGACCAAAAAGTTTGTTCATCAAGAAATGGCAAAAGATTTTCATTAAATCTCAGGAGTTGAAATTAATCTTAGTATTGTATGGCAGAAATCTATGAAAGTAAATTCATCATTTGTATGTAGAGTGCTTAGAAGCATAAGGAAAAAATGCAATTACAAATAGGTCATTATTATACTGGCAGAATGCTTTAAGAAACCAAGAACAAGCTGACCAATATAATCCTATGGAGAAAATCAGATCTTTTTTTTTTCCTTTTCCTTTTTCTTGTTTTAAATGAGATTTTAAAAAGTTATCCTGAAATTTGCACATTTAATGTTTGAAGAAGTAAGGAATGTGAACATATCTACACAACCCATATTCAATGGTAATTATACTGGCATAATTTTACATGCCCTATTATACAAACAAAATTGCTAATTTTTCACGTTTACTACTTTATTACAATAATCTGAAATCATATATTCATGTGTGTTGCTAAAATGGACAAAATAAGAATCAATGACTGATTTAGACAAAATATTTCTTGTTCACAAACATATTCTTCATAAGAAGCTGCCAATGGTCCTTCTGAGCTTCACAATAGATACTTGATGTTCAGACTGCTTTAATAACAGTAACCATCCATTCTGAAAGTCATATTGATGTATATATCTTGTCTTGCCCAAATTATTTCTTTGTGACATTGCTCTGAATATTTGCCAAGACATTATGTGGCTAGATACTGCATTCAAGCAGAAAACAGTTAATGCATGGGATGGAAAGGCAACCTTTTCAAAAGAGTACACATTCTGTACACTTAGGCTAATGAATAATGAAATAAAAACTCTTCAAAGCCCTTTACAGAAGTTAGAATTGTTCTATGTTTCAAGAATGGAAGCAATTCAATTTCCTATTTTTTTTAAGAGAAGCAATATATTTTGTTAGCAATCATTGTAACAGAATATTGAGATTTACTTAATTATCAATTCCTCCAGTTTCAGATACAAAAACCATGCAAAGTAAATAAATTGTTCAGTTCAAAAAATATCAAGACCACAATTTCGATTTGTATTAACTAGGAACCTTAGTTGTTAAATCTTCACAGAAAAATCACAGCTGAATAGATCCTGAACTAACCTCTTATTCTTAATGGTTGTCCCTCTAGGTCAGGATTTAGGCAAACTGAGACATTGCACGGTCTCTTCCCATGCTGTATCTGTTCTGTGGATAGAGAGAGAATTTCAGTCCCCATTGGGTTTCACTGGGGAGAATTGGCTGCAGAGCTATTTTAATAATAAAAACACCAACTATACATAACAAAAAACACAACTTTCTGTCAACCAACTGGGAAATGAATGTTTGGAAACACAGGAAACTTTGATCAAAGAAAAAAATGTCAGTACTTTTGTTTCTACTTGGAAACCATTTCTGGACTTTGTGCTTGAGGTGGAAGAAAATGAAACTTTGATTTTGGGTTTTACAATTACAAAGATTTGTTGTTATAGAAATGGCTAATTTATACTATTATGTAAAAGTAAAAAGTTGAGGTTTGATGTTGCTGTCTTATTCTACTGCACCAAAGGGAGTTGGAGGTCAATGCCTTTCCGTCACCTTCTTTTCTATACTTCTCCCTTCCCGTTGCCTATTTTCCTACTATTTACTTTTGTATTTTACATTATTTTCTAAAAACTGTAAACTATAAATAGTGTGTGTGTACATAAAGTGTCTGTGTCTGTGTGAGAAACAGGAAACAGTCCTATACCAAGTCAGACTTTTCCATATAACCCAACTACTTTAAATTGGCTAGCACTAGATTGCCCGCTTTTTTTGGCAGAGAGATTTTCTCATTTCTTGTTAGCTAATCCTTTTGGTTGAAGACACTGGATGTTTGTTCTTGGGGGGAGTTCTTTGTATATTAAATATGTGCCCTTCAGTTAAGCTATGGTTCCACCTTCTCCAGATGAGTCAGTTTTCTCACTAGCAAGTTCTTAAATATTAATAAGAAAGAACATTAGAAATGTCAACCAGTCAAGTATAAAGACCTGATTATTATGAATCTAAAATGCCTTTGACTTTTGGGCTGAATGCTCTGCTATTCCTATCAAATTCTAGTAATGATGAAGTAGTCAGAGGTTTGCTTTTTAATCACAAATTAATTACTGACTTAAATATTTAAAGAACACTTAAGTTCACAAAACATGCAACATGCAAAGACTAACAAGAAAAAACAAGTGCATACCAACAAGAAAAAATGAAAAGTCTAATCATGAAGGTACTATGTACAGTAGGTGATTATTTTAATACTGAAAAAGAGGAGAGAAATGTTTGAAATAAAGTATGAAAAAAGACTGAGACTATTAAGTCATCTCAACAAAACAAAATAATTTTTCTGAACCGAAGACAATTGGGCAAAAATGATAATGAACCAGCAAAGACAACCAGAATGGAAAGATGATTTCTTATCATAAATATAAGTTGCCCTGTGAAAGTGACTTATAAGTCACAAAATGACTTATACTGAAGTGACTTATACTGAAGGTTTTTTCCAATATCATTTTTAAGGTGATTCAGCTGCTCAGTAAGATTTATCTTTGCCATATTTTTTCCTGCCATAAAATGATATTCATTCTGAAGATTACAATGAAGCCTGTAGAATGAGAGCTTTTCCTGGTCTGTGAAACCCAAGTCCCATATTATAGTTTAAGGCTTCATCTAGTAATCTAGATTCTAGCAAGAAAATTAAGCAAATCACACAACTACCACACGACCAATCCACTGAAATAAAACAGTGCTAGCTCATTTTAGTGAACAGAGCCAGTATGGTCTAGTGCCATGATGTCACCTATGGCACATGTGCCGTAAGTGGCATGCAGAGCTACTTCTGCTGGCACTCGAGCCATCGCCTAGAACTGATCCACTGCGCATGCATGTGCACCCCCGCCAACCAGCTGATTGTCAGGTATTTTCCATGCATGTGCAGGGGGAGATGTATGTGTGGGAGATGCACATACATGTGCAGGGGGTATGGTGTGCACAAGGGTCATGTGCGCATGCGCAGAGACATGCAGTGCAGGGGGTCACATGCATGTGTGCAGAGGCATGCTGTGAGCACATGGGGGTCACAGGGGGCGCATGCACAGGGGGCGGGGGATCACGCAGGCATTGCGTAGGAATGCGTACACACACTTTTGGCATGTGACAATGAAATGGTTAACCATCACTAGTCTGGTGGTTAAGGCAATAAGCTAGAAACTAGGAGACTGGGAGTTCTAATTTTACCTTAAGCACAAAGTCAGGTACGTAATTTTGGGCTAGTCCATCTCTTTCGGCTCTTAAGAAAAGGGCAATGAAAAACGTTGCTTCATGGTTGTCAACCATGGAGGCCATGATACATCCTAACAGACTGGATTTAGGCAAAATGATTAAATACAAGGATCTATTAGATGCCCAAGGGAGACTAAAATCAAACCATGAATTAAAAGAACAAGGAATTACAACTGATTGGTGGCCATATCTCCAAATTCAAAACAGATACAAAACAGATTCAGACGAATTTGAGTTTGATATGGGACAAAATCAATTGGATAAGATATTAATTGGACCAGAGCAAAAATTTATATCCAAAGCTTATAGATACTTACTAGATTTTAGAATGGAAGAAGAAAGAGTAAAAAATACGATGATAGCATGGGCACAGAATTTCAGTTATAATATAAATTTAGATGAGTGGGAAAAATTATGGAGTATAAATTAACAACGGCCGCAACATACAAGGAAAATGTATATAAAATGTTCTGTCGGTGGCACTTAGCCCTGACAAGATTAGCCAAGATATATTCGAATGCCAATCCAAAATGTTGGAAAAGCCAACAAGTTGATGGTTCCTACTATCACATGTGGTGGCTATGCCCTCAGGCCAGGACCTGTTGGAATAAAATTAGGAACTGAACACAAGAAATTATTGGATGCCAAATTGAATTCAAACCGGAAATCTATTTACTTGAGATTATTCAAAAACAATACCCAAAAAGGTAAAATATTTAATTTTACACATTTTGACAGCGGCCAGAATAGCTTATGTGCAAATATGGAAAGAGCAGAGGATTCCAACTGAAGAATTAATTAAACAAAAAACAACAGACTGTGCTAAAATGGACATGCACACAGTTAAAATGGGAGAGAAAGAAGAATTAGAATACTACTCGATTTGGCATAGATGGTACATATGGCTAGAAAAAGAGAGGTAAGAATTAGAAAAGATGATTAAACAAGAATTCTCAAGAAAGTGACACACAAGATATAATAGGATAGACAGAAGGTTCAAAGATGTCTAATAATAAGTATAATATATGTATTAAGGATAGGTATGAATAGATGTTAAAAGAATAAGACAATATTAAAGATGTATAATAATAAGTGTAATATAAAGGCAATATGTATTGATGATTAATGATAAAGACAGATAATATAGATTAAGATAGGTACAAATAGATGTTAAAGTATAAGATAATATTATATGTGGATGTCAATACTGTTGAAAAAGTACCTAAGATTTGTACTGGTGGAAAATAATAAAAAATTTTGAAACAAAAAATTTTTGGAAAAAATTTATTGGAACAAAAAAGAAAAGAAAAATGTTGCTTCCAAAACTGCAGAGATTACATAAGGCAGTCAGCAGAAGTTAACAATTATTTGAAGGAAGGAAAAAATGCAAATTATTGTAAATCTACTAAATTCCTGATAGAATCTAAGGAATGATCATTTGCAAGAGCTTTGGAATTTCTCTCCAATTTCTTCCAAGGCTAGGGAATTTTTGAATTATTTTTTCAGTTGGTGCCTAGGTATTATGAACTGTTTATTCCTCTGGGTCTTTTTTGTTTGTTTGTTTGTTTGGGGTTTTTTTTTTAGGCTTTGCAATGGCATCTGAAGTGGCTTCTGAAGATGATTTTTGGGCTTGCTCTCAGACTTTGCACACATATCAAAGGTTGCCTGTAACAGAATTCAAATCCCAACACACTCTCCACTATTATTAGAGCTTTATAAATCCTTTCCTGCCCTTGAGATATAATTGGGTATCAAATTATGGGAAATACATCTCAAGGAAAAATCTGGGGAAAGCCATTTCCTACACCATTCAGAACTCAATTACTGCCATCATCACTCCATCCCAAAGCCTCAGCGCAGATCCTGTTCCATCATTTCAATGGTTAGCGCACTTAGTCTGGTAGAAAATTATAGTTTGCATAATAGAAATGTATAAAATGATACATAGTATGTAGAAAGTGCATGTATGGAATCTGCAATCACAAGTTGCAGTGCTGTATGACTTTCAGTGCCAACTGTGAGGAAATGCAAGTTGCTATTTCATCTCATTCTATTGTAAGCTCCCCATAGGATTACAGCCTGGCTACAGTGGCACCAAGATGAAAGGTTAGACAGACCTTTAGTTTCATCCAGCATGCATCCTTCTATGTTACTGAGACTTCTAAATACTCCTATTTTAATTAATAGATTGTTTATTATGTCAAGAAGAAGACCTCCTGAAAGGCTCCTCATGGCAAGCATGCATAAAGGGGATTTCTGCTGCTTGCAGAATTGTTGCAGGCCTGTAATTATTTTTTATATAATTCATTCCACATCATATTGCACAAAGCCAATACAAATCTTCATAACAAATACAATTCCACATATAATTTTGCTGTTCATAGATATGCAGATGGTTAATTTATCAAAATGGTTAAATTAAATATCCATTTCTGACACCCAGATATCAAGATTTGATATAGGAACATTTCAAGGCTGAAATTATCCTAATGCTTCCATTCTATTGTTGAAGACCCAGAGTTTTATTGGCAGATAACCGCAGTTAAAGCCCATGTCACACTGCCCAACGGATGCAAAAAGGACACAGCGGATGAGCAAAATGTTCCATCCGTTGTTATCCGCTCTCAAAAGGGGCAAAAATTTGCATAACTGGAGCGGATAACACGGATGCGGGGAGAACGCAGGGTGGATGTAAAGTGGATGCGGAACGGAAGCCCAGCGGATGGGAGCGGATGGGAGTGGATGGCGCATCCGCAGGGCTTCTGTGGGGCTGCAACGAAGCAGACGCGGAACGGATACAGCGGATGCAGAATGGACGTGGAAAGGATGAAGCGGATGCACAGCGGATGAAGCGGATGCAGAGCGGAAGCCTAGCGGATGCACAGCGGAAGCCTAATGGATGCCTGGCGTTAATTGCGCATGCGGGGAGGATGCATTGCGTCAGCCCCACGGATATAACGGAAGCATCTTGGAAGCAGGTCACCATTCAGAGGAAAGACCTGCTGCCGGATGGATTGGCTGCCTTGCCTGCCCTGCCTGCATGTCTGCCTGCCAGCCTTGGTGCCAGCCTTGTTGCCAGCCGGTCTGCCTGCCAGCCTTGCTGCCTGCCTTTCTGTCAGCCTTGGTTCATGTCTGCCTTCCAGCCTTGGTGCCTGCCTGCCTGCCTGCCAGCCTTCCTGCCAGCCTTGGTGCCTGCCAGCCTTCCTGCCAGCCTTCCTGCCAGCCTTGCTGTCTGCCTGCCTGCCAGTCTTGGTGCCTGTCTCCCTGCCAGCCTTCCTGCCAGCCTTCCTGCCAGCCTTGGTGTATGCCTCCCTGCCAGCCTTGCTGCCAGCCTTGGTTCCTGCCAGCCTCCCTGCCAGCCAGCAACCCCACAACCATGCGGAAGCACAGCAAGCCTCAGCCATCTTCTGCCAGCCCTGGCAAGAGGGACAGGACTACCACCCCGCCCCCTGGCCCTCACTCTGGTTCTGCTGAGGCTTCTGCAGCATGGGCTCGCTCTTCTGGGGCTGGGGCTTCTGCTGCTTCTGCTTATGGAGGAGCTGATGACAAGCACTCCAGCACCAGACACCTCCACAGCACCTGGAGCCTCCACCCCTGAGACTGAGCGACCAAGAGGAGTGCCAGAGACTCATTATTGTTTTATACCTTGTTGTTAATAAAGTCTATTTATGATTCACACATTTGCTTCATTTTTTTTTTGAATAAAGTCTTGGTGGAAACTTTTAGAAGTGGTTTAAGCCTTTGCATGCTTGTGGGATGGCTTAAGATAGCTGTGGGATGGGCAGGGATACCTGTGGGATGGGCAAGGATACCTGTGGAATGGGTAATAGCTGTGGGATAGATAAAACTCCAGTGCAAGCATAGTGGGACTGTATGGTCCACCCTCCCAGCTGCCACACCTATGACCCTTTATTATCAATAACAATGTAATAATTATCAACACATGTCAACATAAACACAACTCTTTATTAAACACCCTGTTCATTGTAGGCCAACCAAACATACATGGCCCAATCTCATCCGAGTGATGAGACAGGCTGAAGGAAGCATCCATTAAGCATCTACCATCCTGTCTTGCCACTCCACTGCTCCAGCTGGGGAGTTGCACCAGTGTTTCAGGAGGTTGCGCTGCTTCTTCGCTTCATGTGAGGCTCTGTTGGGGCCTTGCACATCCTCAATGTCGATCAGGTTTCGCCCTTGCCTCCATTCCCCAGGCTCCATGTTCCCATTGCCTTGCTGGAGGTCCACGAGTCTGTTCTGCAAGACTGGGTAGTAGGTGCGCATGAGATTGTGCAGGATGCAGCAAGCTTCCACGATGCTCCTCACAGTCTGTGAGTGATGCTGCATGGTGGTGAGAAGTATCTGGAACCTGTTGGCCAGGATGCCAAAGGCGTTCTCCACCACCCGCCTTGCCCTGGACAGCCTGTAGTTGAAGATCCTCTCTTCACGGGTGAGGAGTCTGGAGGTGTAGGGCTTCATGAGGTAGGTTCTGAGGGAGAAGGCGTCATCCCCCACGATGAAATAGGGCACATCTTTCTTGTTGTTGGGCAGGGGTTCTGGATCTGGGAAGCCCACGATGAGGTTGCATTCCAGCCCCTCCTTGAGGTGACTGTTGTTGTATACCTGGGCATCTGAAGATGAGCCGTAGCCTGAAGCATCGATGTACATGAACGTGTAGTCAGCATCGACCATGGCAAAGAGGATGATGCTGAAGAAGCCCTTGGAGTTGAAATAAGTGGACCCCGAGTTGGCTGGAGCCTTGCAGGCCACGTGCTTGACATTGATGGCTCCAACGGTGTGTGGAAAGTTCCACCTCTGATACCACTGCTCTGCAACTTTCTTCCAGCCTTCTTCAGTGGAGGGGCACTGGAGGAGCTCCTCCTTGTATTCTTCGATGATGGCCTGCACCACTTCTCTGACCACAATGCTGATGGTGTTGTGTGGCACCCTCCAGCTGTACTGCATGCTCGTGTAGGTGGTCCCTGAGGCCAGGTGGCGCAGAGTGAGTGCCAGCTTGAGCCCAGGTTCCAGGCTGGCCCGGAAGGTGGTGTTTGCCTTGCTCAACCTGGGTGTCAGCCGCTGCACAACTTCGTCAAACATGGCTGGAGGCATCCTCATGAAGTTCTGGAACGTCCGAGGGTCTTCGTCCCTGAGCTCCACCATCAGCTTGTTGTACAGTCCGTCCTCTGCTCTTCTGGTGAACCATCTTCGGATCCAGACTCTTTTGGGGTGGCTCCTTTTCTTCTCGCAGTAGACTTCACAGAACCTGCAGATGGCTTCGCACTGCTGCAGAACGATGGTGGCTGCCGAAAGGACTTTGTTACAATCCACGGTGGACATGACTGGGTGCTGTGGAAGAGGAAGAGTCAGATGAAGGCTGCAGAGGTCTGCACCGCTGGGCTGCTGGTCTGAAAGTGAGATGCAGATGAGTTCCTCCCTCTTTTTATAGGCAATATAGGTTTTCCGCTAGGCATCCTCTAGGCATCCTGTAGGCATCCTCTAGACATCCTTAATATCTGAGATAGGTCCCCTCTGCGAACGTTTTTTCCATTTTAAACGCTTTGTTTCCATTCTGCATCTGCTAGGCATCCGTTCTGCATCCGTTCCGCGTCCTTTTTGCTTCCTCCCTGCGTCCGGGCGGATGGAGTTGTGCGGATGTGTCGCAGATGCCTAGCGGATATTGCGGATGCGTAACGGATACGTAGCGGATGCGGAACGGATGAACTGGATACATTTTTTGCGCAAAAGTTTTAGGCAGCCCAAAACTTTCTGAGCGGATGAAACGTCCATAAATGGATGCTGGACGGATAGAGAGGAAGCCAAACGGAGGCAGTGAGTACATCGCGTTTTCGAACGGACGGCAAGGTTTTTTGTCCGTTTTACATCCTCTTTGCATCCATTGGTTCACTGTGACATGGGCTTAAGCATCTGCTCTTTAAATTTGCCAGAATCAATCAAACTGTAGGATCTTTGGTGAAATGGGACACATTTGTATTTTTACAGAGTCAAAATATGTAATAAAGGAATATTGTAATTAGGATTACAATAGATTTCTTATTTTATAGCCAGTGTATCTTCAGTTCAGTTTTCTTGATGATCTGGAAAGCTTGAAATCTACTTACCACACTTTTCTTGTATCGCAAAGTCAAAATGATAGATTTCCTTATTCAAAGTATTGTATACATTAATAGCATAACAGTGGATTATGAGTGGTCCTTGGTGCTCTCTGAGCTTGGCTGTTTTCTTGCAGACATTTTATTACTCAAACTAGGTAACATCATCAGTGCTAGTAAGGAATGGGGTTTGCTCTCTTATAGCTTGCCCTGTCCGTGCGGTGGGAATAGTCTTGGGGGTTCTTTGGTTGGGCTGTTTACCACTAGCTTGTTTAGCAGTTCCTTGACTGGGGTATCACGTATTTCCAGGGGCGGGATTCTATCAGTTCGCACCTATTCGCTAGAACCAGTTGTTAACATTCTAAGCAGTTCGGAGAACCTGTTGTTAGAAGAAATTACTGGCCTAATCCTGTAAAGAAGGCAGGAAGGAAACATTCCAGTGTTGCTTACAGAAATTGTCTCTCCATTAACTCTTATTATATTCTTGGCAGGATTAGACTTCCTGTCTCAGGAACATCTCAAGTTTTTTTTGTCCCTCCTTTGCTGGTACTTTGCTTGTGTGAAGTAACCATTCAAAGTTACAATGGCACTGAAAAAAGTGACTTGTGATCATTTTTCACACTTAACAACTGTTGTAGCATCCCCACAGTCATGAGAGGCCAGGCAAGGAGATGTGTGCCTCGATGTCAGTGATATTGAGTTGGCCACGCTCAGCCAGTCACATGACCACCAAGCCATGCCCATCCAGTCACATGACCACCAAGCCATGTCCACCATCTAAGCCATGCCCACAGAACCAGTTGTTAAAAAATTTGAATTCCACCCCTGCTTATTTCCTCATTGTTGGTCTGATGTTAATCTTGGACTTAATCTATGCTCATCTGGGTGCTGATTGCTGGTAGAAAAATATGTTGGTTTTGTTCCCTTTTTGGCTTGTTGATTATCTCTTCTGCACACTATGTACATATTGTTTATGTCTATATGTGTATTATTGGCTAATTTATCAAAATGTCAGGCTTCTAAAAATTCCCTAGTGTTTTTGGACTTGGCTTGATCTAGGATAGTTACATTTTCCTAACTGAAACTATAGTTAACTCTGTCCATATGTTATGAAATTAAAGAGTTTTCATAATGTCTTCTGACCGCTAGCTGATGTTCATGGATGTGTTCAATGTGTTCATGGATGTGGTTCATACAGTGGAGTGTACTCTCCTAAAAGGTAGCAATGGTTTCCAAGGAGGATGAATATAATTTATAATGCTATCAATGGCTATCAATCATAAAGATATGGTGCTCCGTCACTAGAGATTTTAAAGAAAAGATTGAATAGTCATTTGTCTGGAATTGTACAGGCTCTCCTGCTTGAGCAATAGGTTGAACTAGAAAACCTTCAAGGTTCTTTCCAACTCTGTTATTCTGTATTCTGTATATTACATTGGTAACAATTTTCCTATTGTACTATTTCTTTGGGAACAGCGACAGAATGCCTATCATGTCATGCTTTCAGGCCTCCTAAGCATCTAACTGACAAGGATAAATTATGAACAGATTCAGTATGGCCTTCATTTTATCTAGAAACACTAACCAGTTTTAAACAAAATGTGTATATATTAGCCATTCACAGAGAAATAGCTCTTCCATAAATGTTATTAGTTATCTTGCTAACATGGTGTTATGAGGTTTCTTTTCTATACTGGGAGTTTTTAGAATACCAATTCCATACAGCAAGCAACTACTGACTACTCTATGGGAAAAGAACAGCACAAAAATAAATATACTTATTAACGTATATTGTCTGTAAATAAAAATTAAAACATTAATGACAATGGTATAAGCAAAAATTATAATATCCATTAACAGTGTGCATAAATATGAAAATGTCTAGGATAATCAGATAATAAATACCATTCAGTAACATCTTAACACAAATAAATTAAAATTCAGAACATGACACCCATCTCAGAATAATAATACAGTAATATGTCACTATTAAACATCAATGGTTATCAAGCAGATGGCATTCAAGTTGCCCAAGGTCCTCAAAAACAATTCAATTTTCATTATTTCTGGATGGCTGTCAGAGTTAGGGAGAAATCTAAAAGTCATTCCATAATATCGGAGTCATGGCAGAGAGATATCATTTGTTGGCTTAAATCAAGGGTCTTCAAACTTATGGACTCCCAGCATTCCTGAGCTAACATGACTGGAGGAGGAATTCTGGGATTTGAAGTTCACAAGTCTTAAAGCTGTAAAGTTTGAAGACCCCTGGCTAAAATCCTCCTTATTATATAGAAATGGATGATCCCCAAGAATTTCTTCCATAATGACTAAACTGAACAATCTAGTTCTGAGTGAAGAAGGTGAGTGAAGAAGGTGGGTCTGAAAATTATTTGGCATCAAGCCATGTAGAGCTCTATAAAACAATACCAGTAGTTTGAATTGTGATTTTAAAGCTTATTAAAGGAATCAGCACCAAAGTAATGTTCTCTTTGAATGCCCTATCTGAGGGTTTCTCAACCTGGGCCACTTTAAGATGTGTTAACTCTGCAAATTACACATGCTAAAGTGGCTACTTTTGAGAAACCCTGGCCTATCCGATGCTCCCCTGACCCATCGCTACAGAAATTTGTTTACCCTTCCCATTCCTGTGTAGCCTATCTCCACAAAGCATGTCCCAGTTCCACTCACAACCTCGTTTCACCATCTCGCCTTCTTTTTTTGCAATGTGGAATACTTACCAGTGTCCCATGTGCTAATATTATGAGGAGCACTAGATTGATGTTCCAGCTGCCTCTTCATCAACTGATTCATGGTCAGTGCTCCCAGAGAACCTCTTTTCATCTGTCGGAATTGAGCTGCAAGTCAGAAATTAATATATTGTATGATTTCAGTATTATTTACTGATTATTTACAATTACCTATACCCAGCTTGTTTTTCAAAATAAACTTTTCTATTCCATAATATAACTTCTCACACATTCAACTAATGGGTTGGTATTCAGTGAAGTGTGTCAGAAGGGGATGACGATTGTCGAACAGATCTACAATTGTAACTGCAATTTTATTTCTGTCCCCCAATTTGTTCTAGATTATGAGGACAACCTTTGGATCCACGGGGCATCTTACTGATGAATGTCACACTGAAAATATTTAAAATACATTTTTTGTATAAAGAGCTCAAGACTGACTCAGACTTCCATCCTTCCAAGTTTGGTAAAATAATGATCCAGATTATTAGGGGCAATATTATGCTGATGTTGTGAACCACTCAGAAAGTGCTATAAAAGCACTATGGAGCGGTATATAAGTCTAAGTGCTATTGCTATTGCCTTTATTTCAATCTTTAGTACTCAAAGAAATGTGAGAGGGATTCTGTGATTGAATTGTTAAATAGATTAAAATTCCATTTCCAATTGATGTGATTTTTCATTATAAAATGTTTGTCAACATCAAATTAGAGAATAGCATAACTTTCTTCTCTAGGGCTATGCTTAAAACCAGTTTATTACACACAGAATTTCCCAGAAAAGTGCAGCAATTAAAATTTTAGATCAGACATTCCTGCCTAGTGCATAAATTGTTGCAAAAAACAGAGGAAATTGGTTGTTGTTTTTTCTTTTATTTATTTATTTAAAATATTTATATAGCTGCCTATCCTACAAGCAACTCTTGACAGTTCCCAAGCAAAAGTTAAAACTATATATAAAATCACATTAAAACTATAAAACTAAAACAATTTAAAATATTATAAACAACAAAAACCGGGCACCAAGTCAACCTTCTAAAGTGTCAATATACAATCTTACAAAATTTTAGCTTTTATAGTGGAAATTAAACCCTTCCAGGTATTTTCTTCTTGCATGAAAGCACTAACTTTGAAAATTACTATATTTATCTCATTTCTTAAGGAAAAGTTTGATTTTAAATATTGGAGTTTGGGAGCAGGTAGAATGATTGAAAAATATCTCATTACCATTTAAAAACCTATAAATACAGATTTCTGATTAAATTGTTTTCTCCACAAAACATTTTATTCTTTTTTATTTTATTTTTACCTATTTTATTATTTTATTGATATCATTTTTTCTTATTTGTTATTTCTAAAAATGATCTGCGTCTATTCTTGCTATGCTACTTTAATATGCTTTACATGGCCCTGAAAATGTAGACATGATTTTCTTTCCATAAGCATCTCACATTTAATCAAGTAGAAAATATCAACGTTCACTGTGGTTACAATTCAGTACAAGCAAGATAAACAGGAAAATGATTTAAAACAGGAAAAGGATTTTAAAGTGAAGAAAATAGAACTAAATGCAACAAGAAAAATCTATTGGTTTTCCTGAATGATATAGAATTGGTGGAAACATAAAGGGTACTGCGTGCTTTCCAAATTTATATCAGATTGAGTAAGATCCTAGTATCTGACACTGGTCTGGATTAAGAAAAACCTAAAAGGATAGATTGTGAACCCGGACAGGAGCAGAGATTGTATATTTGAACCTGTATGTAAACCCCAGCCTTCCTGGGAACCAGGTCTTCTGCTCATGGACAGAATTCCCTTTTGCACAAGCTTCATAATAAAGTTCTTATATATTGTTCGTGGGTCTCCAGTGTCTCCTGAATGGTTGGTTTTTATTTACAATTGGCACAACTGAACTTCAACTTGCAGAATTGTACATGTAACTGTTGAAATGCAGCTATTTTACCTAACAGTATGTGAACATCATTACTTATGAAAAGTACATTTATCTAAAGATTGTGTTCTGATAAAAAGATATATGATGATAGTAACTTCAGAAGTTATGGGTGCTGTCTTCAAAAATTGTGGGTGTGCCATCAGTGAAGGCTTTCATAAAGAGATTGGGCAACCATTTGCTGAAATGGTATAGGGTCTCTGAGGTTCCTTCCAACTCTTTTATTCTGTGTTCATGAATGATAATATAAAATGACTCCTAAATCCTTTAATCTTCTGTAAATATAAACCTCATTATGATCAAATGCCAACTCCATTCTGATACTTTGAGAATTAATTAACACAATACACACATAAACATTTACGAGTGGAGAGAAGTAATGCACCAGATGGCAAAACATACTAAGAAGCACAAATGCAGTAAACATTGGTTTCTTTCCTCAAAATCAGGGGAGAGCTTACTTGACATAGAAGAGTGGCTACTTATCTCTGGTACACCTGCTTCAAGTGTAGGAGCAGAAGATGACTCCCTTGGCATTTCTAAGGTTGAAAGTACTTTAGTTGATACATCTGCAAAAAGAAATATTGCTTGGAACTCAGAAGCTTTTGGGGGGCTTTTGAAATCAGAAAACAATTATTCATACACTGTCTTTTCTTTCCATTTTTCCTTTTTTTTTCTTCCTGATATTCTTTTTTATCACCTTGGCATTTAAAATAGAAATTTGGAGAAATGAGATACTTTGAGATGGGAAAGCCATTTATTTTCCTTTGTATCACACTGAAATTAGATTTACACATACATATGCTGGAAAAATTTTTTCAATACACAGCTTTTTCCTATGCATCTAAAAAGACAATTGTGAAATTACAAAATGCCACTTCACTTTTTAAATAACACAGATTATAAGAAAAGAGGAATGGAGGAATGCAAATAGCACTTGGGCTTTCTAAAGCACACAAACTCTGCTTTCCTATGAAATCATATTTAATAGACACAATTCACCATCATAATGGGTATGTTATCATCATGCATGTGTACATTTTAATGTTCTGTTATATTTTCCTTACATCTCTAGAAGGCAGCATGTTAGAAAATGCTGCTATATGGGGAACTTCCAAGGCAGGTACGGGAATTGAAAATGTCTTGATGAAAGTGGGGCTGAGAATTGCAGTGAAGACGAAGGAAACACTGAGTAAAATCTCTCCAGATAAGGAGAGGATGGGAGATCACTCACATGTGCTACGGACAACTACT
The DNA here is from genome assembly GCA_015471245.1 of Laticauda colubrina. Classification (NCBI taxonomy): domain Eukaryota; kingdom Metazoa; phylum Chordata; class Lepidosauria; order Squamata; family Elapidae; genus Laticauda; species Laticauda colubrina. The sequence goes on from BLBF01000005.1 coordinate 13,035,295, forward strand.
CCAATGATGAGACTGCAGGACAGCAGTTTTTGGCTGTTTTGGGCACTTGGAGACGAAGAGATTAGCCATCTTGCTCACAACCATAGTGGAACCTTTTAAGGGACACTACACTAGGTTAACAAAACTTCTTTGTAAACATTCTCAGAAATTGCGTATTAACCATCTTAAAGCTATTAGAGACCTTTGGAATGACAACTTTTAAAAGTCATTGGATGAGTTTATCTTCAACTCTGAACAAAGAAAAAATAAATGTAAGCTTTAAAACTTTAAACAATGAAATAAACAGCAAAAAGCTAAATAACCTTTATCGAAGAAAAAATATAAATGGATTAAGCATCCAGATAGATTTGGAGTGTTGAGACTATAAGATTTTAGAATTAACTGTTAAAAAATAAATAGCTTCTCGTGGGAAAGACTTATTTTGGCTATCTTGACTGTTATAAGCCATAACAAAGCAAGCTACTTTATGATTTTAGAAACCTGATGCTAGAACAGACTAAAGTTTCAAAACAAAAGGGAAAAACATACATATCGATATCAGTTAAATATTAAAGGAGATCTTTTAAAAATGGAACCAGAAATTCGCAACTACAATATCTACACTGTTGATAATAATGTCTGCTTCTATGGATGTCTAAAAGTCATTAATAGAGGAATGACATATACAGAACAAATTTTAATTGTTAAGACAGAAAAGGTACTGAAAGTGGAATTACAATAGGACAAGGTAATGATTTGGAAATGGATGCTTTACTAGATATAAAAAAGAAACTGATGAAAATTAAAAAATCAAAAGAGAAATACAAATGATAAATCAAGAGAATGACCAAGAAAATGTTTTCTTTTTGAGTCTACAAAAGAGGCTTATTAAAGCCTTTAAGAAATCTATGTAATGGGATAAAGAAGACTTGAAGAGAATACAAATCCTATGACAATATTTCATTGAATTAAAGAGTAAGTCTATAATAAGTAAAAGGAAGGAATATAAAGTACATTCATTTGATCAAAGTTAAAATTAGACATTTTTGACAAAGTTCTGGCTATCCTTTATGTACATTTTCTGACATCATAAACAAAGGATGGAATATGGGATGAACAGATACCTATCACCTTATGGGAGGTAAGAACTACTTTTAGATTTTTTATAGTTATATTAAGGTTCAATATCATTTACTTTTTTCTTTTTATTTATACTTTATTTTTTTCTTTTCTTTTTTCTTGCACTTTTTATTCTTTTTTTCTATTTTTTCTCTTTCAAGAAGTTTAGTTCAGATTAGTTCTAATTATTATAACTCTTAATAAAACTTATATCTTAAAAAAAAGAACAATTCTGCGATATAGAATCAAATCCCATACTATGATGGAACCTCCCAAAGAATATGTTATTATAATTTGATATTGTCTGATTTATACATTCCAATATCTGAACCGTTTACCAAGTGAATGCATCAAATGAGCCTCCATATTCCAACTATGTTGTCTGAGTAAAACTGGATCCTGCAGGCATTTGGATTACGTGTGCATATTACTCCCATGTCCATATTGTAAGTATCCTCAGGAGCAATTGTTATCTGAGAAATATGGGGATATGGTAACTATGTTCATATGATGAATAGAGCCAATTTTGCTGGGACAATTGGGATGTGGATGAGTGGTGGGATTCGGCCAATTCTCCCCAGTTTGGGAGAACAGGTTGTTAGCTTTCTGAGCAGTTTGGTGAAATGGTTGTTGGGAGAAATCATTAAGGTAGAGAACCAGTTGTTAAATTATTTGAATCCAATGTGGATAAAGTACTACAGCTACAATTCTAAATATATTTGACTACAGCCGTATAGTCAATGATTTAACTCACAAAATTGAAGACACAAGATTCAAAGATATGATTGGAGCACTTTAGGAAAGCAAGTTGGGGGATGCTGATGATGCTAATGCTGATGAAGGTGATGATGACAACGACAACTAATCTTAAGCCAAGAATAACAGTTGTCATCTACTTTGGTTAATACTGATTACTGCCATTCCATTCTTAGTCCAATATTCCTCTGGAAGAATTGCAGAATATATGTAAAGAAATAAATAACCAAGTCTTTTTCAAATATTTTCAAGTTCCAGAAAAGTGGCAAATGGAAAATTCGAACAACCTACCATGAATCAACTCCTTTCCACACCTTGCACAAAATCTTTATTGTTGAGGAAATGATTAAGCTGATAACAAAGAGAGCTCACTAGAAATAAATGATGCCTCACTAATCTTTCTACTTTCCCTTCTCTCCAAAAGACTTTTGTTTAGCTAGATCAGAGGTCTCCAAACTTGGCAATTTTGAGACTTGTGAACTTGAACTCCCACAATTCCTCAGCCAGCCATGCTGGATGGGGAACTGTGGGAATTGAAGTCCACAAGTCTCAAAGTTGCCAATTTTGGAGATCCCTGAGCTAGATCAGGGGTGGGATTCTACAGGTTCACACTTATTCGCTAGAACCGGTTGTTAACATTCTAAGCAGTTTGGAGAACTGGTTGTCAGAAGAAATTACTGGCCTAATCCTATAAGGAAGGCAGGAAGGAAACATTCTGGTATTGCTTACAGAAAATGCCTCTCCATTAACTCTTATTACATTCTTGGCAGGATTAGACTTCCTGTCTCAGGAACATCTCTGGAGTTTTTTTCCCCCTCCTTTGCTGGTACTTTGCTTGTGTGGAGTAACCATTCAAAGTTACAATGGCACTGAAAAAAGTGACTTGTGACAATTTTTCACACTTACAACTGTTGTAGCATCTCCACAGTCATGAGAGGCCAGGCGGGGAGATGCGTGCCTCGATGTCAGTGACATTGAGTTGGCCACACCCAGCCAGTCACATGACCACTAAGCCACGTCTATCCAGTCACATGACCACCAAGCCACACCCACTACCTAAGCCACGCCCACAGAACAGGTTGTTTAAAAAATTGAATCCCACCTCTGAGCTAGATAGTTTGGTTAGGAAAGAGATCGGGTAGGAAACTTTCTGTGAACTTTACTCAGATTCAATGTTTTCTATTTTATTACATTATAAATTGCTATTTTACAGTCACTTAATTTTGCTAGACTCTTCTTCCTCAAAACAAAACAAAACAAAACCCAGTGTGATAATCAGATCATTTCATAATGGATAGGCAACCAGTATTGCTCACCTGTCTCTTTCTGTTCTCCCAGCTTATCTAAGATGTTGAAGGAAATATCTAGGTATTCTCTCTGGATGGCACTCACAGCAATCTTCCTCTGCTTTCTCTGTCTAGGAACTATTTGGATTTTAAATTCTGATTCTTCAGCTTCTTCCTCTTGTTTTGGTTCTGTACTTTGTTCTGTATCAGATTCTGCACTGGCATCTGGCTTCTGACTTTCAGCTTGATTATCAGAGTCCTCGGGGAGCTTAATAAAGACCGTTTTCCCAGTTGAACTCAGAAAGGGTCCAACAGGCTTAATATCTTCTATGCATAAATCAGAGTTATCATCAATGGACATCTCCGAGAGAGCGAATGATTTTTGCAGCATATCCCGTTTTTGTTTTAGTGTCAGGGGGCTGCCAGGGGATATCCCTTCCGGCTTAGCTAGCTCATCAACACCCTTTTGACTTTCAGGGGTAGTTGGGGGAGTTTTGTCTTGTGCAAATGATACAAAATGACTCACTTCACAAGGAGTTACAACTTTGGAACAATCTTCAATGCTGAATTGCACCAGCGGCGTTATGCTAAGACTGAGGATAGAAACACTGGTAGGACTTGATGGCGAGGAGGCAAGTGTCATCTTAGAATCAACATCGCACAACTGACTTGTGAGATCAGTCTCTTCCTCATCACTTTCCACTATTCTCAGAGGAGGGAGGGGCTCAAAAACTAAGGAGTCACTATCTGAATTGGAAACAACGGACTGTTTTTCGGGCCCCGATGTTGAATCAGATGACAGATCTATGAGATCTAAGTCCTCCTTTGGAGGAGACATCTTAGATAGGGAATCTATGGTCACTTCATATGGCTCCATGCAGTTTAACCTGACTTCCGGTATAATAGGCCGTCGCCTTGTTTGACTTCTTCCTGGGACAGCTGGAATATTTTCCTTTTCTCCTGTATATTGCTCTTCTGTTTTGGTAGAAGAATTTTGCTGTGGTTGTCCATAATCATTCTGCCTCAGTGTGGTGTAAGTGGAAGCGGCAGGTGGTTTTTCTAAGTCACAGTGGTCTATGCATGATTTCCGACGGTGCTCATCTAATGTAAACAACAGGGAGTCTGTATTTCCTATGTCAAGAGATTTTTGTTTTAGAGAGCGTAGTTTCTTTTTCTGAATGCTTTCTTCTCTCATACAGCGCAGAATATTGTCTTGCAATATGCCAGTTTCTCTATATTCAGCCAGTTCTATTTCACCTAGAATAGAAAAAGCTGGTACTATTCCATTCAATGTCATTCTGAATTTTCATATTTAAGCTATATTGGCATTTTCGATAAAATCCCTGTTTATAATTTCAAGGCTACATTGAATGGATGCATGTAATCCTCATCCTAATGAGAATTTCCAGAGTGACACATGAAACTAGTTAACAAGAACAAAATGGCAACATTAATACAGTAATTTTAATATTAATAACACCATGCTCAGCTTATCTTTTTTACAGTTACTGATTCATACTGCAGTTCATGATATCGATTCTGATAATATTTTCATTCGAGGGAAAATTGTAAAACAGAAACTCTAGTGAAGATTTCACTATGTTTAGCAGACTGGACATTGAACAGGAGAAAAGAAAAATAACTTTTATTTTATTCTAAATTATAAGTGACTCAGTCTTACAGGGCTGACAGCAATATAGTAAGATATTATTTAGTATTTTATAAGTGGCAATTTTATTGCATTTTATTTTACAATATCCAGAATAAAGTGTGTAATTTAAACGTATCTAACTAGGAGAGAATGACTGAATTGATGTTAAAAGTTCAGACTTATTCAGGCACATAGCATAATTAAGTCAGAGACTTATATGCTGGCTGTGATTCTCCTGTGTGGATGAGGAAGATCTGAAGAACAGTAACAATAATACGTGGCTATAATACTCCTCGATCAAAACACAAAATTAATACTCATGTGTTTATATTACAAAAAGATTGGTTTCCACTGAAATTATAGGAAACTGCTTTATTAAAAGTGCAGCTGGCAAGTGGGACAATTTCCCATAAAGGTGGTACAATGTCCTTCTATGACAATGATGTTTTTCTTTGTGGGATACTATCTATCTCTGAAATTTCTGCACTGAGTAGGGGCTGACTGTAGACAATCCACAAAAATCTCTCTATGATTCTAAGATACAGATTTTAATGTGTTTGCTTACCTTATCCCAGTTCAAGTCAAATATATTCACAGTATATATCAAGTGATAATCATATAATCACAGTATTTACAAGCAGAAGCTTTGTGTCTAACGTGACAACGCTTCCCCCCTCCCCGTGCCCCCAATGATATACATACTTCTTTGAGCATTCATTTCAACTGGCTGATATTTCACCACTTTGCTGCCTCCAATTCTTTTCAACCTTGCGAAGAACGTTTGTGATTCTTTATTGCCTGTTCCAGTGGGTGTATCATGAATGTCTGATTCATCAAAGACACTGTCTTCCTCTGCTTGAAAGAGAAAAAGTAGGCAACAGTATCACAACCCTCATCCTAATAAAAGGTCAACTATTTTCACACAGCTTAAAGCTATATCACAATAGCCCCAAAGTGCTTTTTCAAAAGGCAACTGGGTTTTGTTTTTTTCTTTGAAGACATTTCATTTCTCATCCAAGAAGCTTCTTCGGTCAGAGCTGAAGAAGCATCTTGGGATGAGAAGCAAAACATTTTCAAGGAAAAAAGTCCAGTTGCCTTTTGAAAAAGCACTTTTGGGACAACCATGACCTGGATGACTGAGAATTTCCATAGACATATCACAACATTACACAAAACACACACCTTCCTTCATGGTAAAAAAAATACAGTAAGCTGAGGTTATGTATTTGGGAAAAATTCTGTGTGATTGTTAAGATAACTGATGAAATTATTTTAGACAGAGGAAGAAATAAGAGAGAGATTCTGTATGGCATGCAAATTTGAACACAATAATTATTTGGACTGCATATTTCTTTGAATTTTGCAATACAGTTCTCAATTTACTACCTACATACAAAAATTACTGGAGGCTTTCAAAAAGGGACTGGATAACCATTTGTCTAAAATGGTATAGGGTCTCCTGCTCGAGCAGAAGATTGGACTAGAAGGCCTCAAGGTCCCTTCCAATTATATTATCATTCTATTCTAAACATATAAACCCAATGTATATTTAAATATAAAAACTTGGACTCAGAAGTCCTTCAAATAGAGGATTCCTTCCCACAAAGAATTCCTTTCAATAAAATACATGACATGTTCATCATAATAAGGCAGCATCATATATTTTCAGTTCCATCAAATCAAAAATGCCTTGAAGATTGTATAAAGACTACAATTGTCTCAACTCAAATGCCATAATAATTCTACAACTATTCTTTTCAAAAGACTGATGAAGACCTAAAGCAATGCATTCAGTGATGCTGTTAATCCAGGTATTATTAAATTTAATCCTTCTATTCTGCATATTTGCTCAAAAATTGTGACTTCAGCTACAAACAAAATCCTCCTCATCCTTTTCCAAATCACATCCATCAAGCATCCAGCAAAGCGGAAAAGGACTTTGCTGGAGAGGACGTAGTCTGATCTTTTGGTTTCCTTCCTAGCTTTTTAATTGTCTTTTTTGAATGGTGCATGAGTGTGGTTTGTCTTTATATCTCTATTGATGGCTGATTTGTCTGAATGCCAAGGTTCTAGGAATTTCCTAGAGTTGCTTGGATTTAAATTTGGTCTAGGATGCTCACAGGTAAAACTATGGCTGAGGCTGTCCACATGTTGAACAATTAAACAGTTTTCTCATGCCTTTTAGCTGCTAGCTAGTTCAGATCAGAAATACCTAAAAATAGGGTTGCTGGTTTATGGGGTTACATATAAAAGGTCAGTTTGCACCCCGCACTGTTGCATATACAAAATAAGATTTTAATACTTTTCTTTGTTATATTCTATGGAATGCATATGTAGCATAGTTTTTTTTCTTTAAAAAATTGAAGCTAAAAAAGAAGATAAAAATAAAAAAAAATTGATGACATTTGGTGGGAATCATATGATGTTAATACCTTTTTCTTTCTCACTGTACCGGCTTACATTGCTGTTGTCAGTATACAAAGGACCTGCTGTGGCATGAGGCTTACAGCTGTGATACTGAGCATTTAATGTGTTGATGGTTATATGGATGAGACTCAGCACAATTTTACTGATATCACAATCTCTATAAGGATACTGAGGAAGGGGGGGGGGGGAAGAAGAAAAGAAATATTTTAAACATTTGATTATTTTCATTCATATTTTCATTTATTCTGGAAAAAAATCTACAAAGCAGTAATTTAATTATTTAAACTCTTTTATTTATTTAGCACATCATAAGCCAAAGGAGGAAGAATTATGATCAACAATGCTAAAAATGAAATCATGTTTATACTTTATTGGTAGGAAGGAATTGTAAAATAACTTTTAAGTTATTCTTTGCTTTTAAAAGTAGCATCTGATTTATATACAGTATATCAAGAATAAGCAATCCTGCATTCACAGATGACTCCAGAAGTTTCCGGTCTACAGTCTTCTGGTGAAGCTGACAGAACCAAATTCCTCAATGAACTTTTTTTCACTGTTAACATTTTTATTGAGTTATAAGGCAAAATAAGAAACAAAATACAAAAGAAAATAGGAAAACAATGGGGAGGAAGGGGGTGAAGAAGAGCAGGGAAGGATTAGGAAAAAGAAAAAGAAGCACTGATTTCTGACTCTCTCTGTCGCAGTAAAATAAGGCATTAACATCAAATCACAACTTTTTGGTTTTTTTCATAATAATATAAACTAACCATTTCTATAAGGATCCATCAGTCTAATTGGTGAAACCCAAAATCAAAGTTTCATTCTTTTCCACTTCAAGCACAAAGTTCAGAAGCGGTTTCCATGTGGAATCAAAAGTATCCGTGTTTTTTTCTTTAATGAAAATTCTCAATTTTGCCATTTCAGCCAGAAGCTTCCCATCTCTGATGAAGCCAGCAGAGGCAAATTCCTCAAAACTATTTTTATTTATAAGTTTTAAGTGGTAAAAAAAAATCTTGCACAAACACAATTTTCAACATTTGGGAATGACTGAAAAAGTACAATGGGTACTGCATACCTCTACAAATTTGAGGAACAAATTCTGTCTTTTAAAACCTTCTCCAGTTTTTTTAAAAAGGTGGGGGGGGGGGGAGAGAATTAGTATGACCTTTCAGTGTTTTCCTTAATCAAAGGCCATGCCTTCTGAAGCCAAAACAAAGAATGGTCAAGATGAAGAAAAGGTAACTCATCCCTAATATATATTAAGTTATAATTGTCTTCATAAAAAAAATGCTCTGAGATTCTGATTAGACATGGATTTGGAGTAATTCAAAGAAGTAAGGGAAGTGCTTACCTTATATAGGATGACAAGCAAGGCCTTCAGCCACATCTGTCGAATGTGAGGCTTAAGGGACCAGAGGGAACAACGAGGGGGCTGCTGGAAATAATGTCTAAGCTGAGGGCACGTGCAGTACTTCAACACCTGAGCCACCAAAGGAAGAAGATGCTTCCCTAGGTTAATGTTGTAATCCATCACCTAAAATTAACATTAGATTAGAATTTAGAACACTCTTTAAAATGGAAAAAAAAAACACTATTTGAAGACCTGCACCAATAAATTCTCTTTAAATCTTAGCCACGATTGCAGAAATAAACCTACAAGGTTAAATACAGTGGCTTATTAAGACAAACCTATGATCATTTAATTGTATTAAACAGCACATTCAGGACAGTAAAAATATATGCAATTTGAATGGTAGGAGTTAATTGTCATCTGTGACCCTGAATGTGAATGGAAAATAAAATGTGCATTCTTAGGATCAGCAGGAAATTATAATACACAATGGTTTGTCTTTTTTGTTAGCTATCTCCATAGCATCCTAGTGAAAAGTCATCTCTGTGGAAGGAGAATGCTCTCAAGTTCCTTGTAAGCAAAATGTCCCCTTCTCATTGCATGACAAAATACGAAGCAATGCTCACTATATTTAGCAGGTATCTTTTCACAAATTAAAACTATATGCCTGCAATGTGTTCACACAAATGTACATACAGTACCATACTATATTGTATCATACCATACTATTCAAAGAGTCATTTTTAATTGCCATCACTATGCCTGCCACTTTATAGGATAAATTTCCTAACAAATTTCGGTCTAAAAATAAATAATTATGAAAAGATTCTCCTCCCCCCTAGTGTGGAAAAATAAAACAATAGCTGTAAAGCCAAACAGATGAACGACGATAGCCCTGGAATTCAAGCTATTATTCTTTAATATATAACTTTTCACTTAACTATTCAGTACTCATAAAATGTATGAAAAGGGATAGTGGAAACAAATAGGATAGCCTCAAATTTCTGAACATAAGTATGCACTCCAGCTATGCCGCTCTCCTGATTGATATTCAGTCCTTCATTCTGAAGGACATTTATTCTGGTAAACACATAAACATGTAATTCCTTGTGTAGTCAGCACTCCCATACACATCAAGAACCCTTTAAGTATCCACATATGTACAGCACTCATTTCAAGCTGAGTCCTGATATTGGGAATCTCTCAGCCAAATGATCAGTCCCTTGGTAGTTAGCCTTAGCCTGAGCAGAGGAGGATATATGGCACTTCATATATTGCTGATTAATTAATTAATACTCTTAGAACCCACACCGTTATCTGATGTGACCACAGTTGCTACAGATTGTAGTTCAAAAACCTCTAGTGGATTACAAGTACTTCATCTTCAGCCTCATAATTTATTCCTGATAGAACTCAACACAATATCACTTTGCCAAATGCTTTCCAGTCACAGTGACAGTCACTTTCAAGGAAAGAGATACACCACCATCTGCTGGACTAGCATCCAAAACAATAATTTGATTATTATACAGTCCTTGCTACTAGAATATTCCTTTCCAGAATGCTGTCACAATAGCAACAATGAAAAAAGAATATCTGTGAGAAATGTTTCATTCATGTTCTCTGACTGAAATATTTCAGAATTTTACTGAGCACTAACAGACTGCATTTTGGGATAACTTTCTGTCTCGGTCTTATCCACGCTCTGTTTGGTATGTAAACATCCTTTGCAAGGATTGTTAGGCAAACAACCAACAATTATTGCAATTCGGCCATGCTCATAGTTTAATAGATTAGTCCCTACAATAGCTTGCATTAAAATAATGTTTAAAATATTAGAAATAAGTCTTCTAAAAATGAACAAAATTAAAAAGTGTTAATCTATTACAAATGAAAATGCATGTGGCTCCAGCCTATGACACCATGGTCAAGGGAACATATTTATTCTCCTATTACCACTGTTACATTCATGTTGGAAGAACCTACCAAGGTGCTTCCAGGTTGAAAGGATTAGCCAGTGACATCACTATTGGCCAGGGGCTGCCCATTTCTTCTCCTAACAAGCTTTGATATTTCACTTTCCTATCTTTGCTCATGTGCTATGAGCAACCTGGATTCTTAAGGCATGGGGAAACATTAATGGAAATATGTAACATCTAGATTACAGGCTAAATCTAAAGACTAATACTGAGATTCACTTGCTTTTGCCCCAGTGGTGGGATTCAAACATTTTTACTACCAGATACTGCAAAATCTTCATTCCCTCCCCATCCCACTAACCTGCTTTCTAGCTCTGTTCTCCTGTGTGGCGCAACAAAAGAAGACCCAGCCAATCAGCTGGAACTCAGGAGGCAGAACATCGATGAGGGCGGAGCAAGTCAGAGGTGGGATTTGATGGTTCTCCAGAACTGGTCAGAACCTGCTGAATACCACTTCTGTTTTGCCCCTTTCAGTGCTTCCCTGCTACTTTGCAATTAAATCTATAGTGTAGTTTAGTCTTCCTTTGTCACTCATGTATATCTACTAACTTAATCAAAACAAGTCTCTGGGTGTCTTATAAAATAATACAAACATTAAAATATAACAGCAGCAAGACAAAAACAATACCCAAGGAACATTTTATAATTACTAAATCCATAGCAGAAGGATTTCCTTTATGACATATCTACTTAAAAGACAGCTAGATAAATAGACAGAGAGGCAGAATAAACAGATTTAAATGCCTTTCTAAAAAAGAAAAAAAGAAAGACCAACTCCATATAGTAGAAGCCACTACCACCTCTGGAGGAATTCGATTCCAGGAAAGAATGACCATGACTGAGGAAGCTCATTTCCTAGTCTCAAGAAACTCCAGTCTTTTTAATCTTACTTTTTTTTTTTTACTTTTAATCTTTAAACAACTGCTCCTATATAGAAAGGTTCCATTCCAATTTTCAGAAATCTGTCTTTTCATTTATAGAAATTGTTTCAATTTCTGTTCATTTAGACATCAGTTAAAATATAATCTGACCATATGTACCTAATCATTTTCACGGAAATGTGTTTATGTATGCCTGTGTATAAGCACAATGTACATAAGCAAGAGATTAGGACGTTTTAAAAACAGTGCATATAATATCGCCTTTTTTTTCATACAAATAAATGCTCCATGTGCCACTGAATTCTTCTGATTATGGCTCTTAATTTCATTTTCAGGAATTGCAATAGAGATTCAGCTGGACCATGAGGGATAATTTGACAGGTTGTACCAAATGCATAAATCTAACTCACTTGTGCAATTCCTGCAATAAATGCATTAAAGCAGGTTGATATTCGCATCTTCTGAGGTGCAATCATGAAGCATCCTTCCTGTTGATCGTAGCCCAGCAAGACATATAAATGGCGCTTGACTGTATTGAAGGCTTTAGCACTGCTGATATCTGATTCTGCACTACTCTCATCCTTGGCCATAAATTTCATCAGCACAGTAATGAGTTGATGGACAGTTTGATGATCAATCCCAGCGTCCTCTGGGAGAAGGTCCTTTATGGTATTATCATTCTCTGGAGAAGGCTGCCCTGTTAACGGAGAACATTTTTTCAAAATGTAATATAGAGATTATCACAGAAAGGCTAAATGTCTCTTTTAAAAGAAGTTTTAAAATGGCAGCAAAACAATATATATCCTTTTTTCTGTGGCCAGGGGGCAAAACTATAACAATTATCATAATTATAAACAACAACATAACACAGACGTCAAAATGATTCCTTGGAATATTTGCCAAAATTATCATGTGCCGATAATGAAAACTTGGTGGGAAAATATAGTTCAAAAAGTTATAGAAAATGTACAGGTTAAAGTATCATGGAATTTCCAAAGGTCCTTCTGATTCATATATTTGACTAGCAACAAAATGTCCGAAGTTAAGAATCTGTCTTTTTCTTTATATAATTACAGAATAAATAAAGGCCACATTTACCTTGTGCTTTTTCTGGTGTTCCACCAAGGGCTGGAGCAGACTGTTCGTGTCTGATCAGCCTTGCTGCTTAAAAAAATGGAAAGTATGGTTAGCTTGCATGGAGCTGTGGCATCTTCAGGAGCCATTGCGATACTCAATGGAGGGTCATATATATCGTGTGTAGGAAGTTGAGACATATTTTTGCAAAGCTGGAGAAATTCCAAACTTTGCAAATCAGTACCACTATGCAATATTAGAAACCCACTGTCAATCAATATAGGTAAATACTAAAACTTGAGGGACCAGTGTTCCTACTGGGCATATATATTTAATAATAAATATAGAAATTCATTAAATTTATGTGCCTCCTGACTCCAAATGGCCCTGGACAGTTTTCAAATTGTTAAAAACATTTAAAGGTTTAATTTACCTAAAACATCTTAATAGTCTCTAGTTAATACTGCATAAATATCACTGTGACCAAACAATATAATGCATTCCTTGCATTTTATAGTAATACAGTAAAACACTATTTAAAAACAAGGAAACAAAAAGACAGAAATTAAAATAGGCTACAGTCAACTTCATCAAAGGCCTTGGTGAAGAGCTAGATCTTCAGGTGCCTTTAAATTATCAATGGGTAATTTATTTTGAATACATTACTATTTGAACTTTTGGGGAATCTCTTAGCAGAGGGCAGATATACTGCTGTAGAGAAAGCATGCTTCTGATAGATACCATTGTTTAATGAAAGGAAATTGAAGCATGCCAACCCTGCCAGATCCAATCTGCTGGGCATACACTATGTGAGACAGGCATTACATAATCAGGCTCTATGTCCTGTAGGTAACAACTAGCACCTCAAATTGCACCCACAAATAAACTGGCAACCAAGGCAGCTGACAAAGCAGAGTTGTTACACAGGCCTATTGAGGCATGACCATCACTGTCTGCCCTGTTGCACTATGAGTGATCTTTAAGGGTAAGCTCTATGTAGGCTGTACTCAAGTCATGACCTCAAATAAGCAAGTAATGTCACCCAATAGTTTGTGTAGATGTTAAAATACCTAATCAGCTTATTGTTTTTAACAGCAGACAATAACATTGCATCTGAGAAGATGCACATGAAAGAAGCAGTATTTTCCCAGTGTTTAGAACTGCAATGCAATCAGTAACATAGTGATATATAAAACAAAAAATACTTATAAACATAGATCTGAACAGAGTGGATGGGTTGGGGTAGATGAATATTTGTAGTAACAATGGTTAGTTTGCCAAAACCTTTTTTTACGCTATACATACGAGTTAGGTGTACTTAGGAAGCTGGGTTGTTATTAAAGAGTAGAAAACTATGGTTAATAATCATGTCATGTGTGTATACACGCACAGATATATCACATGCACTGATTTCTCCTTTTTGTAGAGAGGCACCACTCACAAATAGCATACATACAAATTATGATAAGCCACCAGGAATCTGGAAGAATTTAACAGCTTGCAAATTTTTTTAAACAACCAACAAAATGGGTTCAAAGAAAAGGACTTGTTTATAAATGATAGTGGCAAACAGAAATAGATAGTATATTTTATTATTCCATCGATCATTATGATCTTTCAGTAGCATGCTGTAAACTGTGACAAAACAATCAGTTAAAACCAACTGTTTTATCAGTTTTAAAAAAAGTCTGGCCAAATCCTCGATTTCATCTCCACCTAGTGGCAATTGTGCAACAGAATTAAAACGGAGAAAATAAAATAAAATAAAATACTCAACGGATTTTGGTTGTTAAGGTTTCTGGAAGAGAAAGTGCCCTCTTGGATTCTGCTGGACCTTTCACACTGTCCCTCAAAGAACGCACGCTCTTCTGCCGATTCCGAGCAAACCGAGCTCTCTTGATCTTCCACATTGCTGTGTCACTTAAGTTGGCAACATTGGTCCGGACTGCTGTGATTGCTTTTCAAACAGGATTAAACCAAATTTCATTTCATAGACTAACTTGGAAACCCACATCTTCATAGCTCCCTCTGCAGTTTTCATGCTTGCATTCAAAAATGTGCATTTGTTTGTAACTCAGGGCTTTCAAACAGTGTGGCATATAGTTTCAATTTCTCTTCTACAGAGAGATAATGTATGGGGAGCATAGAAAAAACCCTGTCCAAATTAGCACATGACTTTTAGGCTGATAGAGTGGCTTCATCCAAAAGAAATGATATATGACTGATAAATATTGCCCCCCAGGAATAAGGAATGTAAATATATGTTTCTTCCATAAACTTTCAAATCCTGTTTTTACAAAGTTGTCTTATGTATTCAAACCACAGCTTCTATGAAAGCCAGTTTTTTTGGCTTGGATGTGATAGGAAACTATGATTTAAGTAATAGAGAGTACCACTGAATTTGAATTTAGCTTCAAAAAGAGAAGGATCATGAAGGAGCTTACAGGGAAATTCTGGTTCCTGGTTTAATAAACTATACATTATCAAGATCATTAATTCTGAACTAGGTCCATTATTTTTTAATTCATATAAATTCTTTGAAGCAGTAAAGGTATTTTATTTGTGTTATATTGCTAGCCTAAGGTGTGGTGCCATAATCATCAGTACCACACCAGTAACTGGAGTAACTAGCCAAATATTATTAGAATTTTTCCCCACAAAGGGGATATAAGATTTAAAAGATATAAGTTATTCACCTTAGATATACACTTTTTTCAATAAAAAAGAGACATTTTAGTTTAGAACCCTAATTGTAAAAAATAAATCATGGTACCAAGCTTTCTTACTTGTTGGGAAGGGGAATTCCTTGTTGCAGTCCAAGTGAAGTTGTGCCTCAAGAGAGAGAGTCTCAAACCGATTCACAAAGAATTCCCAGCTCAACGCTGGAATATCTTGCTTGAGAAAATGTAGTAGCAAAAGCTTGCTAAGAATAGTGGGTCTGTCTTTGACAACAGTATCAAACTGGAAATCAAGACAAAGGCATAGTCCCTAAAAAGAAAAATAAGTTATAATAGCAATTACTTTGAGTTATCAAAGCCACCAATATGATCATAAAGTTTGAGAGGTTACACAAATGGATTCAACTTCCACAAAATCTACCAAGAAATTTTAAGCCTGCAATTTATCTGGGACCGTGTTTGTTTCTTCACTGTTTAACATACCTGCAAGGCTGGCCTTTTTATGGTGTCTAGCAGAAGCCCTGCTCTGGTGGCCACAGCTGGATTCACATCCTCCACAGCAGTCAGAAAACAACAAAAGGCATGTGCCAAGGAATATTTCAGTAGATGGTTTTTGGTCACTGAGTGAATATCCAGGAATCTACACAACACAGCTACTTTCTCCACTATAAGTAAAGAGCAAATAAAGAAGCATATTAACTGAGCCATAGCACCATGGCACCTTTTGTGAGAGAGCAATTATGAAAGACCATCTAAAATGCTTGTATTTGCATTCCAGAGCTTGACCAGTTGTAAAGCAGAATTGCTGCCAGATCATGATAGCAGGGTTCCAATATCTCAGGGACTGCCACAAAGAGAGAGTCAAGCTGTTCTCCAAAACACCTGAGAGAGGACAAGAAGCAAGGGGTGGAAACTAATAAAGGAGAGAAGCAACTTAGAACTAAGGAGAAATTTTTTGACAGTTAGAACAATTAATCAGTGGAACAACTTGCCTCCAGAAGTTATAAATGTTCCAATGCTGGAAGTTTTTAAGAAGAGATTGAATAACAATTTGTCTGAAGTGGTGTAGGGTATCCTGCCTAAGCAGTGGGTTGGACTAGAAGACCTCCAAGGCCCCTTTTAACTCTGTCATTCTATTCTATTCTAAAAGGACCCAAAGGTTCCCAGTAAAGTCCATCCTAAACTTCCCTCATTATTCATAGGTAATAGACTGCATAGTGACTAGAAAGTGACCTGACCATGCCAAAAACTTAAAATTTCAGATCGCAAGCGGATTAATCGAAGATAAAAGCATGTGGCTACTTGGTTGCCATGAGGCCTTAAACTCCTTGAAGTCCTAAAACATCTGAATCTCCCACCCAGAATTTTTTAAAGATGCACAGCTGTACAAATTTTTTAAATAATAGATAAACATAAATAGATGTGCTTTTACTGATACCAATATCATCTGCGGGGGAATTTGTTAACATTTCAGGGAAGATTTCCTTAAAATGAGTACATTTTTGAACCATAGATTTCATCTGTTAAAGACATACCCGCTTCAAATCTAACTTTCCAGTCTTTGCTATTGAAGTTGGTATTGATGATTGTCCAGAAAATATCAGCTCCATGAGGCAATGAAAGAGCATGGAGAAGAAGTGGCACTGCAAGTGACGAAAGCTGGGAGAACTCTGATTTTACAACTCTCCATAAGCTGGGGACAGACAAGAGAGGAGAGGCAACTCAGAAGACATGATCATGATTCCATGAATAGATTAATAATTTTGTTACTTTTGCTGCTACATCAAGCAGAACTGATTTCTGCAATCAATAATTTTTATGCCTATAAAGTTGTGGTAAAGCCTCTCCTCCTAGCTGTGGTGCAACTCTATTGCCTAAATGGTACTTTTTAATAAGGAACCAGAAATAAATTCCATCTTTCCCCCTTTTTTCTGCTTATAGTGGAAGAGATCCAGCAAGACAGCAAATAGGATCTTATATCTGCATCAATGTCGTTGTAGGTAAGAATTCTGGGAAAGTAGATCATTACATTTCTTGTTGTTTTAACTTTGGGCTACAAAGTAGAATTGATTTCAATTCTCTCAGTTTAAACTCTGTGATACTGAATGAATCTGCCCTGTCTCCAATTTTGTACTTCAGATTTGAAGGAATGTCTGGGGAAAATGCCCTCTGATAGTCTATTTGTATTTAAGGTGGCTCTGTTAAGCTTATAGGGTTTCAACAGTGTTATTATAACCAATTATAGGCACCTTAAGTAACTTTTAATTCTCTACAATGCTCTTTTAATCAAGATCCCTAGAGCACTATGGAAAATTGAAATGGCAGTTCCAAAACCCAATTATCCAGCAGAGAAACTCCAGAACAGACTTAAGTGTATGCTTTGGGCCAGTGTTTCTCAACTTTGGAAACTTTAAGATGTGTGGACTCCGACTTCCAGAATTTCCCAGCCAACCAAGATTGAGAAATATTGCTTTGGACTACTAATGGGTATAGCTCCAGCCTTTATTATTATATTGATTTCATGTATTTAACAATTTCAGTCCCAATTGCACCAAAAATAAAACCATTGATTTATGGCCACCAAAACTTGTTTGGGGATAGCCTATGAAGTTATTAAGCCTCCTCTTGATCAAATTTATACCTGGCAATCAGCATGTGGTCCTGAATATATGCTAGGAACTGAGGATAGTTCTTCCTTGCAATGTATAAGCATTCCCCATGAAGGCAAAGAATCTTCAAGCAGTTAAGCATGTTAAAGAGAATATCTGGCTCTTCAAATCGTGCCATTTCCTGTGCAAAATTTGGTAAAGAAGCAAATAAAGTATGGTAAAATTAATCTTGGATTCCACACAAAAAATAATAAATTACAAACTAAAACAAAATTCTAACAATCAAAACATAACTAAGCACTTTGATTAGTTTGATTCTCCTTCACTATATATTTTTTACTTTTTGATGCATATATTTTTTTAGATTTCTATGTTCCATACAAATCCCATACAAATCCCAAAAATGGTGCTTTATTGAGTTTGCTGTTCTAAATGATTGAATTCATAAAGACATTTTGAAATAATAATAAATGTGAAACCTACCTGCAATATTGTATATATGAGTTTTAATGTCACTGGGAGCTGCTGGTAACAAAATTTCCTTTCAGTGTCATTTTTTATGGGTGCTAAAAATTAACAAAAAAGATTACAATATTTTTGAAAAATAAGTTGAAACAGTTCATTTATGATTCCCACAATTTTTTTCCAATCGAGTATATCCACTATTCTATATCACTCTTGTGTTAAACGAAGCTTTGATACTTTAATGGCTTTTCTTTATATGTAGAAAAATCCTGCAGGGCATGCAATCCTTCCAGCTGATAAATTAATTGCTACTTGAATTGGCTCCTAATTCACTGTATAGCATAATTCAGGAAGATTAATACCATTTTCAGATTTTGTATTACCCCTTTTCTAGATACTCTTAATCAAGGTGAGAAAATATTTTCTGATCCAAAAGGTGCTAGATAAATTAATCAGGATGGGAACAGTATGACAGATCATTTTGTTCACATTTATTTTATTTTTTTTAATCTCCATATAGAAATGGGAAAAGATTCCATCTAGTAATTCATATTATATTAGATGTTTTTCTTTCTTTATCTGTTTTATTATATTATTTTTACATTATTGTTTAAACTTTAAATTCGAGGATGTTGTCACTCATTGAATACTATTATTTCCACTTGAAGGACTTAGGTTGGAATTAGGATAGTTGGTTCAAGGAATTGCTGAGGCAGAAAGTTGCAGCTCTGATGAGTAATGAGATCAATAACGAATGGTGGAACACTACTGCTTAGCAACAAGAAAGTTACAACTTAGAAGGACACAACTGAAGGATGCTAGCTATAGCATATAGATATATAAACTTTGGTAACCTCTGTCTTATCATAATATTAAAAGACACACCTGTTTTGAGCTTACTAACATAAATATGCAATGTATGAAGGAGGATAAAATAGAAGAAACCAATCAGAAGAAATATGTGTCAAGGAACCAATGATTGATTCTTAGGTGTTAACTTTCTTTTGATGTACTGATTACTTTTTCAATTTATTATTGAAAAAATGATGGACTAGACTGGATGAATTTGGACTGGAATAGCATATAAATAGATAAATATATTTTGACTATTTAGTTTGGTCCTGATGCATTAGCAACTTCTGGCCTCAAATTATTTGTTTTATTGGAAAATGTTTTAGAAGATTCTAAATACATAAACTCTTTTCATAGACAACTGAAAGGAATTACTAAAATAAGTTATGGACATTTAGAATAGACTTGGATTATCTTATTTTAGTGAATCAATACTGTCTCTTATATCTCTTCTGAGTTTAAGATGATAGTACTTCACATCAGTAGATGCTTTAAAAGGGCTATATATTGTAATTTTCATCTGCAGATGTAATATACTTTGCGAAGTTTTTGCTACAATGGGGACTTGCTTATTAGTAGTCCCATTTCAGGACTACTATTGTCAGGGTGAATTTGAGAAGGTAAAAATGGTTCAGAGAGGTTAATGTACTCTTGAATCATACCCTGAAAACATGACATTTATCAGCTTCTGAAAATTTTCTGAGTTTATGGAAAAATCCACTACTTTGAACTTAAAATCCTGGATTGAAAGATATTTGCTCATTTTCAGACTTTGAATTGGTTGAAAGGAAATCGGTATTATTTTTTTGTAAGACAGAAGTTTGATTTCTTGTTAAAAATTGAATGCCAATTATATATCTGCATTATATGTAGGATATATCCATTGCCACTGTAATCGAGTCCATCTACTTTCTCTTGGCCCTCTTCCTTTTCTCTTTCCTACTACCTTTCCCAGCATTAGAGACTTCTCTAGTGAACTAGATCTTCACATAAGTTCAAATCTAACCCTAAATACAAAGTAGGATAATTTGAGCCTAGTCATTTGTGCTTCAAGTGAGAATTCTGGCTAATTTGCTCAATGAACCATTTGTTTGTCCCAAAGGTACTTTTTCTGGAGGCACCTGGAGTGCTTTGTTTTTTTCTTTTGAAGACATTTTGCTTATCATCCAAGAAGCTTCTTCAGCCCAGATAGGATAGTGGGGAATGGAAGGATTTATATTTCTGGAGCTGGTAATCTGCATCCTTTTAGCAGGTTTTTGAAACACTTGGAAGTTTATCTGTGTCTTCAGGTTCACCTGAGTAGTGCTCCAGTGTCACCTCCAGTGTCAGAAATGACAAGTGGACAGTGAGTCCAAATTAGCAATGTCTTTCTTCACATTATTTAAGGGGTGTGTGTACAGATGATAGATGAATGGATGGATGGATGGAGAGATAGAGTAACAGAGAGAGACAGAGAGTCATGAGATTGTATCAAGCTTTAAATTAAATAATAGGTATTGGCTACTTTTCAATTATAATCATTACAGTATTTTAATTTTAGCACTTTAAAAAATAATACCTGTATTTTCTGTTGCTTCTGTATGATTCCCTGGGTTTTCTACATGCTCTGGGGCAGATTTGTTTTCTGCATTCCCTTCAGTTCCTATAACAAACTCTGGTTTGGAATCAAGAAGACTGTCCTCTAAGTTATCTGTCGGTTCCTCCAAAACATAAGATCAAGCACAAATAATATTCAGTATTTATATATTTTAGGGGAAACATACTATCAAGCACCAGGGAAGTCTGGAGATTCAGGCAATTCAAATGAATATAAAATTTATTGCAAGTTTCAGCTCTCCACAAGAATCTGAGCTAATCTGAATCTAACAATCAAGGGAAATTTGCGGGAGTTAAGAATAGAAAGGAATTCAAAGTGGACTGGATTTAGATCTCTTGTGGGCATGCATGAACTCATGGACTGACTGACCCCTTCCTCAAGCTCAACTTGCACATTACTTTACAAAGAGGATAAATCAACAGATACTAAGACCTTTCAATTTTATCTTGTGTTTCTTTGCATAATTTTTATAATCATCAACCAGACAAGCAAGCCCTGCAAAAATTATGTCTCATCCTTCACAAAGTTGACATTTATAAACTGCTGAGGGTCAGAGTAGGAGAAGCAACTGTGTTTTTAACAATTGGTAATAATTGTGTAAAAATTGTTTACCATATTTCAACATCATTATATAGTACCCCACTTTCAGTTTTATTGTTGTTTGCAATCTTTGAACAAAAATCAGATCTTTGCCTTTACAGGGAATCCTTGAGCTGTGACCACAACTGAACTCAGAATTTTGGTCATAAGTCATTGCGGTCATAAATCAAGTCACCAGGTATGTGGACTTGATTTTTATGGACTTATATAGTGATTGTTAAGTGAATCACAAGGCCAATAAGTGAGTGCATTGTCATAAGTCCAAATCCAACTTATCTAACAGGCATTTTTTTCCTGGAAAAGAAGTTGCAAAACATAATCGTGTGACTGTGGGATGCTGTGATTAAGTCATAAATGTAAGCCAGCTGTCAAGTGCTGAAATGTGATCATGTGATGCAGAAGATATAACTTCAAGGACAGGTTGTAAGTAACTTTTTGAGTCTGTTGTAACTTTGAATAGTTGTTAAGTAAACAGACATAAGTTGAGGACTACCTGTACTAAAAAAGATGATCCTCCAGAAGTTCCTGAACTACATCTCCCAGCAACCTTACCAATCTAAAAAATAGTAATTAAATGTAGGAACTGTAGCAACTTCTGAACAGTCATAGTAACTCCCTTTCCTCGTTATTGTTGAGTGGGGCCTTGAGAACTTGAAAGTTGATACAACCATTGGTTTTCTATATAGATCTTTGCATAAATCAAACGGCATATTGTATATTCAACAAATGGAACATAGAAAGCAAAATATCAGAGTTATGATCTAGATATATAAATACAATAGGATACCGTTTTTCTGGACACTTTTTCAGACCCTTTCTTTAATTTGCTTACCACCAGTCTGATTTCTTCTTTGGGAGCTAATCTTTCCAAGAGTTCACAAGCCATCTGATAGCATAAGATACTAGATTGGCATAAATTACATTCTACTGCCTTCTCATCTTTTTGACAAATATGGGAGCCACCCCAGGGGGCCTGGAATACATTGTTGATGATAGAAATTATGTCTTTGGAAATGCTGTTCTCCAAGCCCAAGGTAATGCCATCATCTTGTAATTCCATCTGAAAAACACATTTTAGGAGGAAGCATGAACAAAGTAATTGATATACAAACATTGGCAAAAAGAAGTGTACCCTCTTAAAGATGCTTTTAATGTATTATTCAAATTATATCCCATCTTTTTTTCTGAGAGCTCAAGAAAGCATACATAATATATTTCCCTCCAGTTTTATTCCACTATAACTTTGTGTACTAGATTACATAAAGAGAGACCACATTCGCAACAAAAAACCCCACTGAATCATTTTCCATGGCTCTGTGTGTGTTTAATTTTAGTATTTAATTTTCACCCTAGCCTTCCCTCGTCCAAGTAACTAAATTAGTCTACTAAATAACATACAATAGCATCCCGGCTCTTAAAAGCTCCATGTAGTTGAATAGCTGAAAAGCAGACAAAACTTTGAAACTTTCTCTTTGAAAACTAGCTTTCGTTGAATTTCTTCCTGTCAAGCAACTATTCACACAACAGCTGCTTATGGGGCACTAAAGGTTGCAATCCCATATTATGTTCTGCAGATGGGTTTCAGTCTAACTTCTCTTACTTCCCCTGGGCATAGAACCTTCAAACAGATCTTAATTGGTGACTGGGTCAGATGGGCAGTGTTACATTTGGTAAGGTAGTTATAATCCAGTGCCATACCTTATAAGGCTTTAGATAGGTTAAAAATAGTGCTCACAACTGAGCTCATAAACCTGTTAGTAGCCTATGCAGTGACCGTTAGATGGACATAACAATGGGTTTTCCAGTTAGGAATATGACTTCTGTATTTTGCAGTAACTGTATCTTCAAAATCACCTTCAAATGTGTCTCCCTATAGGACACATTGCGTTGAGTCCCTCTATGAAGACGATGGGTGTTTAAGAATGTTGACAAATAAATACCCAGTGATTACAGTGTGGTTAAGGATCATCAAATTCTTACTATTACATTTATGTATTGTCTTTATATCTTGTCTTTTGTGATTTTACAATAATGCACATGGGAAGTTTGCCTGATTTTTATCCTCATAACAACCTGGTGAGACAGGTTGTGCTGAAACATAATAGTTGTTTCAAAATCATCCAGTTCTATTGTTGAATGGAAATTTGAACATGAGATTTCCCAGGCCCAATCCCTCTCAATCCTTATCATTAATTAGATTTATTATAGTCACCCACTACAAAAGACTCTAGTTAAATCACACTGTCTCTTATTGTTCCAGTTCTTTTTATTCTTGTTCTAACTAGCTGAATAAATTAATCAGACATCCATGTATCTGACTTGAATTCAGATTAAAAAGAAGATTGTATATGTAATATTTTTGGCATATGAATGCAGCACAGATTCCATGATACTCATCTCTAAAAATTAGCATATATGTTCAGACAAATCATAATATGCAACATACAGATAAGAATTATAAAACTGACTACTTCTCCATATTAGAAATTGTTAGGGATAACATTGTTCACCCTAACTGTTTTAGGTGAAATACTAACTATGAATCATAGTTAGTGTATGCAGCTTTAACTGTAAAATAGCAACTGTGGGTGTGGTTATGAAAACCATATAAAAGTAGCAAGGCTACAGCTTGCTCTCTCTCTCTCTGGATTTGATGATCCCTGATTACTGCTTGGAAGCAAGACTGCATCGCTCGAACGGGAGAGACAACAACGGACTGATTTATGTGAACTGACAATAGGATATTCTACATGGACTTTGCTAACTGAATATCCCTGAATGGACTGACTACATGGTAAATGAATATAGGACTGTTTTTGACTATGCTATAAACTTATACTGGAATAAAACATATTCTTGATAGCACAAGCGTATCTGTTATTTTTACTGTATGTTAATAAACATACAAGCTTAGCTCACTCATTTATCTGTGTGCCTATCTGACTAACGCTGCACATTATGTTTAGCTTGTCTACCTAACCCTGGTTGGGGAACCCAGGCTTAACAGAAATAAAGCCTATAGGAATCATTCAAGGTATGATTCTATTTGAGTTGCAGTTTGAAATTAAATTTTAAACTGATTAAACTACTTTGGCATTTTTTGATTCAATCTTTTTATAGGATTCATTATCACACGAAAACATCAAAATAGTTGAACTTGCTTTGTTAGACTGGAAAGAAAATAAAAATAATAAGGATGGTAGAATTCTCAGCAATTGGCAGCACTTAGCACTATCCTTGTCTGGATCTGGATGCCAAATAGAGCCAGGTTTTATTAATATATAGATAGGGAATTCCAGGGTTGCAAACTAGAAAAAATATCCCATTTCTGTATTGTTCCATAGCAACTACATAGTTGTGTTTGCTAAGTTATCGGGAGCTGGATTTTTATTTTTATTTTTTGCAGAGATGGGGAAAGTACAGCAACTACCACATTATATAGGAAAGAGCTCAAATGATCTGGTCAAATCAGTGCAAAAAATGTCCAACAGGTAGTTTTTGTTTAATCAATCACAATTCAAACCAACAACTGTGACTGCAACTATGATTTTACTTCTGTGTTGCTTTACAGCCCATTTTCACTCCACTACCCTACCTTTGGGATGCTCACCTGGCACTGGGAGAATTAGCAAGAAGAGAATGTTTGTATTTGCATGCATTGAAGAGGAAGGGATAAAAAGAGAGTAACCAGGCACACAACAGGGACTACACTTCAAAAGGAATGCACAGCGCCAGCTGTTTGCTTTTAATATAAAACTGATTAGTCAGTTTCAGGCAGCAGCTGCCAGCCAACTGGGTTCTAATCAACTAATTAAGAATATAGAGCTGAGATGGTAACTTGCCCTTAGCACTTTTTAGGGAGTGAGAGAAAAGAGCTGATGAAGAGACAATCTTATTTAGATAATATCTCTCCTCTCGGGTGGTGATGGGTCAAACCAGGACAACATGTACTAATTAATTGTACTGGTAAACACAGAGAAAGAGATGCTGTAAGGGTCATAAATACATGATTGGTTGCAAAGTTACTTTTTCATCACTATTATAAATGCGAACAGTTGCTGTCTAATGCAGCTGATAAACAAGCATTATTTGTATTCCAGTTTAAAAATGTAAAATACAAACAATTATAATTCTTGTTTGTCCACTTCCTTTTCTTAACATGACATTAATGTCCACTGGCTTCCCCTTCCTTAAGGGCCTCCCCTTTAGCAGAGTTACAATCTGGCTCGCAAGATTCATTCCTCCTGAGAAGACTCAGCCCCAACCCTGGTTTCCTTTGTTTCAGGCTGGGCAGGCAAGGCCTCTTCTGGATGGAATTTAATTAATTAATTAATATTTTATTTCAATTGCTTCCAAGATAATACTCTACCTGACTCTATGGTTTCTTCCCCAAACCCCAAAAACTTTAACCTTACACTGTCTACTATTGACCTCATCTCCTTCCTAAAAGGCTGATAGGGGACATGCATAAGCGCACCAATCATGCCTACCGTCCTTGTCCTATTGTTTATTTTAATTTTCTTATAAGTATTCATCTCATGTATTCAAAACTATGTTTATTCTTATACCTGTATCTTGTAAGCGATTGACAAATCAAATAAATAAAATAAAAATAAATAAATAAATAAATATCCCTCCAACATTAGATCAGAGGTCATTAATGATACTTCTTTAGCTCTCAAGAGATCCTCCACCTAGCCATCAAATTAAATACTCACAGATCTAATGAATATGTGATATTTTGATTTGTTAAAATATCTGGGCTATTGCACCATGATGCCTATCAGCTGGAAATGGTATGGTTTTAGTTTCTTGGGTTTACCAAAAGGCCAAGAGACCTCAGGCTTTGTGAACCCTTGACCCAAAAAAGTTTGTATATTATAAAATCTTTTCTGATGCATATAAATAATCCCTAGCTTGCAAATTGGCACCTGTAAAAAACACTAAAAGATTCTTTAAAATGTTCCAAAACAAGATATTTGGATTGTATTATTGACCATGTTTACAATACCAGGATGTGTATTATTACCTGCTTCAAGATGAGATCAAACATTAGGATGAAACAACTCAAATTCATTTCATCATCATCACAGTCAAGGTCAGTGGTCCTTCCTCCTCCAGGGTGCCCAAAATTTTTGAAAGGACTGCGGAAAGGGCTGTGCATGGGGCTACGAAATGGACTCTGAAATGGGCTTGGGAATGGGCTCAGTGTATTATGCTGAACTCTGCGTCCTGGATCGGAAGCAATGCTCACCTAGAGGAAGCCAAATAAAATAACATACAAAGATAGAATGCTTAATTTAAGAAAATACATTTATTTCATGATATAAAGTTGCAGAAGACGCATTTTTCCCTGAATGAAGATAGTATTACCGATTACTAATAAAGCAGTTATAAAAGCAAAGAAGCATGATTTAATAACCGGGACATGGTATTCCAAAATATTTTTCAGAGATCCAATTTATGTGCCACTGAATCCTTCCATTCATGACTGATGGAATACTTAAATGGCACAAATTAGATGCACCTTAAGTCTTACTAAAATGATGTGACTAACAGCCAAGCTACATGTTCTGACCCAAGCCTTGTTCAAATTAAACAAACACAAACTGTATAAAAGCAAACCTTTTTTAATGCAGCGCTGGGAATTCTTTGCATTCCCTGCCAAGAGTCATTTAAACCTAATTGTGCGAGATAAAAGCAAGCCCTTTTAAGGATGTAAAAGGCTGCCAAGAACAGAAGTCTAATTATTGATAAATATCCACCGGCAGAAGTTTCAAAAACAAACCGGAGTTAGCAGGGTTTCAACGAGGACTCAGAGTCTAAAGAACTTCTTTGTTTCCTGCAAAGAGCACATCCCTGAGGGCTGGTTTTTATCCCTTTTGGGAGGGGTCATCACCTTCCAGCCTTACTCCTGAGTCTCTTCTTTAAGCAGCCTTATGCACACACGCACTGGGCACAGGCTTCCTGGGGTCCTTTGCTTCACTGCTGTCAGACTCCAAAAGCTCTGAAGGCAGCACTCCACTCTCTGATAGTGCTGGCCCCATCCCTCCATCAGACACAGGACCCTCATCCAAGTCCTTGCCAAACTTCCTGACGGGTTCCCTTTCTTCCTAGCTGTCAGAGACCTCTGCCATCCGTACCAGCTGCCAGCGAACCACAACACTACATTTGACATATCTAAAGGAGCATCTTTTCTTGTGTATTTCTCTCTGAGTCCTAAGAGATGCCTGGTATCCTTCCATGGGAATGTATCATGATAAAGCATCTCCCCCAGGGAGTTCCATTGTCCTTTTGGTGCAAGAAAAAAACAATTCTATTTTATTAAGACTTCTACTGTTAAATCTTAGTTTGTCCTAATGGAAGGGAGTCCAACCTTGGCAATTATAAGAGCAATGGATTCAACTCCCAGAATTTTCCCTGTTTTAATCATTCTTTTTAATTGGAATGACCACATTTGAGCTATAAAAATCCAGACAATCATCAGATGGTAACAGAAAGGTGCATAAAACTTCTTTTCCTACCATCTAGCAGTCAACAGATTTTTGCAGCTCTAATATTTGAATCATTTGAATCATCCTGATTCCTGCTACCCGGTTGCTGTTTAATTGTTTTAATTGCTTCTTTAGCCTACTGAGTTAAATAGTTTATTTTATATAGGTTTAAAATACCCATGGACACCTCTATTTGGAAGGTTAACATTCACAGTTTAATCATGTTTAAACAAGCAGAAAGTCTAGTCTAGATCCTGCCAGGTGGATATAGTCATATATATATATATATATATACAAACCTCCAACTGAAATTATGCTGAAATGCTCAGAATTCTTTATAGTTGATTATGATAATTAAGACTGATGGAGGACAATCCTTTTTCATACCAGAATTTTTTAACACCTGCTGGTTTCCCATCAATTTCATACTTCCATATTTTGCTACTTGCGATATTTGCAGAATTCCTATACCCTTTATTGGAAATTTTTATGGCCTATACAAACAATATGAATAAGGAATTGAGTGATCTAGATCAAGGGTCATCAACCTTTTGCACCTCAGGGACCACCAAACTCATAATTTTAAATCCCATGGACCACTAACAGGAATTTTGACTGAGGATGCCTTGCTGACATTGGTGGGAAAGTCGGTCCCACATTCCAGAGCTGCAGTTGTCACAGGACTGTCCCTTTGGTCATTTCAGAGCAGCTGTTCCTCCACCTGGGTGCACTGGTCTGTCACTTGACTGGAGGAGCTACTCTGGGATGACCAAAGGGCCAGTCTTGTGACTACTGAAACGCTGGAATATGGAACCGACTTTCCCACCAATATCAGCAAGCCACCCTGGGGTGGATTTCCCTCCCCCGCTGTTGGTCTTACCTTCCATTTCAGCTCGCGTGGCTTTATTCAAGGTAAGGTTTGCGCTCAGCTGAAGGGTGGGGGCCAGAAGATGGGCAGGCCATGTGGGCGGCACAGCCTTATGTTCCTGCACAGTGTGGATTAATTGCTTTGGGGGGAGTGTTTTGTGGGGGACATTTCTCTGTGGACCACCAAAATTTCCTCACAACCAGTGGTCCCTGGCTCACTTGTTGGCAACCACTGATCTAGATTGGGACTGCAGCATATAGCAAATGACTAAGCTTTCATTACTAATTAATTAATGTCCTGCTGCACTTTGCTATTTAGTGGTTTTTTGTAAAAAAAAATCTTTGTAACTGCCATTTCTATGAAAAAGCATGCTATCTACTCTGAACTTGTTTTTAAATGCATCTATTACAATGAATAAATTTACAATCTTCAACAGAGCATCCTGTTAAGTAACCAAGTTCAGACTTATGCTTAAATGCATGTTCAGCCCGACTCATTTCCAAGTTCTTTAATCACACTTCATTTTCACTGATTGCACCTGCTGACTTCGTCAAAAAATACATGCAAAATGTGTCTCCTGTTATAAAGGAAATTGATAATGAATTACCCTTCGAGCTGCAAGGTTCCCAGTTATCTCACTGACTCTCGATTTTCTTTGATTTGCCAGTTCTTTCACAGAATTAACACCATCAGAAAACATACTGATTACCAACTGAAGTGGAACTACAATGTCCAATTCAGATAACACCTGAAAAAAAAAAGAAGACAGCGTTCTCAGGTTCAACTAAAAACTGAAGTGCTAGTGTATATTTTAGAAATTAGGTCAAAATGAAAAACGAACTTAAAAGCATGCATTTAATTTAGTCCCTATACAAATTAAGATCTAGCGCATGGGGGTTGAAACTGTATTTGTAGAATTTATGGGCTGCAATCTATGTGATGATCAACTGAACTGTGAATAAATGAGACAAACAAAATGTTAAAAAGTTGTGATATTTATGGAGTTACTTACCAAGCACATCTGAATTATATTAAATTAACCACAATATCGTTACAGTCCCCAAAGCATGCCCCAACTTTTGAGCACCCCTAATGTTTGGAAATTGAAAGTTGAAAAATTTGACATGCCCTAGTAGGTGTATACATGGCACTAATTATGTTTATGTGAGGCTTCACATAATCATGGTTAATATTTCCACAATCATGGTTAATATATGTGAACCCAGCTTCTGTTTTTAGGTTGGCTTCTTCAAAGAGACTCTTAATGCAAGTCACCTAAAATCGTAACTGAAGCCTTAATTTCTTAAATGTACATCTTTCTGTCATGACAAAACTTATAGATAGAATGACCACAATGCTATCTAACAGATACAACCAAATGCTTATCTGATTAGCCTCTGAATCAGATGCCTCTGTATGATTTCTTGAGATTGCATTAACTTCATAACAGGTGGCATAGAAAAGGAAGTAAGAGTACAGACTCTGTAAGCTATTTTATGAGTTGAACACTGAAAGTGTCTCACAGATGACAAAGCTTGATCATAGGTAGCTCCAAGACGGTAACAGTAGAAGCCACCTAATGTTTGCTTGGGATAGCGAGCCAAAATACCAACTAATGCTAATAATTAAAAACATGATAGACAAATTAAATAATTCATAGGATTAGTATATATTAATTTTGTGTTGATGCACACAAATACTATCTGGGAACTATGTGCTATTATCATACTATAATGTATGACTTTCATAGGATGTTTTGATCAAAGATATGTCAGCACTCACATGAAGCCAGAGTAGAGCTTGTTCTTGTACAGAGGATGGATATCCTGTGAATCGACAGCTTATGAAGCCAAACATTTCCTCCATAGAAAAAGGGAGTGGGCATAGCTCAATATCAAACATTTTACTGCAATACACAAAGGCAAAACAATTGATTAGCAAGTTCTTTTAGATGGCTGCCAAAAAGAGCAAAGGCTGTCCACAAATTTATAAAATGACACTTAAACAATTCTAATTACTAATTGATGTATTATTTATGAAGCCAGCTATTTGTAAAATATTTAAAATTTAAAATGTTTTGAATCTGAAGCACCCTACTCTGATCCAGGACAGCTAGTCTAACAATTCTAAAAGTCTAAGATCAAAGCAATCCTATTTCAAACTCCGAACTTTGGTTTCAAATAACACACCATAATTTTTATTTATTTATTTTTAAGCACATTATATTTTTTATTTATTTTTAAATAGTTTGCATATTTGGAAACTTTGGAACTTTATAAAATAAATTCCGCACTAAAGTCTGAAATTCTGTAATATATTATATAAAGTAAGCAAATGTCTTATGTTCTATGTCTCTATGTATCATGCCAATACATAGTTATACTGCTTATTTAAGGTAGACGTTTGGCTTAAGTGCTTCATTAGACATTTGATCAGGAAAATATTATATATATGTAAAGGTTCTACATCATATAACAGTAGTTTTTACTGGAATAAATTCCAAATGTGACTATGCCAATTGGTGGTCATGAAAAGAGCAAACAGTCCTATGGAATTTTGAAAAGAAATAAGATTATGTAAGAAGATTCTATGAGAAGCATGAAAAGAACAATGAAGAAGTTTGACATCTATGAAAGTATAGAGAATACCTTAGAATCTCAATTTTTGAGACCCTTTTAATCCAAACTTTGATCAGTGCATGTAGTCTAGAATTATAGCATTTCTGTTCATGATTTTAGCATTGGAGTGTAGAATTATAGCATTCTGTTCATCTTTGCTCAAATATCTCCAGTGAAAAAGGACCACCAGTCCTATAAGCTACAATAGTGTATATTTCTGACCATTAGGAAGTTTAACAGTTTCTAATTTTCTCTTTAGAAGGTAATATAATTGTATAATTTATGGATGTTTTTATTTTTGTATTACATGTGTACCATTATGAACTGATAATAAAATGGGAAGGAATTCAAATTCAACTAAAGTAAATATATGTCAGCATCTCTCTCTACAATCAAAATCAAAGTATGATATCGATTATAACTCTTTGGCTATCTACCTTTTTAAAAAGATGCAAATTAAACAATACCACAGAGAATTATGATTGTAGATACTTGCTCTTCTGAAACTTGGAATTTTATTGATATATCAATGTCAAGAATTAATGTTCAACCTATAAGTTTCTAAATAACATTCACAGACCTCCAAGACTTGAATCAAACCATTGGCTAAAGCAACATCTCAAGAGGTTTAGAATTTGAAAGTGCTTTCTTGTAATTGAAACTTTGTGTCCAATCCAGATCTGATGTTTTTGAGGAAAGCAACTGCATTTTTTCCAAGGGCTTGAAATTTCATATGTTACAGAACATGTTTCATGTCTGACATTCCATTTATAAAATTGCAGCTTAGATTTGTAAGGCTTGGATTACAGTCTGAAAGTTGACTAACATATTAGCTTCAATTCCTCCAACAGGAATTAAAAAGACTGCATATTGTTCCACTTACCTTAATACTTCCCGGAATTCCTTTAGTTGATTATCTGGCACTTCAGTCCTGATGGCTTCCAGCCATTCTGGCATAATACAGTCCCACACAGGTTGATTGATTACATTGTATGGAATTAAGCAGAGGATCCGATTCAGACCTTCCTTTAATTGTGTCACAGTGCTACATGACTTATCCCAATATCCACCTACCTGAGGACATTGGCAAGAGGGAAAAAGCTGGTATTAAATGTCATATATTAAATGTCATATAGTACTGAAGGCACTAAATGTAGCTAGCACGACATTTTCTTTTTGTGACAACAAACTCAAAAAATTAAATTTTATAATTTAAGACTGCTAGGAATGTCCATTACTTATGGATCTAAATATGTTTATCTATGACATTGCTACAAATCAAGAACTATAACTCTTACCCTTGCAAACTCCATTGGTTTAGGAAGAAGGCACATCACCATGACATCAAATCTAACATCGCACACTGTTTTCAGCCATTTAGTGACAAATTGGGGTTTGAGTTTCTCCACAAGGCTGCCAACTTCATCATCCATCATGTATGCCGTGGAGTGGAACCACTGGAAAACCATGCTGACAAGCCGTGCCAAACTCTCTGTAGGAGTGTTCTCGCTAGGGGTGCAGAGGCTAACCTGCAAACAAAATGTGCTCAATTTTTCTCTTTATTTTTTGCAAAAAAAAAAACAAGAAAACATGTTTTTTTAGACAGATTAACTAACAAAGGCACAAAAACTTGGGAAAAGAACTATTTATTTATTTATTTGGTTTGTCAATCACTTACAAGATAATAGGAATAAGTATAAACTTGAGTAAGAATACAGGAAATAGATACAAATAAATGGGGACAATAGGACAGGGATGGTAGGCACCATTGTGCGCTTATGCATGCCCCTTACAGACCTCTTAGGAATGGGATGAATTCAATTTTGTGTACTACCCTTAAGTCTAACCATAGGCGATGTAGTTCTAGGTTGTCCAAGCCCAAAATTTCAAGCCTGGTGATGTAGGGTATTCTGTTGCGAGTAGAGGAGTGTAGTATTCTACTCTACTCTTCTCATGAAATACTTCTGCACTCACTCAATTAATATCTGATATACAGTGTGGATTCCAGACAGATGAGCTGTATTCAAGTATTGGTCTAGCAAAGGTTTTGTATGTACTAGTTTGCAATACAATATTACCAGAGTAGAAGCTTCATAAGATTACACTGTATTTAGAACTCTTAATGCCTTTTTGGCAATGCTGTTAACAGTGAGCTCTGGCACTTAGATATGAGTATTCCAAGGTCCTTGACAGAGTGAGTTCTACTATTATCAAGCTCATCCAAACACATCAGGAAAACAACAAGTGTGTAACATAAATAAAGAAATCATATGCAACTATCAGCATGCATTTGTTCTAATTGGGACTTATCTATTAAAAATAAAAGCTAAGATTCAGAATGAGATTCAGATTCAGTTTCTAACAGATCTTTGTGCAATATTCCAATGTGATCAACTCCAGACAAAATTATTTCCATCTACATTCAGCATAGATTACAGTCCTTTTGACCATCTCTTATTTGTTCTTTGGTTTAATACCATGCCCTTTAAGAAGTCATTTAATAGTCATTTATCCTGATATTAAGAAACATGTCTGATAAAAAGTCATGCTTCTCACATTCCTATTTCAGCTAAGCAGGCTACATATTCAGGTATCCATCTAAACAGTCTATTGCCATGAACTTTCTTTATTCACTAATATTCAGAACACTGGTCTCAATTTTATAGATATGTTGACCTTCAACTCACATAATCTCCAGACAGCAATAGATTGGGAAGACTGGCTATGAGTGATGGGGTTAAAGTCCAGGATAACTGGAAGGCACCATGTTTAGAAAGTATGTTTTAATCTCTGAGATGCTTCTAATAATTCTCCTAGAATTTGAATCTTAAGGAAGAGAAGAAAGCACACCTACCAGGAACCAGATTCCAAATTGGCTCAGAAGCCGTTGATCATGCTTGTCATCATCTTTGTTATCAAAATCTGTGTTGTCCAAAGAATGATGAGAGGAAGACAGGCCCAGCTGCCTCCTGCGATTGAGCTCGTACTCTCTTTGTTCAGCATGGAATTCAGCCTCTTTCAGCAGGCTAAAAGATGAAGAACAACACCTAAGATGAACTCCAAAACCTGTATATGAGTTCACTGTACTAACCTTTCAGTGTCAGGCAGTGTGATTTTTTGGACTGGAACCATGGGTGAATCTGATAGGGCATTGTGGGTTCAATCTGGGTGATACCAATTGGGAAAGGCTGCAATAATGGGACAGAGGATGGGGGGGTTAGAAAGGAACATCTGGCTATATTAATTAAGCTGATGAAGGTTACCTGATGACAGCTTCCACTGTACAGACTAATTCCTCAGCACCACATTCACGGGTATTGATAGGAGGTGGTGATGTCTGATAAAGGTGGGTCTCTGCTGTTGCCCCGACTTCACTGCTGTGATGATTTGAGTGGCATCTTTTGCAGTAACGCACTGGCCTGTTACCATGGCGACCACAGCACCCAGCAGAGAAGCATGTCACAACAGCCCTCCTAACATGTGAGCTGCAATTCTGCAAAATAAATAAATAAATAAATGAGATATAGAACTAGCTGGCCATCATAGAAATTTACATTTAAAACACTACCTTGGAATGGGTTGAAAAGCTGAAGATACTTAGAGAGCGGAGAAATGCAGAGTTCAGATGTGAGCTACAGGTAATTCCTTGACATATGACTGCAATGTAGTCCTAAATTTCCATTGTTAAGCAAGATACAGGAGTTGTTCAGTGATTTTTGCCTCATTTTATGATCTTTCTTACCACAGTTGTTAAGTGAATCACTGCAGTTGTTAAGTTAGTAACATGGTTGTTACATTAGTCTGACTTCCCCATTGACTTTGCTTGTCAGAAGGTCGCAAAAGGTGATCACATGGCCCTGGGACTCTGCAACTATCATAAGTACATGCCAGTTGCCAACTGTCCAAATTATGATCACATGACCACCAGGATGTCGTAAGTTTGAAAAGTTACTAAATAAATGGTCGTTAAGTTGAGGACTACCTGTACTAGATTCTAAATTGTTACCCTATTCAACAATGGAAAACCAAGCTCCCAGGACCAGTATTTAGACCTCTATACTGTTCCTCATTAAGCCTATAAGAGATGGCTTGGTTCACCTCAAACTGGGTGCTTGTGTGACCTTGAAACTTTATCTGGCAATTGCTGTGGAATTGCAGGTTTGTGCAGCTGGCTGTAGAAAACTGGTCAAAAGCTCCAAATGAATTTTCTGAAATTGTTCAAAGTAAAGGCTCTGGCCATTTTCCTGTTAGACATTTGATGGCTATATTGTTTTGTGAAGAAATTTTGGAAAGGTGTTTTACCTGTGCCTTTGTTCAATACCCATATTCTGAAGGCATGCACAATACTATTCTTATATTAACTTCTACCCATAATAATATAGGATAAATATACTGTGAAGAGGTTATGCTTTGCAGTAAATTATCAATCACTCACAACTATTGAAGAATTTTTGAGAGACAGAGAGAGACCTGGCTATTTGGATATTCAGCTCCTACTATACAGTTTTACTACCATTAACAAAATCAACTAGATCTAAAAAAATCTTCTCATCTTTGCATAACATGACAAAAGACAAAAGAGAAAAAGAAAAATGAAGACAGATGGAACTTTTTTTATCTTGATGTGCTACAAGATTATATTCTTTGTTTACAATTGTGAAATTCTGCCTTTGCCGACCATCATGATCTCTACCTTACTCATAGAGGTCAA
The DNA here is from genome assembly GCA_015471245.1 of Laticauda colubrina. Classification (NCBI taxonomy): domain Eukaryota; kingdom Metazoa; phylum Chordata; class Lepidosauria; order Squamata; family Elapidae; genus Laticauda; species Laticauda colubrina. The sequence continues at coordinate 13,071,290 of BLBF01000005.1, forward strand.
TCACAATATTTCAGACTGAGCAAATAATCTTCTTTGGCGAAAAACTGTCATCTAGAAGAAAAATAACATAACATTCTTCCTTTCAGAGCATTTCTTTGTTTTGCTGGTCCCCTTAAACTACCTGTGCTATCTCTATTCACTTCAACAGGCTTCCTGGTTCAGCAATTTTATATGAAGCATGCTCATACTTAACCAGACATTATACTATTAATATCAGTAAAACAGCTCGTAGATTTGTAGGTTGAATGTCAACACATAATAATCAGAACTCAAAATGTGTTAGCAATATAAGATGATTTATGCAGACTTTTATACAGCATGTATAAGCATGATGAGGTGAAGCCAGAAACCAAACAACAATAACAAAAAGCTGAGCTGTATCTCATTAGACATGCACTTCTACCTTACCTTCTTTTGACATATAGCAGAAATTTCAGCTATGAGGGAAGGGAAATTAAAATCAAAAGAGTTATGACCACCAGGTGCAATATGATAGAGTATTCAGTAAAGCATAATTCTAGGATGGTTTCTGGCTTCTAGATCTTATTGGGTTATTCAGTACCTTATATAGAAGTTTAGAAACACATTTACATTAAGCCAATATAGTTTATGGTTGTATGGGGTATGGATGTCTGTAAAAGAGAGTGAATCATTTTTCTTCATAGCTCAAATCTTTCACCTCCTACCATTCAAAACAAGGCAAATCTTGCCCATTTCTCACTTGCTTGGAACTACTTCGGGCTAATCCACAACACCTTTATTGTCCAAGGCAAAAGCAAAATAATTACTCTGTCCATTCTACAGACCTGCCAACCCCTGATAAAGGAAAATCTGGAGACCCATGAAAAAAAATCTGGAGATTCTATAAAAAATAGTGAGATTCACAGTCACGTGAATTACTAACCAATGAGAGCGTGTTATATCCGGTGGTAGAAAAAGCAAAATGGAGGCGCCCAGAGTAAAAAGAAATGTGATGTATGTATATATGACTGTATGGTAATATCGATATTGCGTGATCTGAGAAGTGGTGTCATGTCGTTTGTGTGAGAATCAGATTTATGCGCGTATAAGCCGACTCCCAAATTTGGGGGGGGGGGAAAGCGTTTTAAATTTGGCATGCGATTGAGGAGCCTTATCGTGAGACCGTGAGACATGACAAAAAATCGTGAACTCACAACAGTACCGTGACAGTTGGCAGGGCTGATTCTATGCCCAAAAGCCAACTAAACTGGCAGTTAAATCTTCCTTACACAATACTTCCTAATTTAGAGATTATAGAACTGGTTAAATGACACCTACAATTTTGTTTGCCAGCACTCGGATCTTTCCTAATATTTGCTGCCTGAGATAACTGTCTCTGTCTGCTGCCTAAGATAATTACCACAGTCTAACAGTAGGCCAGGCCTAGGTGTAGTAGTGGATTGTGACTTGCATAACAGAATTTTTTGCATAAACCCATTCAGTTCCTAAGCTTGGAAGCTAAAATATTCATACAAGGAAGATATGCAATCACAGATTACAAGTAAAAGTTTTAGGAATAATGAATAACATTGGATTTGGTGAGGGATGAGAATCTACAATTTAGCACTATACATCTCTGAAAATGGATTCTACTCAGGACATTTCAGAAACTGCCTGGATGTTGGCAGTAAGAACACTATTCAAACTTTAAAAAATGTATTACATAAAACCTCTCTGTTAGACTTGCTGTACATATATAATCATAGATAAAAATATAATATATGCATTCTAAAACTAAAACTGAAAACAAACATGTTGACTTCTTATGTATTTATAAACTCAGTGAATATATTTTTACTCTTTTCATTCCTTTAAAAAATATTGCCTCAATTTAATCCAATTTTTAAAAAGAAAAATTACATACACCTTGAACAATTTGCTTGAACAATTTTAGTATATGCTTTGTTTGAAATTGATTGGAATTGTTAAAAAATATCCAACATTAACATCATTATATCTAATTAAAAGTCAGATATAGTGTGATGGTTCACAGTAGCAATAGCCTAAAACCAATGAGCATTATATCCTATTAAACATCATAAATCCAAACATAGTCATAGTTAAAAGAAAGCTACTCAAGATCTATATATTATATTGAGTCTATTTCAAATCTAAGTCCAGATTCTTTTTATTGAGAGAAAGGGTCTTAGATTTGCAAAAATAAGAATTAAGCACTTTAAGAATAACATTTATATTACCTCTTCTCTTAAAGAATAATCCTGAAATAGGAACCTAGAAAATTATTTTATTTCAGATTGTATGTCCATTTACTGCAGGCTTGCCTACACCAAAGATGATGATAAAGCTCTTACAATTCTAAGAATGATTAAATTGTTTGACTGAAAAAAGAAGAAAGTTAACCTGAGCATTTTTCACATGTAAAGACCTTCCATCCAGCTATGAATACCCTTTGAAAATCCTAATAACATTTCACAAGTCATTATTTTATAAATATTACTGTGTTGATACTGTGAATATTACTTTCTCTCATGTTAAATTCAGTCTTACCTTGTGGTAAAAGAACATCAACCAACCATTCACTGTGATCCCTTAAAAGAAAAAAAAAAGGAATTAGAATGGACTGTGATGTCATCTATCCATTCAATGAAACAGTCATACTTTGAATTTAATGATTATGTACGTGGGCTAAGTTTTAAAAATTCTCTGAGAAGAATTCTTGCAGGTATTTCTACAAGTTGAAGGGGAGAGATTGGAAGACTTCCACCAATTAGTTCTTCTACTTCTGCTAATCTTATACTTCTGAAAAGCTATTTCACACGCCCGGGAGAATGAAGAGAGAGAAGCCTTTATGGGAGTCATTGCCTAAAATTAATTCCCCAATGAATGGGAATTAAACATACATGAAGAGCTCTCAGATGCCTAATTAGGATCCAAGTCTTATTTTTACTTTTAAAATGGCAGCTGGCAGCTGGACAACTTTAGCTTCTGTCATTCATTTATTCCAAGTCTGCCTGACTATTTTTCATGTTACAAAGAATACTCTTAATTTAGAAGATAACAAAATATACAGAGAAACAAAATCTATTTGGCAAAAAGATAAAATACGAAAAAAGAGAATAAATAGCTTTAAGTGTAAAATAACTTATCCCTGTATAAAGCTTGGTCTTCTTTCTAAATTAATTAATTTTGCTTTAGATTTAAAGCAAGGATTATGTTGACACAAAGGTGACTTTTATAAAATTAAAACACTTTTTTAGTAATCCTTTGCAAGTGATATCATTATAATGATAAAACAATGATAAAGCAGCAGCCCAAACTCACATCTTCTGATCCACGTGTCCAGGAATTGGTGGCCACATACTTCCAATTTTGATAATAATTAGATTTTAAAACTTAGGCCAAAAAATAATCTATCTTCTCTGCTTCATGAACAACCCTGGGTTAAATTTCATTCTTAATATTGCTATTTTAATAAAATAATATGTATTCCATTCTGAGTATCTCATTAAAACAAATACTGTAGCAGTGAGAAGTCTGATTATATACTTAAGAAACAACAAATGAAGGGGGAATACATGGCCTTACATTACAATTTACAACTGAATGCTATACAATAGGAATAGAACTTGGTTTTTTTTTCTTACCAAGACTGAATTCCTTCAGGGAATATAACAGTGCTAGATAAGGGCTCAACTGAAGGCAACAGCAGCAAGAGCCAGACCTTAAAGGATGTAAAAAGATCACTTCTCCCATCTCCCTTTCTTCACCCTTTTTGACTTGTGACTTCTAATGCCACTCAGCCACCAGTAAAGCCCATCTATATGTACTGTTACAACCAGCTGACTGATAGTTGGATTTATTTTCAGAGATGCTATAAAGAATAGTAGCTAATTGATGCTTGAACTTAGGAAAATGACAAGATATGCCTTTGGTGATATGGGTTTTCCATCTCTTTTACAGATCCATATGGAAGCATGGCAGCACTGAAGCAACCACAAATTTGCCAAGTGTCTACTTCACATGAGTCCTGGGTCTTGGATTTTGGACATATTCTCAAAGTTATCTCATATGAGGTATTTTGGTACAAAAATTGTCGCCCATGATACTTTCTTCTCTCGTGTCGCTACACTTTTCCCAGCCACTGTAGAACACTGTAGGTGTAGGTTGGTGTAGCGTGGTAGAAGGATTCGCAGGTAAACAGATACCTGATAAAGGCCGCGACGTGAACGCTCCTTCTATGGCCCCCGCCCATGATACTGTGAGCCAAATCTCCAGCATGGATTTTCTCTTTGACACATGCTTGCTATTGGCTGCCACAGTAATGGGGGCGGGGGGGATGGCATTGGGGTCTGGGAAGTCAGTTGGTCTGATGATGGTGTAAGCTTCTCCTCTGGTAATACTGAATTATTAACTAGGGCATACAAAACCTTTGCTAGACCAATATTTGAATATAGCTCGGCTGTCTGGAATCCACATGTATATCAGACATTAATACAATTGAACGTGTCCAGAAGTATTTCACAAGAAAAGTACTACAATCCTCTGTTCACAACAGAATACCCTACAGCACCAGGCTTAAAATTTTGAACTTGGACAACCTAGAACTATGCCGCCTACAGTTTGACTTAAGCATAGTTTATACAATAATCTGCTTTAATGTACTACCAGTCAAGGACTTTTTCACCTTTAACTGCAACAATACAAGAGCACACAACAGATATAAACTTAATGCACACCACTCCAAACTTGATTGCAGAAAGTACGACTTCAGCACCAGAGTGGTCAATGCCTGGAACACATTACCTGACTCTGTTGTCACATCCCCAAACTCACATTTCTTTTCCCTCAAACTAAGCACTATTGATCTCACCCTTTTTCTAAAAGATATGTAAGAGGCATTTGTACCTGTCTTATTGTCCCCAATTATTCATACCCATTTCCTGCATTTATATTTCTGCTTATTATCTTGTAAGCTATTGACAAATAAATACAAACAAACAAATGAACAAACAAAAAAACAAATCAATAAAATGACAGTCTATGTGAATTAAAAGGGAGTTTTGCTCTCAAGAATTACTGGGCTGCTGAATTGAGTTGTTTACACCCAGTCAAGGCCAACAGTCCTAGAACTCCAGATGGACTAAAGCACCTGAAGACGTGCTCCACACGACACTGTGCAGGATGTGGATTGGACATGCAGCCTGGGTCCCTGGGGGGAGGGATTTGGGGAAACTTTCAATATATAACGGTCACACCTTTTGGCTCAGATCTTGCTTTCCTTTCGCCACCATCATTTCAAACTCAGTAAAAGTACCTCTTCTCTACCTCAATGGAGTCAGGAACTTTGTTTATTGGGTTTTGAATGGAGGCAGGCCTGACAGAGACAGGCCTGTTTCGCCCAGTTAAAAGTTAGACATAAGAGTTGTAGTAGATTTTATATAGTAGTTTTTAATATAGATTTTACTAAAGACTGATCAAAAATAGTTTAGCCAACTATATCATATAGAGGCATCCAATAGGACAAGTTTTTTTCAAACACTTGGAAAATCCTGACTCCTTCTATCATATATTTTCACTTCCTTGTATCTTTGAATCTTAATCCTTTTTGCTTAATTGCAGTCATGACAAGGACACTACTCCCTGTTCTGTTTTTATTTGTAACATAGAGCCCACTGTAACTACATAGCCATAAAGGCATTAAGAGTTGTTAACCTAACCCTACGTAGCTTTTTCTCTGGTAATATCACACTACTAACTAGAGCATACAAAACATTTGCTAGACCAATACTTGAATACAGCTCATCAGTCTGGAACCCACATTACGTATATGATATTTACACAGTTGAGAAAGTCCAGAAATATTTCACAAGAAGAGTTCTCCACTCCTCTACTCGTTGCAGAATACTTTATGCTACCAAACTTGAAATTCTAGACCTAGAAAACCTAGAACTACACCGCCTTTGGTCTGATCTAAGTATAGTATATAAAACCATGCATTGCAATGTGCTACCTGTCAATGAATACTTCAGCATCAACCATAACAATACAAGAGCACACAATAGATATAAACTCAAGGTAAACTACACCAAACTTGATTGCAGGAAATATGACTTCAGCAATAGAGGGGTCAATGTTTGGAATACTCTACCTGACTCTGTGGTTTCTTCCCAAACCCCAAAAACTTTCACCTTAGACTCTCTACTATTGACCTCACCCCTTTCCTGATTGTAGGGGGCATGCATAAGCACACCAACGTGCCTACCGTCCCTGTCCTATTGTTTCTTTTTTATTTTTCTTATACATATCCATTTCATGAATTCATAACTATGTTTATACTTATACCTGTTATCTTATAATCGCTTGACAAAATAAATAAATAAAAAATAAAAAAAAATTGTACAGTGTCAAATGGTCTGTGTGACTTAATAAAGCAAATGTAATTTTTTATTCAACTTAGAAAATCACACTATTGTATTTGCACAGACCTGTAAATTAAATAGTTTTTCTTCCTGCTTGGTTTCTATTTCAGTGTCACTTTAACTTAACTGGGCTCCAATGTTTAACACAGCTTTTTAAAAGAAATATCTCATTAAGTTTATCTCAAGTTTTTTCTCTCATTCTGTGTGTGTGTGTGTGTGTGTGTGTGTGTGTGTATGCATGCATGTGCATTTCTTGATTTACTCACCCTGCAATCCTTTGGCTGCATTCTTCACAGAGATAGAGAGGGGGTGGTTTATCACCCAAAGCCACAGATAAAGAAGGGTCTACACACATCTGAAATACACAGGAAGTCTGAAATTAGTTTCTCATTCCCCAAAAGCATCCTCCCTACATGAAGCCTCATTAGAGGACAGGTAGATTTTGAATGAAATAAACTAACATTATAGGTCCTAGGTTTTCTTTTTACCCTAGTGCTTGAATATAAAGGAAGGATTACTTGTGATGACTGATGATGTCACAAATGGGTCATATTATTATTTTTTGAATGCTTGTTTGATATATTTTGTGGAACTGATTCAGTAAAAAAAAGATATTAAGAAATAGTCAAAATTTGTAATAAGGTAGTTTGGCACATTTTGAGATTCAGCAAGCAAACTAATATGCAAATAAAACTGGTTCTGGGGGGAAAAAGTCACAGTGTAGTTAAACTATCAAAAGAGAATATGACTTTGCTTGCCAGTCTGAGCTGAACAGCACATTATGCCAATACGTTGTAATACAGTCTATTTAACATATTCCATGTGCCTTTGTAAAGGATGGTTCATAGCTTCATTTAATATCTGCATTCCCAGCCAATTGTGGATCAATAAACTTAATTAATAAAATCATAGCTGAATGTGATGTATGAAATTTATCATTCCTTACTCTTATTGTGGTGTGTTACTCAAACTGGAATCTATTGGTTGAATTCTTCTCCTATTCACAAAATATTTAGCATTTACATATTAGGGTTACAGGTGGGAACAACATTTACCATAAGAATTCAGTCTATAAAACTTTGCATAGTGTAATTCTACTCTGATAAAATCTTATTTTTAAAATTTGGCTTGAAAGTTAAAATATCAGTTCAAAAGCATCAGACATCAGACACTTGTTATCATCACCACAAACATTCAGATACTGAAGACGACAAAAGACATTAGAGAGAATATGGATTTACTTTTCATAGCCACTATAACTTTGAATGAATTATACCATTACTCTATCCAAAATGGAATGTTGGATTTACAGCTAGCAATAATACTAGCAATAGCACTTAGACTTATACATCGCTTCACAGTGCTTTACAGCCATCTCTAAGCAGTTTATAATGTCAGCATATTGCCCCCAACAATCTGGCTCCTCATTTTACTGAGTTCAGAAGGATGGAAGGCTGAGTCAACCTTGAACTGAAGTCTGGACAGGATTGAACTGCTGACAGTCGACAGAATTAGCATGCAATACTGCATTCTAACCACTGTACCACCACAGCTCTTGTTACTGTTTTTTAAAACTCCAGTTCTATAACAAAAGTAGTTTGAGACTTACTTTCTTTGCTCATGCTTTTCTGCATTTTCATGAGACTTCTGATTCTTATTTGGATGTGTGCAAAGGACATGAGCTGGAGAAATAAGTGTCTTTGTGAGGGAAAATAATAATACTCAGTGTAGAAGTATAGTACAAGGTTGTTAATTCCAACTGTGGTCATTAAAGTTCTGTTGTCACTACAGAATTATTTGTAGAATTTTTAGGATCAAAAAAATGGACTTGGATGAAAGAAATCATTTTTACAGTCTATTTATAGAAAAGAGGGAATTTTATAATGGGACTACCATGGTTATACCTGGCAATACCATAGTTTGAGTGGTAGACCTTCCATTCTGTTTCTAATGACCTTATTATGAACAGCTGGGATAAGGCTGAAATGACTACTCACAGGACACATTTTACAGAAGTGTTCATTACCTTCACAGCTGGCTTGTTAATTGCATTATGGCATTCAATGTGCTGACAATGAATGGGATTCCATGCTGAAAAATAAAGCCATCATGGATAAAGTTGCACAGGTTTACTAAAAGCTAAATACTGGTAAAATTCAGAATTATATGAAACCATCAATATCATCTGAAGGAATTTTAGCTGATAAAGTCACTGTTTCATACTTCAAATATTTAACCATGTTAGCTCAGCTCTGGCAAAGAGAGTGAAGCATAATGAAAGAATGTATTATAATGACTTATCGGTTAAGATTCAACATCCAATAATGCAATTTTAAGTATGCCAGGCTGTTTATAAAAAACAACTCTTTCTGAGAATCCAGAGGTTAAATTACCGGAGTTGGAATTTAGATAGGACATATCTATAAAACAATTTCTTAAATGTTAAATGTGAAATATTGTTTAGCATTCTGCATATCTTTATAAAATCACAGTAGAAAGTATTTTTAAGGCCTGGTTCATACAACCATGTTAATCACTTTTGCAATCCAATGGATAAATAATGGAAACTCATGGTAAATCTATCATTAGAACATCAAAAAAATTTCTAGCTTTAAAATGCAAAACTATGTACTAACAGATTGAGTTCAATTGTCAGTTCAATCTTCTTCATATGCTCAAACATCATATGCTTATAGAAGAACCTACACCCTATTTTTTGACAGTATTTGTCTGCTTTTCTAGTTTGGAAACAACTAGAATTGCTTTCCTTAATTAAGAAGCTAGAACATTATCTTTAGTTTCACCATTTTTCAATTTCAAAAGTTCTAATCCAGAGTTCATTACAGGGTGATGAACATTTTATACAGAGGAGTCAATGCTTAAAAAAAACAACTATATCTCAGTGACATTATTGACAACTTCTGCCAATAAACTGTATTAGCATTAATGCATAGTTTTATTATCTCAGTTACCTGTATACTGTAGTCCTCGATATTCACTTATTGCCCCGGGAGGTTTTAAGTTGGGCCAGTAGTGGAAAAGCATTTGGACTGCAGGTGGCTTTACTTGAGATGGGCCATATGCTATTACATATAGCAAATCCTAGAGGAAGTCAGAGGGTGTAACACATTTAAATTCAGGCAATGGCAGCCTTTACAAGTGCAGTGAGACACAAGTAATAGAAAAGTGAAAACAGTTAGCAATTCAATGATCCTTCTCAAGACTTGAATAAGCCTCACTGAACTCAATGGCACATATGAGTGAAGTAGACATGCACAGCATTGAAATCCTGTCCAGTACTCTATATACTGGTTGATACATAGAACTTATTTATTTCAATAGTTATATACACAATTGCAATGTTGTCTCTTTCCTCAGAATACTTCATCCCTCAAATATTAAAATAAAATTAATTACCACTGTTATTAGCAAAATTCTACTCTGATCTATCTATAGAAATCCATTCACTGACTATTTATGCTTTTGAATGTATTGTTGTTGTTTTCATGCTTATATACTATAGCAACAAGGAATAGAAATTTAAATTTAAGGAGCAAGGTGCCTCCAAATCAGTCCATGAATTTGTTTACAGTTCCAGAACTTTGCTCACAAACTTTAGATGTAAAAATCCATACCGGGTTTTCCCCAAACATTTTCTGCTAACATAGTTGTGCTTGTTATTATTCTAATTTAGAGGGGTACAACTCTTTCTGGGCCACAAGCAACATTCCACAAAGTAGGAGAAACATATTAAATCTGAAAAACTGAAGAAATAAGAAACAGATGATCCATCAAAAAGCCAAGCTAAAGGACCCAACATCTCTACTAAGTTCTGTGAGAACAAGCGAGTCCAAATGGTCAGAAAGAACCATAGGGAAAAGCCCAGAGACAGACAGGCAATGGTGGGTGGAGGGACAGCAGATGGAAGAGAAGCTTGCAGGTATCATACATGGTTCTTCTAAAAGACTGAAACAATGTTTCTTCTCCACATTTTGGTTTATGGTTACCTAAAATTTAGTGGAAAGCCTAAAACAGAGAAAATACATGCATACATTTATGTCAGTCTACAGTGGAACTATATTCTGTAACTTCAGGAAAGAAATTAAAAGTGCAGTTTCAAAATAATTTAGTAATTCAAAGTTACTAACTTATTAATCACCATACAGTACTGTTTCGATAAAAGCCATCTGGTCCCAAACTTACTTTCCATACTTCCTGTTTGTGTTTCATAAGACATTCCAGTAACTGACAGTGATACACTAGGAAAGAAGAGACAAACAGACGCAAATCTCATTAAATGACAAATACTGTATTTATTGTTTAATTACTAACTTTCTGGCAAATCAAATAGTTTGTGAGATTTCAAAAGTTGAACTGGATAATCAATTAAAACAAAAGCTAGCAACCTGAACCCCCTCCCCAAAGATTTTAGTGCAACCCTGACATAAATGGAGAATAAATAAAGAGACCATTTCCAAAATAACCAAGTATTATTTTACCCTAGCAGACCTTGTTACTGTCTGAATGCCTTGCTGCTAACCCTTGTGCACTGCCTTCTTTTTATCAGGAGGAACATCTGTAAACAGCTACTTAATACATAGGGATCAATTGATGATGTTTCCCTCTCTTCAACAACATATCCACATAATAGAAATGGCAAAGTTAATTCATTAAACATTAGGCTCAGGTATTTTTTTTTGTTTAAAAGCCCACCATGGATAGTAATTGAATAGATGCCCACATGAAGCATTTATTATAACTAATATAACCATTCTTCTATCTCTCTTTACTTGTAATCAATTAATTAAACAGAAGGGGGCAAACCTTACCAAATGTAAAATATGAAGCAATCAACACCTTTTAATCTAAATTTAATATGAACTTCAGAGTTGTTAACAATTATCACTAAAGAAATTGTGATTAAAAAAAAAAAACCTGCCCCATTTCCTGATGTTAAAATAGAGCTTATGGTCCTTTTTTCCAGATCTTTAAATGTACCTTTGCATCATTGTGAAATTAATTAGCACCAAAATAGCTACTTCAGCACCAGGCTTAGATATGTTAAAAGAGCCATTTTCAATTACTTTTAAAAATAAGCACGCAGTGAGAGGGATTAAAAGCACTCTCAAATAGTTCTGCTACAAGAAACAGTCTTGGCAGCTAGTACATACCAGGATTGGTTGTATACTGCATTGCGATCATTAGCATTGAAGATGCAGAAAGATTAACATGAGCTGGTACCCCTTCTCTCCTTGAAGATCCCACTTCAAAGGAAACAAGAGAAAATATTAGCTTAAATAAATACTCTATCAATTCCATAGTTGCCACTATCATAATATCCCACTTTTCATTGAAGAATGACAGCAGTGGAATCACAGGTCTTTCAAAAAATTGTTTCACTTTCTTTTTATCTGGGCTCACTCCATCTTAATTATGCAACAAAAATCACTTTTCTTGGTGAGTGAATCGGGATATCAGTTTGTTGACTTAATGATCATTTCAATTGCCCCAATAGAACCATCTCTTCTAATTCTGTTTTTACTCTGGGGAACAGTGGAATTGTTATCACAGAGAATAGTTCTTCCCTTAAACAAAGTGTTTGCTGGAGAAATGTTCAAGAATGTTATTTTTTTTCATGTCTCTCTGGAAAGTTCTTCCAGATAGTGCACTTGGTTTACTGTGGCAGATGCCTCCACTGTTGTTTAAGTGAATCACTGTAGTTGTTAAGTTAGTAATACGGTTGTTAAGTGAATCTAGCTATCCCCTTGACGTTTCTTTAGTGGTGAGATTCAATTTTTTTTACTACCGGTTCGGTGGGCGTGGCTTGGTGGAGGTGACAAGGGAAGGATACTGTAAAAACTCCAGTCAGAGATGGTATTTGCTGGTTCTCCGAACTCATCAAAATTTCGGCTACCTATTTTCCAGAACTGGTGAGAACCTGCTGAATACCACCTCTGCTTTGCTTGACAGAAGGTCACAAAATGTGATTATATGACCCCAAGACACTACAACCATCATAAATATGAATAAGTTCCAAGCATCAGAATTCCCTTAATTAACTCATTAATTTTTGAACCAACCATCCCACTCCCAAGATAAGACCATGATGCTAAAGTTACTTCTTTGATGCAGGAACTCACTATTACACATATATACTGTAACTCAAACTGGAATTCTAAAATGCTTGAAATACTTTAAAATCTGGAGGTTTTTCTTTGCTTAGCTAGGAAAAAGGTAAACACATGGCTCTGATTAAATTAGAGTGAATACCATGAAAATACCATGAAAATAAATAAATAAATAAATAAATAAATAAATAAATAAATAAATAAATAAATAAATCTAATAGAAAAGTACTCACAAATGGTCCAGTTATTTCTTGAAAATGTCAAAGGCCCATTTCAGTTTTGAGATATCACAAACTATACATAATAACATAGGATAGCTGATTTCAAAAAAATATTTTCAGCATTTTAAAATATGAACAATGATCTATAACTCCTGCATCTGAACTGGACAATGCTATGTCCACCAATAGATGAAAGTAGCCAAAAATAAATGGCAGCAATTAAATATTTTAATCGATTCTGTACTTTTTAGAAAATAGATACAGTTAAAAAATACATGTTTGGGCCATAGTGACTGAGGTTATTACAAAGATGGAAAAGACAACTTCAAACCTGAGATTTTTCTTCTTACTTTTCTTTCTCTAAACCAGAGTGCAACTAAACAGATTTTACTAAGAATTTCTATCCTCAAACAAACATTTAGATCAGTAGTTCCCAATCTTTTCTGCACACCAAAATCCTGCTTTAGATAAAAGATCATTTCAGGAAAATAGGATACCCGCCTACCATACTAACAATACAAATTCTATGGCTTTCTCTTTCTCAGCTTCAACTTGATATTCCCATCCAATTTTAAAGTCTACTTATTTCTATAGCAATCTTAATGTATATATTTTATAAACTAATCAATTTAGATGTTTTTTCTTTGAAAGATGTGTTGTTAAAAGTTTTGATGGAGGTGAGAAGTTCTGGAAGATTCTCAAAGAAACTTAAAAGGTACATGATTTCAGGGATGCATATATTGCAAATAGCTTATTCTGGTGAATACAAAAGGAAGAAATAAAAGAAATAGAAAATCAACTGTTTGTTGAGAGGACATTTAAAAAGAGAAATAAAGTTCTCTCAGTAGTATTCTGATATGAGCTCTGGATAAAATATACATAAAAATAAGGTGAAATTAATATATTATTGCTATATTAGAACATACTTCCAAACAACCATTGGATTGCAGTTACCCTCTTTTTTTTCCAATATTGATGGGGTCTCTGGAGATGCAACTTCAATTTAATCCAAGCCACCTTATTTTTTTTTTAATGAAAAGTCTTTTTAAGATGGAAAAGTATCCATTGGGCATCGAAGAAACTGTTCACAGCAATCAAATTGGGCTCTCCAGTCCTAAAGTGTTAACCTGTTTTGCAACAAGCAACCCAGTCTAAATACTGTAAACCTCAAGAAAAAAAAGTCAGAAATCTGTTTAATAAGATGTATTAGAAAAAAGAGTAACAATGTCAACATTTTGGCAAGTACTCTACCTTTAAATGAGAAACATCTATCTAGACAAATTAGGGGATGAAAATTTTGATTTGTTTTCTCCTGCTCTTTTGATATTAATTTCTCTCTTTTGTGAGAGAAGAGCAGAGTGAACTTGTTGATTGTTTTGGGAATGGCTACCAGATTTCTTATCAATTAAAGAACCAGCTCTTATATTAACCCTAAATGCACTGTCTTTTCTGAATTTTATTTTCTTGAAAGAGGATTTTGCACTTCAGTGCAAAATAGGACAATCCAGTAGCATCTGGAAATAGTGGAATCTAGCTTCAAGAGATTCAAAAGTCCTTAAATAGGATTGTGGGAAAGCTATTTTCTGTTTACTTAGAACCATCCATCTACAGAACTTAATTATTAAAAACAAAAGCTTGAAGCTAAGTTGCTCCTGCCCCTGGAATATCTTGTCCTCCCCCGATGTGAGGTTGGCCCCAACCCTCCTATCCTTTCGTAAGGTCTTAAAGCTCTGTCAGTTAGCCTTGGCCCCACTGGGAAACAGCACACTAGAGATGAGTGGGGGAACAGCACATTAGAGGTCATTGATTAACAGCAGATCCTACCTAGCAAGATTCCACCTGCCCTCCCCATGTGTCTTTAGATTTTAAACTTTGGCTTTACTTTATTTATGTTTTTATATAGATATATTTTATGAATGTATATCTACCCAGAGGCACCTTATGATAAGATGGGTGCCCAATAAATTTTATAAATAAATGAATACTTTTGAATCCTTTGGCCAATTCATCCCATGAATTCAAGCACTTTGGATATTCTAAAAATCAACCCTCTAAAGCAGAAGAATATGCCATTCTACTTCACAGGTGAAGCCAAATTTACCTACATGCAAATACAAATCAACCAGATTTACTTACATATTGCCATGGGTAAGAACGAAGTGCTGAGATACTCTATGATATCTTTGTGCAGAAACGGTGGGAATGTAGCTAAAGTAGAGATCATTGTGTATGGTAAAGTACTCAAGATGTCATCATTGAGAAAAGGTAGCAAACATGTAGTAGTATAAAAAATGGACTGTCCAAGATCTGTCAGAGGCGCAAAGAACAAACAATATGAATACACAATTGCTTTATGAAAGGACTTTCCCTATTTTATGTCCTTATGAATTAATTAGATTTAGCAGCAGAAGATGTAAAAAGGTTGAAATGTGAAGGAAGATGGGGCAAAAAAATAAAATAAAATAAAACTAGAGTTGAAACATTACATTCAATAAGTCTACATTGCCTGGTCTATCATTACTTACTAGAAAGAAGAAATCTGAGGCTGTTCAACCACCCATGGAGTACCCTCTAAGTACAATGGTAGAAAGTATGAGAAGTGGCAAGAAGTTTAGAGTTTATGCCCTAAAGTAGCCTAAAACCAAAACTCACCAAAGACCTCCACCAAAGACTAGGAAAATTTCTTAAAATCTTGTCTGCCCACTTTGTAGCATCACCTCATGCACTGTTATCCTTGCACTTCCAAAAGCTAATAAGAAACAATTCATATCCAGAAGATCCTTGAACTGTTTCTGAAAGCTGATGATGGGATACAACCTTTTTATGTGGAACGCTCCTGGTACTGACCTAAGGATATTTCCTGCTAACTCATTTGATAACACCTTATGCTAAATTGTAGGTCACAACATTAATCTGAAAAGAGACAAATTAATAAAAGATGGCTACAGCAGCCTTGCCTGAAGGAAAAAAAGAAAACCAGTTTTCTATCCTCTTGAGCAACAATCCAAGTGCCTATTGTTAGGCCCAAATATTCAGAAACTAATAGCAATTCTACATTCTGAGTATCTATGATTGATTTTAATTACTAAGTTTATACAATTTAAATTAGTATGAAATTAGTATTAGTATTGAAGCCAACACATGAACCTATCGAGTGCTTTTTACATTTTACAATAATATCAAAGAAATTTTCAGTCCATGAGATTACTGGAAGTGCAGCTAAATATGATCCTAACATTTCAAAATGTGTTTCAATTCAGTTGTAGCACTTGTACCAATTACTACAAAAATCTTAGTTTCATCATGTCCTCAGAATGTAAATTTACACTGAAGACAATACTGCTATGTTTCTGTCAGATTGATTTGATGCATCAAATATATATATATATATACAAGATATTTAAAGTGATATCACTATTTAAAATGTCTTATACAATGTTATTAATGTTGGTTATATTTAAGAATCAATGAATAGGAATTCAGATCATGTGGCAAGAAGAATACATATGAGCTGATACACACATTTTTAACATAAAAGAAATAATGACAAAAATACATGGAGAATACTGCATGCTTCAAAGTTTGCAAATATTGCTATATGTATTATATATATTACATACACACACACATACACACACACCATATATATATATATATATAGTGTGTGTATATATATATATATGTTGTTTTTTAAGCTTTCGCGGGTACTTACATGTGTGCTGTTCAGCTTCCTTCGGGTATTATCCCACGTCATTGTAGTGCTTTTAAAGTTGTAGCAACGTTTCAGCAGAATCTCATCTGCCATCATCAGGCTTCTGTATAGAGCTGTGAGACAGAAGCCTGATGATGGCAGATGAGATTCTGCTGAAACGTTGCTACAACTTTAAAAGCACTACAATGACGTGGGATAATACCCGAAGGAAGCTGAACAGCACACATGTAAGTACCCACGAAAATTTTAAAAAACAAATTTTTATATATCTTTGGTTATTCGGGTTTTCTCCCGCGTAGAATTGGAAGTATCTAGGCAACGTTTCGATGAAGTCTCATTCATCATCTTCAGGCTTGTTTCTTCAGCTCTGTGCTTCTCAGAGTAATGTGAGCTTGCAGCTGCTTCTTCCTTTTAACTGCTAGTGGGGGTGTGACTTGATTGGGTGGGCTTGACTGTGTTCTGATTGGGTGGGGGTGTGTTCTCATTGGTTGGGGGTTTGGCTGTGTTCTGATTGGTAGAGGGGTTGGCTGTGTTCTGATTGGCTGGGGGTGTGTCCTGTTTAGGAGGGGGCTTGGTTGTGCTCAGGTTAGTCTTAGTTGCTGGGGGATTTGAGCTGGTGAGCTGTGATCCTGTTGTTTGGCTTCACGTTCGTGGTCGTGCCACATCTTCATGGTGGGTGTCAGTTCGCTTCTTGTATGGGTCAGAGGGGTTTGAAGCGGGTAGTGGTGCAGCTGCGGTACGGCTTCTGGTTCGTGGTCGTGTCTCATCTTCTGTGTGGGTGTGTTTTTTTCTTCGTGGAAATGTGGTGGTAGCATCTTGTGTGGCACTCGTGGGTGTGGGTCTGGTGTCATTCTTCATGTTAGGTACTCATTTATTAATGAGGGCAGGTTTCCAAATGGTTGGTAGGCAGGAGGTATCATCTCGTTTATTCATGCTGTGTGGGCGTTTTTCTATCTCTATGGCTTCTCTGATTATTCTGTTGTTGAAGTGTTCGGTTTTGGCGATAGTTCTGGTATTTTTAAAGTCAATTTCATGTCCTGTGGCTTTGAGATGTTGGACCAGGGAAGAGGTCAGTTCTTCTTTTTTGATTGAGTTCTTGTGTTCTTCAATGTGTGCACTAATTCTTCTGTTAGTTTGTCCTATGTATGTGGTGGGGCAGGCAGTGCAAGTGATTTTGTATACTCCTTGGTTTTCTAACTCGATTTTGTCTTTAGGCTTTCTTAGGATGGTGGATATTTTTCTGTTTGTGCAGAATGCTGTTTTAATGTTGTTTTTGAAGGATCTTGCTGATTTTGTCTGAAATGCCTTTTATATATGGTGTAGTCTGTACTACATGGTCTGTAGTGCCTTTTTTATAAGCCAAATAACAGGACACAGCTCACCAGCTCAAATACCCCAGCAACTAAGACTAACCTGAGCACAACCAAACCCCCTCCTAAACAGAACACACCCCCAGCCAATCAGAACACAGCCAACCCCCCTACCAATCAGAACACAGCCAAACCCCCAACCAATGAGAACACGCTCCCACCCAATCAGAACACAGTCAAGCCCCCACCCAATCAAGTCACACCCCCACTAGCAGTTAAAAGGAAGAAGCAGCTGCAAGCTCACATTACTCTGAGAAGCACAGAGCTGAAGAAACAAGCCTGAAGATTATGAATGAGACTTCATCGAAACGTCGCCTAGATACTTCCAATTTTACGTGGGAGAAAACCCGAATAACCAAAGATCCACATACAAATACCCGCGAAAACCTCAGGAAAATATATATGTGTGTGTGTGTGTGTGTGTGTGTGTGTGTGTTTTGTTTTTTATATATATATTAAACATATATATATATACACATATGTGTATGTGTGTTAATTTCAGGCTGCTTAGTTTTTATTCCAGATGCAGATATGGAAAACATGAAGCTTACAGGTCACTTCTCTGATATTTTTGTCAATCTACTGAGACCCTCAGATTATTATTACCGAAAATCAGTTATATAATTTCTTACTATATTAAGACAAAATATTAATCTAAGATCCAAAACAAACTGAATATAGCTTATAAAAGAAACCATGACAAGCCATTTGTGCATTCGATATATAAAATATTATATGTTCATTATGTACTCATACACAGATATACATTTATATCTGTGGCAATTAATGACTTAAGTTTTGCAAATTAATATTAAGCCAACCTTCCCCTCTCAGACTTTAGCTAGACTACAAAAAAATCTGTAATAAGAGGTAGTGTGGTTAACAGGCTGTAGGCTGGGAATATGGGCACTTTAGTCCAAATACATCTGAAGGCATCTGATTTGGAGATATTTTGAAATAGGCCTGCATATACCTATAAACTTTATGTATCGTGTTGACTATAAGAAGAATTCACTCACCATGCTGACCATGTTGTAGCAAAGGAACTAGATCCAGCAGAGTCACCAATGTCACGTATAGTCCTTGATAGTCCAATGATGGGTAGTCAGATAACTGAGCATCCCGACTTTGTTGGCCTCGTTCAGTAGGAGCATCTCGCAGGACGCTGTAAAGGAGGGAGCGAGTAACAGTAGGGTTGATGGAACTGACCTGTGGTCTTAGAGATGGGGTGAGTGGGAATGGCACAGGAAAAAGACACATGGTCATGGGCACTGTCAAATTGGAGGCATCTTGATTCTCCTTCTTCCCTGTGCGGGACAAAATGCTGTTGGGGGGACAAAGAAAAAAAAGAGACAACAAAGACACAAAGAACAGCACATTACATTGAAATGACACTATAAAACAAATAATAAAACTCCAGATACATCCCACATGAGATGCAGTCTCTACCAATACTAAGGCATCTTGAAAAATCTAGCAACCATTTACTTCCATGCTTAGGAGAAATACAGTTCAAAAATTGCTACAAGTGGGGAAATTTCCATTGCATCTCATGTGTTATCTGGTTCATAAGGAGCAAAAATATAAAAATGCATGTTTCAGTGGCACACCTATGTTTTACAGTTCTAGAATTGGATGCGATTTGTTATAGAAAACAAA
Organism: Laticauda colubrina; assembly: GCA_015471245.1. Classification (NCBI taxonomy): domain Eukaryota; kingdom Metazoa; phylum Chordata; class Lepidosauria; order Squamata; family Elapidae; genus Laticauda; species Laticauda colubrina. The sequence goes on from BLBF01000005.1 coordinate 13,090,781, forward strand.
AACTACAGCAGTACCATGTCAATTGTTTGAATTGTTGACCTTTTATCAAATAAATATTGAGAAAACATTTTGAACTTCATGATTGGAAAATCAAAGATAAAATACTGGCAAAAGATAGGTGTGACACTTACAGAAACATGTTTTAGCAAAAAATAAACATGTGTGTTTGTTAAGAGAACCTTAAAAATCACATGTTTATTGCATTAAAATAATGTCTGTATGTAATACATGATACTGTTTCATGACAGTCTTTCAGTATCATCTGAGATAATGAGATTTCAACAGGCACATGGATTTAGAAATAATATATATTTCTAAAATGTTAGCTAAACTACATTAGGTAAGCTTTAAAATAATATATAATTGATGGGCTGCAGCATATGTTTGTGAGCTAATGAGAATGATAATTTGTGTCTGCTTTTAATTGGGGGCAGGGAGGAAACATAATGCTGTTCTATTTTGTGGTTACTTTCTAAGGACTAAGCAAGCATTACCAATTATATATAACTGCATAGCAGAAAAGGTGTTAGCATTCATTGTTTTGCTACTTACATTATTTAATGAACTTACAAACTAAAGGAAAAATAATTTAGAATAAAAGAAAAGCTTCATGGGAAGCAAAAAATAGACTGCTGTGCCTTCTGAAAATCCCCCTAATCAAATTATGCTAATTTTTTGAAATAACTGTTTAAAAATTGCTGCTAAGTAAACAAATTAAAAGGGCATAATCTAACTAATATAGTACTTTATAATCTGAAGCTTGCAGAAAGAGTATAACAACAACCAGAAGGTAGTCTAACTGGACACCAAATAAGTAAGTTTAGCATTATAATCTTAAACACACCTTGGCTCCAATTGAAATCAGAAATCCTAAAGATACTCAATAATAAATAAATACTTTTGTACTTTAGTATAAAATGATTTGTGAGGATGAAGTTTCGTTCTCCAAGTTTGTGGGTTTGTTTCCGAAAATTTCATTTCCAGCTAGGTAACATCTTTAGGATTCCCTAAACTCCACTGAAGATGTTACTTAGCCTGGTAGTGAACCATTTGGAAACCAACCCACAAACTTGGAGTACAAACCTTCACCCTCATTTTATACCCGAGCTACAGATATTCGCCACTCTTGCAAAAATGATTTGTGTTAGAGAATTAAGTTATAAAAAGTGTATTTACATTACACCAAACTACACATCCATTAATCTTTGTGTGATGAAAGAGCAACTATTTGAAAAATCACTTATCATTGTGACTATGGTTAATTTTCTACATACTGGAGAAATTAACTTTCCAACAATGGTTATTGAGAAGAGTGTTGAATAATATCTTAATATTTTTAAAGTTCCTCTTTTATTAGACTCAACAATTTGATTATTCAGAAGCAAATATTCTCAAATGATTTCTTCCAAGATAGCACTGGGAAAGTTACGGATAGCTCTAGGATATAGACAGAACATTATGGTGCTGCAATCTATAAATGTACAAGTATATTCAAGTGTGTCTTTTTTTAATCCAAAATACAAAGCAGCTTTCCCCAGTCTGGTGCCCTTAAGCTTAGTTAGTATAACAGTACTCAAAATTCTCAGTTTGACATTTGCTGGGAATTCTGGAGCCTACACAGTTGGTGTGCACCAAATTCAGGGGAACTGCTCTGCAGGCTGGACCCAGCCCCAAAGCTATAATCTATGTAGCTGGAGAGTATGTTGGACTAACATATTTAAATTCTAAAATGTTTATTGTGCCTTTTACAAAAGTTCACCTAAATTGGTTTCTAGTTAACTATTATCCAGTTGTAATTAATAAAATAGAACCAATAAATCATCTAAATGCAACATATCCATAAATTACCCTGGTAGCAATGTTAACTGTAATAAACAGAATAATTCTGCAAGAAACAGAAATGTAGGGATAAAAGATGCTAATGTCTATTTATTACATTAGATTAATAGCTTAAAATTGCAGCCCAAAGGAGGGAGGATTGTTTAACTGATCACTTGTGCTGTACCTTTCTACTTGCTTTCTTATTAGTTTTCATTCTGATTTTCACTAAATTATTCACTTTATTTAGCAACAATAATTAAATCATATAGAGCTTTAGTTTTCATATATATTGTGTACTCAATGCCAATTTTTGACTCAAGGTTGTCCTCTTCAATATGGAACCGTTGTGTCCAGAGACTACAAATCCCATCATGCAATAACCCACCCTTGTCCAGTCTGTTTTCTAAAAGTGTAATGAATTTTATTATTGAAATATCTCAATGGTAAAAACTATGTTTTGGCTTGTTTCCCATAATTCTTCTTCTCATGTATTCTCTTAGGACAAGAGAACATAAAGTTCAGGTCAAAAGCTTTTCTAGGCCAATCCTTTTTTCCACAATGAAACTGGAGCCAAATAAAAGTCTCATAGCAAAATATGAGGGCAATATCATGCTTTTATTCATATTCTTTAAAAAGAAATATTCAGAGGCATATGAAGTCTGTACTGATATAAAGCCATTCATGTCCTATCTTGTTCCTTTTACATCTGTGTTTTCCAACACAGCATTTTATATACTTCCTTAAACTCTCTCCTTTATTTTCTTTCCACTTATGTTGTCAACAATAATTTTAGTGGATTTACAAGACACTCTTTATCCCTTGCTTGTTTCCAATAAGAAAAAAGGATAAATGCTTTCTATATATGGAAGGAGCCTTTCAATTTGTGGACAGTAAAATCTATAAGACACTCTGTTTCTTCATCCTCTTCTGTCATTTTTCAGAACTATTCTTTCCTTCATATGAATATTAATGCAGAGTGAACCATAATCTATTAGATCTCATAGGATAAGTTGCTCGGAGGTATTTATAATACAGACTAGTTTCCATTCACAACTGAAATGGTTCCCTCCATTCCAGGACTGGGATCCAAAGAGATTTTGCTGATATAAGTGGAAGAGGCATATTTGAATGGCTTTTCTTCCATCTGCTATTCTCTACATGCTGACTTCTTCCATAGACAGAATAGCTTTTTATGGGGATGAAAAATTTGGACTCTGGTGTATTTTCTCTGGCAAAAGCATTCCAAAACTAAACTTTCACTCATGGGGCTACTGGACCCACCTGGCTGTGTCATTTATATCTTCAGATACTGCGAAGGTATAGCTCAGAAAGTTTAAAGACAAAATTCAGTTTTAAGGTTCCCTAAAAATAATTATTTAATGGTCAATTAGGATTTTGTTTAATACAGACATCACCAACCTATAATTGCCAAATATGTACTATTCCTATGCCAGGTGGGAACTCTCAACATATCTGGAGAATGTCAAATTGGGAACTGCTGCTTTAACAACTGCATGTAGGGCAGTTCTATGTAAAGGACAACTGCATAAATGAGGCAACAATTATTGCTCCCCATCAAGGCATCCTAGACCAAAGTGGTCTAGGATGAATCATTGATTCTCCACCTGTTATTAAGGTTTGCAAAACAATGGCTAAACTTGTTCTCCCACAATTCTAATGGTACAGCCTTATATCTCCTTAACCAAAAGAGTGGTGCACTGCATGTTGGGATTTGTCACATACGTGGTTTCACATTTCCACGAACAACTTTTATCTAAATAATGCTTCACCATGAATGGGGAGGTGTATAAAGTACCTCTTTTGGAATTGGCTTTGTTATTTGCAACCTCATGGGGTTGTATTAGAAGATGGTCTTGTTTCTACATGCTACAGATACAAATATATTCTTTCTCTGGGATTGCCAGAAAAGCAAAGGTGCTGTGTGTGTACATGCAAATTTTAGAATTACAGAATAACAGAGCTTGAATGGACCTTAGTGGTCTTCTAGTCTGACCCTCTGTTAGGACGTGTCAAATTTTTCAACTTTCCATTTCCAAATGTTAGGAGTATTCAAAAGTTGTGACATACCTTGGGGATTATAAAGATATATTGGCTTCTTTAATATAATTTAGATGTGCTTAGTAAGTAACTACATGGATATCATAACTTTTTAAATATTTTGCTTATGCAATCCCCAGGAGCAGATACTAAGGCAGCAACATGAACTTTGCAAGCTGCAACTGCTGCAAATTATTTAAAAAGAGGTGATTTATATTTGCTCTTATAAATTGCAAAGCATCTTTTTAAAAACTGCACAGCCCTAACACAAAGAATATATTCTCGATATTCTCAAAAATTTCAGTTGCAAAAGGTATCAGTATAGAACCTATACACAATTCCATTCCTGAGATTACTCTATTGGATGTAGTTCAGATGTAGAAAGTGAAGTAGTGACAAGCAACAGGGAGAAAACAGAATTGCTTAACTTGTTTTTTGCATCTGTTTTTACACAAAAGGAAAAAACAGGCCAACCTATCAAAAACAATACCATAAAAAATAGATTAGGAATACAAATTAAAATAGCAAGAAAATTATAAGAGAGCACCTATCCACTCTAAATGAGTCCAAATCACCAGAACCAGATGGATTACACCCCAAGGTTCTGAAGGAATTAGCAGACATGATCTCAGAATTATTGAATTATATATTTCAAAGATCCTGGATCACAAGGAACTATCAGATGACTGGAAAAGAGATGATATAGTTCCCATCTTCAAAAAAGGGAAAAAATGGATCCAGAAAACTAGAGACCTATCAGCTTGACCTCAAACCTGGGAAGACTCTGGAAAAGATAATCAACCAATGAATATGTGAACACCTAGAGGTAAACAGAGTCATAACCAAAAGCCAACATGAGTTTGTCAAAAACAGATCATGCCGAACAAATCTTATTGCATTCTTTGACAAAGTGACAAATTTGGTGGACAAGGCAAATGCTGAGGATATAATTTACTTAGACTTCAGTAAAGCATTTGATAAAAGAGACCACAACCTACTACTTGATAAGATAGAAAAATGTGGGTTAGACAGCATCACCATCAGATGGATTTGTAACTGACTGACCAACTCTACTCAACATGTAGTCCTCAACAGAACTGCATCTACATGGAGGGAAGTATGAAGTGGGATCCTGCAAGGGTCTGTTTTACACCAGTGCTCTTTAACATTTTCATCAATGATTTGGATTTGAGGATGGTGAACTCATCAAATTTGCAGACAACACCAAGTTGGCAAGAATAGCTAACACTCCAAAAGACAGGCTTAAGATATAGAAGGATCTTGAAAGACTTGAACATTGGATGCTATCCAACAAAATGAAAAGAAACAATGAAAAAAGTAAGGCAAGAAAAATTATCTGGACAGGTATAGCATAAGTGGTATCTGGTTCAATAATAGTAACTGTGAGAGGGATCTTGGGAATTCTAGTAGATAATCACTTAAATATGAGCCAGCAGTGTGCTGCAGGTCCAAAAAAAGCCAACACAGTTCTAGACTGCATTAACAGAGGGATAGAATTAAGATCATGTGAAATGTTAATACCACTTTATAATGCCTCGGCAAGGCCACACTTTGAATACTGCATCCAGTTTTGGTCGTTACAATGTAAAAAGTATGTTGAGACTTGAAAAGAGTGTAGAGAAGAGCAATGAAGATGATTAGGTGACTGGAGGCTAAAAGATGTAAAGAACAGTTGCTGGAATTGTCTATGTCCAGTTTAATTAAAAGAGGGACTACAGTGACATGATAGCAATGTTCCGATATCTCAGGAGTTGCCACAAAGAAGAGGGAATCAAGCAATTCTCCAAAGCACATGAGGGCAGGACAAGAAGCAGTAGGTGGAAACTAATCAAGGAGAGAAGCAACCTAGAACTAAGAAGAAATGTCCTGACAGTTAGAACAATCAATCGGTGGAATAACTTGCCTCCAGAAGTTGTGAATGCTCCAACACTGGAACTTTTTAAGAAGAGATTGGACAACCGCTTGTCTGAAATGGTATAGGGTGTACTGCCTGAGCAAGAGGTTGGACTAGAAGACCTCCAAGATCCCTTCCAACTCTATCATCCTATTCTATTCTGTTCTGTTCTGTTCTAGTTTCAAAGTGATTACATGTTCTCTAGGATCATACGGAGAGAGGAGAAAAAAACTCATCGCTTTTGTATGTTTAATGGCACCTGTGTAAGAGACTTTTGAATGAGAATAGTTTCCTTTGCTTCTGGGGAACAATAATTATTCTAGCCTATCTTTTCTTCCCTTTTGTATTTGGGCATCCTAAAGACCCTGAAAGTCAAAACTGCATGTCACTGTCACCATTTCAAAAATCATTCCTGAAGTTCAAGCTGCATTCACCAACTCTTTTTGACACACTGCCATTAAAAAAAAAACCTGAAAAATCTGGCTGTGTATGCAGAAACTTTTAGAAAGTTATTTCGATCCTGGCTTATTTTTGAATAACAGAAATTTTCTAGCAAGAAGCTTATTTAGATGAGGTGATTTATTATATATTTATAATCACATTGGAAATTTTGGGTAAAACAGGCTGGAAATGAACAATGCATGAAAATTAAATTCATGCTTAAATGCAGAGAAATGCTTTTCGCCAAAAACTTAAGGAGGAGCTCAATGAATCAATGTATTATGCGCTGTGCATGGTGATTGTTTTATGTGATGTTTTATTTGTCAAAAAATTCAATGCAATTTCTTTCCATTTTCCCATCCTTCCAATTAAAATCAGCATAGCCCAATTCTCCTCCCCAAATTTGACACCATCTCAAGGTGTCTGTAAACGAAGAGTCATGTTTTATCCCTGGGGTCTCTAAAAAGAAAGACATTTGAGGAGCAAATTGAAATGCAACCCAAATAATCCTTAATTAAAGTCAACAAAATATATTGGTTCCATTCAATCTTCATTTATAAATTAATTGAGTAAACTATGGCAAAACAATACAACTACTGTAATTGTTCAGTGTGGCACTTCTTGCATGTAGCTAAGACATTGCTTGTTGTGGAAATGTCTTAGCTACAAAGGGAATTTCGACCAGTTTGGGGATCCAACAGCAATTCCAATATAGCTGGGCTCCAGGTCTTGGACTCCAATGGTTTGGAATGATAAAGATCAAGAACATCTGAAGAACCACAGCTTTCTTAGACAAGGTCTGAAGTAACGAAAATTATTTCAATCATGTTGTAGAGAGTATGGAAGATGGAGATACTCTGGGCAGAAGCCTTTGCCTCAACAACAGCTCCTTCATATATCTATTAAGGTCATCTTCCACAATTTCTACACATGTCCACAACACAGAGAATTCTGCAACATACTTGTAAAAGCTAGAAGCCAAATAAGGGCTCAGAGAAACCGTGTGTGTGTAGATATACATATTGTATATCAATATCGATATCGATATCTATCTATCTATCTATCTCTATATCTATATCTATCTATCTGTATTTATTTCTATATCTATATCTATATATACATATACATATAAACAGTATAGTATACGTATAAACACATGTTTACACTCACATATACTTAACAGGAATTTCTGGATCAAGATTTAGTTTTTATTTAACTTACAATATAAAGAATTTACTTTGCTGAATAGAAAATTCTGTCACTCTGCACTTGTATCAGCTCCCTGCTTCTAAGATTTTTTTAAGCTTTTTTTCTGAGACTCCAAGGTGGCTCTATCCAATTGCATCTGAAGGCCACTAAATTGACCATGAATGTTCTGAAGTCATAATCAGCAACAGGATTTTGGTTTAAACTCATTTGAGCACATGGGAAGCAAAGACATATTAAGATAATAGAGCAAAATCTACTTCTTTTCATGTTATGCTGATGACACTGAATTCTTCACAGAAAACGTCTTCCTGCATGACTATAAGTTCTGATAGAGACTTTGACATTGCTAAGAACTGAAATGTGTGTTCTTTTCATCTGTCCCATTACTACTCATATTAACATTAACCACGTAAGTATGTATGTATGTATGTGTGTATATATATATATAGTTCTGTTAAAGTTGTAACGTTTCAGCAGATGGCAGATGAGATTCTGCTGAAACGTTACAACTTTAACAGAACTACAATGACGTGGGATAATACCCGAAGGAAGCTAAACAGCATATATATAT
>BLBF01000005.1:13099195-13172276 GCA_015471245.1 Laticauda colubrina
ACATACATACATACATACACACACACACACACACACACACACACACACACATTTATTATGTTGCATACCACTCCTTCTGAAGTTTTAGGTGGACTATGCTGTGCTGTCATGCAATCTAAGGAAAGGATACAAATGCTTTTAAAACGTTTAAACACTAAGTTATATTTCAGGAATCAAATCCAAATATTTCATTGTCCTAACTATTCTTTGAAGTGAGTGGGGCTGAGAGATTCTGATAACCCATATCACCCAAAAGACTCCAACATCTAGTGAGAACTTGGTTCTAGACTCTTGTTGGTCCACCACATTCCACTACTCATTGTTGATACTATATATCTGCTCTTGAAGGAAAATTGTGATTTAAAAGAAAAATATATCTAAGATCAGAAAAAGAATTGCAAAAAGTTTAGAGTTTCTGATCAAATATTTAGGGATACTATGTGTGTTTGGTAATGTGGTATTCAGATAAGTGTGGATCTTCCTTCCATAAAATGTTTAACAAATCTTGGGAACAATTTTGGGGCATGATCCTTTTCCAGAGGCTCAGTGAGGTCATGGAGTAATCAACCATGCAGTTCTATTATTCCATCTTGTTTCTAATTTCCGAAGTATTTTTTTTAGTTAAGACAAGATTAGGAAATTGGAAGAGGCCAGTGGCAAACCATTTCTAAAACTCCCCACCTGTATCTGGTCAAAAAATCCCCAGATCAAAGAACAGTTAAGGGTTATTTCAGAAATTTCTATTGTTAAACTTCAGCTCAAACATGCTTGTGAAAATAATTAATCAAGCTCTGGAAAAATAATCACTATATGATACGTTCATATTAATATTATCTTCTACATTGCAGTATTTAGAATAGCAGAATTCACTTCAATTGTGCCATAAATTCATGAGTACTGAGTAAATGGAGAGGCCACTGGGATACTAATTGCTTGGAAAAAATCTAATGTTTTCTTCTACTTTTAACAACAGTATGATCTGCAACAATCAGCAAGCAAATCTTTTCACAAATGGTTGCCTATAATTTCAATAAATCAAGTTGCTGTTAAAAGTTCTGGGGTAAATATATGTGAACAAAAATCTGACACCTTCAAAGATAACATCATTACTGAAGTAAAGATAATTTGATTACAAGGATAATCTGCACTAGATAATCTTTATAGGAAAATTCCTGTTTTATAGCTACGCAGCAAACAAGCTTCTTATTAATTTTATTGACTGCAGATGGGATTAAACCAAATCCTGAATGCAGGACAAACTTGAGACAGAGTTCACATTTTAATGTCATTATCCAAAGTATCTAGAATCATTGAGTCTACTATGAAACAAATCTTATAAAGATTACTGCTTTTCATAATATTTTCAGAATGAAGACTAATCAAACCTTGAGGACATTTCTAATTATAACTTACTCACTGAGCCTAAGTAAACAACAATACAACTACTGTAATGTACATTCTCTAGTTTACAGAAGGCTGGGCAATTAGGTTCCTAAGCCTCTGAATTTTCTAAAGCTGAGTATCAATAGAACCAATTTTATTTGTCAGTTTAGAATTGGCTGTTGGATAGCATGCAGTTAACCTTGGCAAGTCATTGACCAGTCTACAGAATGTAGCAGAATAATCTAATTTAAAAAAAAAAAAACACCAAGGCATGTAAAATAGAACAAAACATTTCCATCTGTATGAGAAGATCTTTTCTAACCTGCTGCCTTTCAGATGAATTACATTATATTTCCCAGATGTCTACGGAGATTCTCAGTCATTGAAGTCTGAGTCATTGAGGAGATTCTCAGTCACTGAGGTCAAACATAGTTGTCCCACAGGTGCTTTTTCAAGAGGCAACTGGACTTTGTTTTTCTTCAAAGATGTTTTGCTTCTCATCAGTGAAACGTTTCAAAGAAAAAAAATCCAGTTGCCTCTTGAAAAAGCACCTTTGGGATATATTTCCCAGAATTTCCAAGTAACATAAATCTACACTAAATTTTTCTGACTTTTGTAGCCTAATACAACCAGAGGACCAGTTTTGGAAGGCTGATGTAATTGATTACAGTTCAAATATTCCAGCACATTAGTATCATCCTAAAAAATAGTGTGCCAGGAAAGGTCTGGTCTGGGCTATAGGGTTTCTCTCTGCTTATTTTTATTTTAGGACTCCTTTGAAGTAAAGTAAGAAAGAATTCAAACATCTCATTCCACATCATTGTGCTGCATTTAAAGACCCAGTCTAATCAGATTCTGCCATAGTTACTTAATTCAAGCTATGTTTCAATAAGCTTTGTCCCTTCTGCAAAATGCCATATCCTTTGTCAATAGGCTACTTGTATACATACAGTACTTATATTTTTCTTTGAGATCATAATTTAAAACTTACCTTAGTAATGTTTGAGAAAAGTACTTCAGAGTATTGGCAATGTCAGTTCCAGAGGGGACAGGATAAATGTTGTGAAGGACACGATTATGGTATTCTTGCAAGTATCGGATCTTGGAAGCAACTGGATTTTGTATTGCATGAAAGAAGAAAATGGGGGGAAATGCTTAGCTCAGTTCTCCTTCTCAGAAAAGAATATACTTTATTATGTTCTGCCCACAATCCTGTGCTCACTATTTTAATGTCCAGCAAGTATAGCTATAAAGCTAGTAAAGGAGAGTTTGCTTCATTATAAGTTGATTCAGAAGTAAGAGGGCACCTGAAGATGAGATGCACTAGAGATATTTTGTCAATCAACCATCAAAAAAATAGCAGGTCTGGCTTAGTGTTTGATCTCTGTTTAAAACTCTTCTTGCATAGCAACTCAAACCCTTTTCCATTTGGATTATTGCTGCTGGAGTACACAAAGTTAAACCGACAACACACGTTATTGCTTAACGTGATATGTAGACACACTCAATAATAAGCATACTATTTAATTCTGCACCTTACAACCTACTTCTAGTAGCTTCAATTTTTAAGATATTCTATTTAATAGGTTTAGCAGCTTCAATTCTGGTTACTATGGTACTTATCCTTTTAAGCATTCAGTGATTGCATGATTGTGGACAGAGAATCATGGAAAAATATATCCTCAGTGCCCCCCCTAACTCTGTGGTTTCTTTATTAGTTTCTTCCTCTCCCATTTATTGGACAGTTCCTAATCACTGGAAATATGGAGAACAAATTAAAGGAACCATTATTAGTAATTGTGTACCAGTAATTTAACATTCTCTGGTTCTTGGGCCTTGTCCATTGAAATCGCAATCATCTAACCAGCATGCAAGCAAGCAGCATTACTATGAAGCACAACCATAAGGTTCAAGTCTGAATTGTTTTATTCAGTCAAATATAATATGAAACGTACAGAAAATATTCAAGCTGGAGTAAGGAAAAAAACCTGTAGATCAACTAAGAGGAGATAAAATACACATGAAAGTGAGATGAGGCATATGGGAACCAAAGAAAGTAGCTCTTTTCTTCTACAATCCCATGTTTAGGTTTCACTAATAGTCATCACCAGGCATTACTGTCCAACTGACTGACTAAATGAAGAGAACTGACTCAAAACCCACAGAATCAATGAGAAACTTACCAAAAATTTTATGATTTTACTCAGACAGGACAAATATGGTAGATTTGCTTTGCAGTGCATTCAAATATATGATAAACGTTGGATGGCCTTAATCCAGCACAAGAATTCTGTACTATTGTCATACCATACTCCAGCCATAACATGGCTTTGTTTAATTCTGAGTGTAAACTCAGCCATGTGGTATGCATTCCATCTTCTGTCGCAGGAAAATTCAGTGGTCTGCAGCTCAGATAGTGTTCTGGTCCCAGAATCATGTTACCATATTAAAGTAAAGGCAACATTGTAGTTTTCAGTGGTACAATCCGCTTCAATATTCTAAGGTTTAATGCACGTATTTCTGTGTGTCCTTAAATATTTAAAAGACCTGAATATTTAAGCATGTTCATTCTGATGATATCACATCACCAATCACAGCCCCTGGATCCCCTGGAGGAAATTCAAACCTTCTTTTTAAAATTAGACATGCATGCCTGAAAAGAAATAAATGCTTACTGCAGATGTATTGGTTAGGAGCGTATCTATCTACTCATGAAAAAAAATGAATGGTAAATTTAAAAAGTAAAATCAACCAATATCTTTTTAGGGTTAGCTTTATCCATCATGGCAGCTCTTTGTAAAAGAACCCGCAATATGCTTTACAAATCCTAAATACGCCAACCATCCCAACAAATATTGGTATTCATGGGCTAATATTTTAATACTCTGATCACAAAGAGGAATTAAGGTCATAGCTATCTTCTGGCTTTTCCTGCTCCCCAGCAAGAGCCAAGAGCATTGAGATGTTTATTATTTATTATTTATTTATTGACTTATTTATATCCTACCTTTAGTATTTTTACAAAACTCAAGGTGGTAAATATTCCTAGCGTATCTTCCTCCTCCTATTTTATCCACAATAAAAATGGCCACAAGGTGGGTTGGGTGGAGAGAGAATGACTGGCCCAAGCACACTCAACTGGCTTTCATGACAAAGGCAGGACTTGAACTCGCAATCACTTGCTTTCTGGCTTGGTGTCTTCTAGTGTAGTCTTGTGTAAAAGATTTGCAGAGCTCTTGATTATCCTGTAACAAGTCTCTAATACCACAATGCATGGATTGCTTATCTATCATGTTTTTCTCCAAATGCTCCTGGGAATTACAGTTCATTTCACTTATAGAACTATAGTTTCTAGACACATCACAACTGGTCTGTTAATGATCAACACATGATTTGAACTTAAAAAGGAGATTGTTTCTCTTAACATTTAACACTTAATTAATTAAATTCTACATGTGCTAATATCCTCTCTAAAAATACTGCAGAGGTAAAATCATAATTTAAACATATCTCATTATTAACAAAGTATTAGCTCATATGGTATTTATTTTGATGTTATGCTTAACTGAAAGTTTATGAGAGAACTGCTTTTAATTACAATGAAAAACAGATCCTTGGATCTGATCTTCATTATCTTTTATTTCCAAGAATGCCCACACAGATCTTGTAGGCAAAATTAGAAAATAAATTTGGAGCAGGGCTCCAATTCATTGTTTTCACGAGAAGTGTGCTCATGATAAGCAGAGGAAGAGCTAGAGGGGGTATGAGAGAGCAACTATAGCTGTACTTATGATTATATAAAATAAAATGCCAAAATGCCATAAGGGGTTTCTTTCTTTTTAAAAAAAGAAAGAAAAGAAAGTAATCCCTTATGGCAGCCATTTTAAGGAGGCTTCCACAACATATTCTGAGAATTCCAGTGCAGAAAACTACTTATCCCTCCGATGGAAAGAAAGAATAATTTCCTGGTATTTGCTAAACCATCTAAAAAAATAATTCTCTGATTAATGGTCTGGTACAATGTTTCTCTTCCCAGATGGTTTCTCAGAAAACTTCAGAAAGATACCTGTTGAGAAATATCCTCCATTTGATTTGAATATAGCAGCTGTGGACTCCTCAGATTTTTGTTTCTGTAGCTCTGTGATCAGCATGTTGGCCAACTACTAGCAGCAGCTGCAATGTTTTGTTTAAGAGAAGAGAAAATTGTGTGTACCCTATCAAATTCCAATTTGTAAGAGAGTTGTTTACGGTATCAGTAAGATGTTTAAGAAGTTCACCCAAAATAAATTAACTTTTCCCTGAGAGGCTTTGCAGAACATTTTATCAGGAAGTTCTGTTTTACACTGAAGAATAGTGCAGCTAGCCACAGGTTCCATACAATTTGATATTTCTGTGATCCTATTACACTATTTCATTCAATGGTGGGTAATCAAACCACATAAATAGTTGACCATATATCATGGTAACTTGAGAATATGCCTTATAAACATTTGTCTTGCACATAGTGAAGTGACCAGTCTCTTACTTCCATTTCTAATCATATATTAATTTAACTGAATATTTAAATAATAACTCACTGGGAACTCATAAAGCCATGGTGAAAGACAGTGTTATTTGGGTAAAACTGCAAGTAACGCTGGAGGAGATGTGAGAGAAAGTAACAATAGAACAGTGACTGAAAGCTTCTGAAGTTTATGTTGACAAGGTTGAGTAAGCTAATACAGCATGATGGCATATTCATATACAGTGGCATCTTGGTATTTAATTGCTTTGAAACTCCTTGGATTTGGTACTCTATGCATTTTCATTGAAAAATTTGTCTCAATACTACAGTCCTTGTTTATTTGCTGCACAACGCACAGGTAGAATTTGTCAGTGTTGGCTGCCTTGTGACTCACTACATCATTCCTTATGGGAAAAAAATTGTTTGGTACTCATCATTTTTGATACCCATCAGACTTCCTGGAACCGATGAACGAACGATGAGCACTGAGGTAAGACTGCACTGACAATTGAAAGAAACAAATGAAGCTTGGCCCTTTCCTAAAGAAAATGACTAAATCCTAACAACATCCCGTCAACATCCCGGCCTGCCCTGGGCTGGGTTTCTCTCGCCATTTTACACAGTCACGGTTTTTCTCTTCCTTTCGAAACGCCACGACAGAGGTAAGCAGCCACACCAGCGGCGTTCCTCAAAGGGGGTCGCATTATCTTGTCGGAGAGGCAAAAGCTCCCCCAGACCAAGCGCTCGAAAACTGCAGTGCCCGGGGGGGGGGGGGGGGGGGGAAGAACCCTTGGCTTTCGGCTCCGTCCCTCTCCCATCCCGCCGCTCGCAAGCAGGGCCGGCCGTCCAGCCCGAGCCCGTCTCCAGCAGCACCACGGACAGCGCCCGCACCTTGCGAAGGTGGCCCGGCCTCCCCTCCCCTCCCCCTCCCCCTCCCCTCCCCTCCCTCCTCGGCCCTTTTTCCCCCTCTCGGAAAAGCTCGGGCAGCGGCCGCGATGGCGGCGTCCTGCGGACGTTTTTATTCCCCGCGGGGAAGACGGGGCCCCGTCTCGCCGCTGTTGCTAATTACTTACATTGCTCTGCTTTGGTCGACATGGCGGTGCTCTTCTGCGGGAAAAGGTTGCTGGGCCCCCCCTGCACGGCGGGCGGCGGGCGGCGGGCGGCGGAGCCGTCTGACCGCCTAGCGAGGAACGACGACCATCTGCTGGAGCCGAGGCGAAGCAAGCTCGCTCTGGCCCGAGCTGCGTCCTTCCCCCTCCTCGAGCTCTGCCATCGCTGCAAACTGCACAGCGCCACCCCCACCCCCACCCCTCCCGTTCTCCCTCCGCTTCCTCCCGCCCCAGAAAAAAGGAGGAGAAGCGGCGCGAAGGGAGCGTTGCTTCGAGAAGATCTGAAGCGGAACCCGAGGCCCGCCCGCCAGCCGTGGCCCCTCTGCGCAGCCCTTTTCACACGGCCGGTCCAGTTCCAGGAAAAAAAAAACAAAAAAAAACAAAAAACACTGCGCCGGCGAGAAGAAACCATTTCCTGCCCCCCCCCTCCCCCCCCCACACACACACACCGATGAGGAAAAGGACCCCTTTTGCGATGAGCGGAATGAGCTCGCCCACACAAGGGAGGAGGGGAAGTTCCATTCATGAAGATGGGTGTCTAAGCGCGCCCGACCTTTTAAAGAGAAAAGCGTCTTTCTCGTCGTCTGAGGCAGGAGCGAAGCGGCTTGTTTCTGAGAGGGGGAGCACAAGGAAACGGGACGCGGGTTGTTCCATCATGAATACAGTCACGGCCCAGGTTCGCGTATTGTGCGAAGCCAAGTTTTTGCCTACTTCAGCCAAGCACAGCAAATCCCATCTGGCTTACAACCACACAATAAGTCCTGGCAAAAGTGTTTCGAGTGGGAAACTGCGCATCCTGGTATCCATTTTGCACCCATAAAATTTGGGATTAGGCCTCAGCTGTATTAAGTGGAATTTAAGAATAGACGCAAACATATAACTGACCTCACCCCTTTCCTAAAGAGGCCTGTAGGGGGCATGCATAAGTGCACCAACCTCCCTGTCCTGTTGTCTTCTTTTTTTTTCTTATGTGTATCCATTTTATGTATTCATAACTGTTTCTACTTATACCTGTTACTTGACAAGCTTGACAAAATAAAATAAAATAAAATAAAAAATCCCAGAATCCAAAGAAAAAAGATATGAATTTTTCACAGATGCAGGAGTTTGTAGAGTTGTAATTGCAGGAATGTTCCAATCTTGGATGGCAAACCTCAGATAAAGAATGTTCCCAAGCAAATACAACTCAGACAAACAAAGTCACTGATCTAAAGGAGGATTAGAGAGGGGAAGTAAACATATCTTCGACTTTAATTAGACTTACAATTAATTGTATGGATTACTGTGCTGAACAGTAACGAAAGTTAAGCAGTAACCAAAATTAACCAATGATGGAGGATAACTAAAAATGTATATAAACGCAAGACTATACTCCAATAAAGATCATCATGATTCAGTTGTTCATGATCAAACAACTCGACTGCCTTGACATTACAACAGGAGTTCAGACTAGAAAGTGCATGCGAAATCCTTGAATCCGTATTACAGCAATCAGACCACCCGAAATAACAAAATATGGAAGCCTTTATGATCTTCAAAACTCTTGATCAGACAGACACACTTTTGAAAATGGATGAAGAAAGTTCTGGCTTAAATTAGATTCAGCTTAAAAATTCTTAATTAGACAGCAGCAGTTTGATTTTTTTTAATGACACATTTTTACAAGATTGTTTTTAGACTGTATATTATAAGCTGCCTAGAGTCATTTGTGTGTGTATTTAAATGTTGAACATAAGTAAGATATTTTTCTCGATTGAAATGTATTACTAAATTCTCTCCACTGAAATGTATTTACCATTTGGTAAATCAGTGTGTGCATGTAAAATTGCAGCATTTACTCAATTATATTCCTGTCTAAATCTTTCAGTTATGTATACTGTAATTCTACTGATCACAAATGCTATGTTAAAAGCTGAACTGAGCATGAAGAATATTAAAATAACTAGCTAAAACATAAGCAGAACATATTTGGGTTCAAATAATATTCCACAACAGTGGGAATCATCATTTCCAGTGCTCCATGTCAGCTTCCTACAAGGGAAATCAATGGGGAAGCTGACTCCTGCTTTTTCACTCAGCCATAGTCATTCATTTCTCTGTTTAGATAAGAAAATATCTCTGAAACACTGACCAACATGTCATGGCTTGTCCACTGTAATTTTAAAAGACTTTCTCTCTCCATAATAAAGGCAGCTCATTTGTCATCAGGAATTCAGATGCATTCTTTAAAAAATTGCTGAGAAATGTCACCTTTTCCCAGCACTTGACTCACAAGTTTCTGTACCTGAGAAGATAACAGTTTCTCACTTAGCTTGCTACCATTTCTTTTAAGGGAATAAAAACCTTGAAAATGTTGCTGTGGGTGGAATTTCTGTGGATTACTTGGGTTAGCCTTTTACAGTTGAATCCTTAAAAAACTAAACCAAGAAAAGCTTTGGATAAAAACATGGCTGTCCTTCCTTTTGTAATACTGTATCATAACAATGGCTTTTTGACACCTTGAATTAATAAATCTGCATAGCTAAGTTATAAGATTAGAAATCATTTTCTGTACTCTTGATTTTATTTCTGCTAACAAAGGCAAACAAGAATATTGTTTGTAGGACTGAACTATGGAGTTCTTGATGGTCTCTGAACCTGGTTGTCTGTTCTCAGACATTTCATTACCAAATAGGTAATGTCATCAATGTGGGTGGAATGTGGAATTTGTGGCCTTTTATATATAGTAGCTTGCCCTGCCAATTTTTGTGAGGTTCACACTGATAAAGAGGATTCACACTGATAATGTTACCTAGTTGGGTAATGAAGAATCTGCAAGCAAACAACTGTGGACATAATATATTTAGATTTCAGCAAGGCATTCAACAAAGTAGACTACAACCTACTTCTTAGTAAGCTAGAAAAAAGTAGATTAGATAGCACCACTACCAGATGGATTCACAACTGGCTGACAAATCGTACTCAATGAGTAGTCCTTAATGGGTCTAAGTCTACATGGAGGGAAGTAAGCAGTGGGGTGCCACGAGGTTCCATCTTAGGCCCAGTACTCTTCAATATCTTCATTAACGAATTAGATGAGGGAAAAGAAGGGGAACTTACCAAATTTGCAAATGATGCTAAGCTGGCAGGAACAGCTAATACCCAAGAAGATAGGTTCAAGATCCAGATGGATCTTGACAGACTAGAACACCGGGCCATATTTAACAAAATGAAATTCTATGTAGAGAAAAGTAAAGTCCTACACTTAGGCAAAAAAAACCAAAAGTACACATATAGACTGGGCGAAACCAAACTCAGTAGTATAGTTATAGCAGTAACTGTGAGAAGAATCTTGGAATCTTAGTGGACAACCAGCTAAATATGAGCCAGCAGTGTGCAGCAGCAGCCAAAAAAGCTAATGCAATCCTAAATTGCATTAACAGAGGGATACAATCAAGATCAAAGGAGGTACTAATACCACTCTATAAAGCCTTAGTAAGACCACACCTAGAGTATTGCATCCAGTTTTGATCACCACTCTATAAAAAAGAAGTTGAGACTCTAGAAAAAGTACAGAGAAGAGCAACCAGGATGATAAGGGGACTGGAGATTAAAACATATGAAGAATGGTTACAGGAACTGGGCTTGGCTAGTCTACTAAAGAGAAGGACCAGGGGAAACATGATAGCAGTCTTCCTATATTTGAAGGGCTGCCACAGAGAGGAAGGGGTCAAGCTATTTTCTTTTTCTTTTTTTCTTTTTATTGGTTTTTAAAACAAACATAAACAAACAAAACATAAAAACATCAAGCCATCTTCCATATATATACATACAATGTGCCGGTTGGTTTACAAATTGTTTTGTGCTTCCATTTCGTAGTCTTCAATTACAATTACATTGTATATATTCTCGTATTTTCAATCAAGTATTAAATAGATTAATATCATTATTAATCAATCATTTGACTATATTTTTATTTTCATGTTTTACAAAATAATCATATTTTACTTAATTTGTTTTATGACAGTTCATATTATCATCTCAAATCTATCCTAGAATCATTTTGTAGATATAATAAGAAAAGAATACATCTTTATATATTTATTATTTTCTAAGAATCTACATAATTCATTACTATATCTTATTGTCTAACCATTGACAGAACAGATCCCAAATTTTATAAAATTGTTTATCATCTTGTTCTCTGATTTCAAATGTCAATCTACTCATTTCAGCACATTCCAATATTTTCTTAATGATTTCCTCCTGTGATGGTATTTTCTCATTTTTCCAATTTTTAGCAAATACAATCCTAGCCACTGTTAATACATTTACAATCAGGTATTTCAGTTCTTTACAATATATTTCAGGTAAAATTCCCAATAAAAATATCTCTGGTTTCAAATCTTTATGCTTTTTTGTCATTTTTTTTTCCAACCATATGTGGATTTTAGTCCAATATTTTTTAGCATCCGTACATGTCCACCACATATGGTAATATGAGCCAGGTGTCTGATGACATTTCCAATATTTTTGGGATTTATTCTTGAACATTCTTGCTATTCTTGTTGGGGGAAAATGCCACCTGTAAAACATCTTATACAAATTTTCTTTATATGCTGTTGACATTGTCATTTTATAATTTTGAGACCACAATTTTTGAAATTTCTCTCGATCAATCCCATATCCAAAATTCTTCCCCCAAGCAATCATAGTTTCTTTAACTTACTCTTCTTCTAGTTTAATTTCTAACAAATATCCATACAAATTTTTCATCACCTTTTCATCAGTACCTGTCAAAATCTTATCTAAGTCAGTCAGTTTATCATAAAAACCTTCTGTTTTAGAGTCTTTATCATACTTTGAATGTATTAGTGCATATGAAAACCAATTCATCTTTATACCTTGTTCCTCTAATTTTTGTATAGATTTAAATTTACCCTTTTCATTCAATATTTCACCCATATCTAACTTTTTGTTCCTTTTTATATATTATAGGATAAGAAAATGCTTCAATAGTCGATAGCCAGACTGGAATTTTCAAATAACATTGCCTTTTAGTCTTCTCCCAATTTAACCACAGAGACTCCCGTATATAATGTCTTCTAAAATACCCCTGTGTTTTAGTTCCTTTATACCATAAAAAAAGCATGCCACCCCAGCAACAGATCATGTCCTTCTACTCTCAACAATCTAGTATTTCTTAATGTTATCCATTCCTTAACCCACATCAAATTTGTAGCTTGGTAATACAACTCTCAATTAGGCAAACCAAATCCTCCTCTTATTCTAGCATCTTGCAAAAGTTTTAACTTTATTCTCACTTTCTTATCTTGCCATATATATTTCAACACAATTTTATTTAAATCTTCAAAGTAATCTTTTCCAAGCCTAACTGGAATTGTTTGAAACAAATATAAAATTCTGGGTAATATATTCATCTTGATTGATATTCTTCTTATAAATGACAGTTGTAAATTTTCCCATTTTGCCAAATCTAGCGCTAACTGCTGCTTAAAGGCTAGGTCCCACTGGCTGACGGATGCAAAACGTATGCAAAAAGGATACAGCAGATGAGAAAAATTTCGGGGGTGGCTCCATCCGTTGTTATCCGCTCCAAAAAGTGCCCCAAATTTGCATAAACAGAACAGAAAAGAACAGAAAGGAAAGGACGGGGGTAGTATGTAGCGAGGATGTTCAGCGGATGTATGCAGGAAGCCTAGTGGATGACAGCAGATGGAAGCAAATGACACATCCGAAGGGCTTCCAGGGGAGAATTGCGAAGCGGACGCATAGCAGAAGGAGCGGATACATAGCGGATGACGTGGATGCATCACGGATGCCTATAGGATGCATAGCGGATGCATAGCGGATGCATAGCAGATGCATAGCGGATGCAAAGCATTCACTGTGCATGTGGGGAGTATGAATTGTGTCAGCTCCGCAGATATAAAAGGATGCAGCTCGCAAGCAGTTAGCATTCAGAGGAAAGACGTGCTGCCACAGACACCTTCGAATAACACCATGGTTCGTCAGTCAGGGAAGAAGAGAAAGCCTGTGCCTACTCCTGCCAGCCCTGGCAAGAAGGACAGAACCACCAATCCACCCCCTGGCACTGACTCTGAAGCTGCTGGTGCTGCTGCTGGTGCTTCTTCTGCTGGTGCTGCTGGTGCTTCTCCTACTGCTGCTGCTGCTGGTGGTGGTGCTGCTTGTGCTGCTGCTATGGTGGACCAGCCCCAAGGTCCTCAGAGCCCTGCTGCTCAAGCCCCTGAAGGCCCTGCTGCTCAAGCCCCTGCCAGAAGGAGGAAAAGGCAAGGGAAGGAGAAGGGAGAGAGGAAACAGTACATCCTTTACAAGGACCATGAGGAGGGGGTTCTGGAATGGCTGAGGGAGAACGAGTACCTCTAGAGAAAGGGCCAGAGACTCTATCGCAACACCAAGAGGAAGCAGGCAGCTTGGAGAGACAAGGCAGAGAGCCTGGGCTACACTTCAGACCTACTCCTGGGATGGTGGAAGCACATGCACACCTGGTATGGCAAGCTGCACCTGAAGAAATCTGGCCAGGCCGCTGTCAAGCTCACTGACCAGAAGATGTACGTCATGGCCAAGTGCAGCTTCCTAGAGGGTGAGGTCCGCCACCGAGGAGCAGTCCCTCTGACAACCCTCTCCCTCAGACAGCCCACAGACAGCCACTCCTCTTCCAGCCAGGAGACAGCTACCGTGTCCAGGCAGGTGTCTTCGGAGGGCCCCACGGCAGAGACCCCCCCGACAGCTGCACTCCCCATGCCAGAGGACATGGAGGATCCCCTGTCACAAATGGAGGAAGAAGCAGCAGCCAACAGAGACCAACCCACACCCACCCCAAGTTCCAACTCCACAGAAAGCAGGCAGAGAGGCAGACTGGAGGGCCAGAGCCACACTGTCTTATTGGAGATCAGGGACACAATCAAAACCAGCACAGATCTTCTCCCTCAGAAGGAGATTCTTTCTCCTTTCTCAATTTATATGCTAACCATCTACCTGATTTATTTGCTTCTTCAAAGTAGTTCTGTTTAGCACCTCTAATTTTCTGTGCTAGTTGTTCTTTTTCCATTAGACCCATTTTGGGATCTGGCCTTGTGACAATACAGCATGCAAACTTGGAGGTCTGAGATCGCTGCCGATATCTTTGC
This sequence comes from Laticauda colubrina, assembly GCA_015471245.1. NCBI lineage: Eukaryota > Metazoa > Chordata > Lepidosauria > Squamata > Elapidae > Laticauda > Laticauda colubrina. The sequence goes on from BLBF01000005.1 coordinate 13,113,343, forward strand.
TCCTGGATGATCCAATCGGATCTAAATCGTCCCAAAGAGATGGTGAAAGTAAAGAGCACATCCTGTTGATCCCAGGGATATCACAAAGTCCCTGGTAGATCCAGGAGAAGCTTTTTTTGCCAGCGGCAAAGAGGCAGCCATTAAAGCTGCTGAAGTTGGGACAGCTCAGAAATGTAAGAGAACAGAAAAAGAGAGTGTGCCAGTTTAGTGAGAACTTTTTCTTTATTTTAAGACTTGAAAGGACACCCTAAGGAAAAGAAAGAATCTGTAAAAGTTTTGACAGAAGTGATTAAGCGGTGATTTTAAACAGGAATATCAAAGTAATATTTTTATTTTTTTTTTTGCATTGTTGGATTTTCTACACATGATCTTACATTTTGAAACTGGACTGGTTTTTTTTCTTTTTTCATCTACTCTTTCTCTCCTTTTTGACATTATGATGTTCTAGGCTAGAGACTCCTTTTTGGTTATTTTTTTAAAATATCTTTTCCTTTTTTAATTAATTCTTATAATATTTTGCTTGGAAAAGGAGGGGGAAAGTGAAAACAAAAGAAACTTTGTAATTCTGCCAACTAGAGGCTTGGAATTATTCTATTTCTTTTTCTTGACCAGACAAAGCTGAGAAAGAACTGAGACTTATCTTTGATAAGATAGAAGGAAGAGTATGGGAGAGTATTATTGCAGGTGCTCTTCTGGGTTTCTTTCAACAGCTGAAGTCTGGTGTTATAGCTATTTGGATTTTTGGCCCTTTGGAACTTGTCTTTGGTTTTTTTTTCCTTGCCTTCTGAAGTTAAATTGCTATGTTTGCTTTTTATTTTAAAGGAAAAGCTTTAGTATTAACGATTTCCTTCCTTTTCTTTTTAAGGGAGTAGTCTTTTTTCTTTTTTCTCTCTCTATCCCTGGTATTTTTTTTTCTTTCCATTTAGCTTCCATATTGTTTTTTTTTTTCTGGCCTTTCTTTTCTTATGCCTCCTTTAATATCTGAGACATCATAATTGGATGAAGGTGTTGAAGACCCTCAATAATTTTTCTTTTCTCTTTTTTAGTTTTTTATTTTTCACTTTTCCACCTTTTTTAGGATTTAACAATTTTATCTCTTTTGTATGTGTTTATGGTCTTTTCCTTCATTTTTGAGTTTTTATTGTTATTCAACCAATCGATTGGATTAAGGTATACAAGAACCTGAAGAAATTTCTTTTTTCTATTATTATTATTATTGTTGTTGTTGTTGTTGATGATGATGATGATGATGATGTTGATGTTGTTGTTGTTGTTGTTGTTGCTACTGTTTGGCTTTTTTTCCCTGCTATTTTTTTTTGGGGGGGGGGAAATTACAATTGGTTACTTCACAATTGGATTAAGGTCTAGAAAAACCTGAAGATTTTGAATTGCTCAAAATGAGTAGGAAACTAACAGCCCCTGGTTCCTCAACCTCTACTTCATCCTCTTCACCATCTGGAGGACAACATTCAAAACAGACAACAGATGTTACGGCAAGAAGAAGAACAAGAAAAAGTGACCCTGCAGATGATTATGCAAGGAATTCAAAATATTCAAACAAGAACAGAGAATATTGAAAAGAGAACAGAGAACATCATACAAAGAACAGGGAAAACTGATAAAAAAGGTGGAAAACATTCAACAAATGATGATGAAGTATGATGAGAGATTCCAAAAAAATTGAAGAAGAAGATAAACAAAGAGACAAGAAGATTGGAGATATTGATAACAGATTAACTGTGGTTGATCAAGATAAAAGTGTTATGCTGAGATGGGAAATGGACAGATCAGAATTTTATCTTAGATCCCAAAACATAGAGGAAGAAAAGGGACAAAACCTAGCTGAGATAATGATAGAAATATTGGCTGAAGCTTTGGAAATAACTGAAGAGACGCTGATGGATGGAACAGATGAAGATTATCGAGTCTTCACAAGATATGCAATGAGAAATAGCTTACCAAGAGAAGTTCACATCAGATTTCCAAAGAAAGCTATTAAAACGTAAATATTGCAAGTGGCAAAAGAGAAAACATTGAAATATAAAGACAAGGTGATTGTGATCTCGAAACAAGTACCCAGAAGAGTGAGAGAGATGCGAAGAGAACACTGATTGCTGACCAAAATGCTACTTAAAAAAGAGGTGAATTCCAGAAGGTTTAATGTTCACATGGCAAGAACAGAGATATAGAATTGACTCAATTGAGAAAGCTGAATCGTTTTACACAAAATATTTTGGAGGGAAAGAGGAAGAGGCAGAAAAAGAAATTTCACTAACTGAATTCCAAGAGGACTACCAAATGACGACTGAAAAAGAAGAAGATGCAGTAGGTGGAAAGGTGGAAGCCAAAGAACAATGTGAACCAAGATGTATGAGAGCAACTAAACCTAACTACAAAATATAACCATGGAAGAGAAAAAACTGATTATAATTAATATAAATGGACTTAACTCAGCTGTTAAAAGAAGGAAAACCTTCCATAAATTAGAGAAATTAAAATTTGATATAATCTGCCTACAAGAAGTACGTATCAAAAAGCAATATGAACAATTGTTGATACAGCCAAAATTAGGGAAAAAATTACTTCTTTGACACAATGCAAGAAAAGAGGAGTGGTTCTATATGTTAAAGATATTATCCCAGCGAAACTGATTTGTAATGATGACGATGGAAGAATACTAATGGTGGAAATAATGGACAATAATGTGAAAACACTACTGATTGCAATTTACGTCTGAATGACAATCAAGAATTTTATAAAAAAATTACATATGAAAATAATTGAACTGGACTATGCTAATATAGTTATAATGGGAGATTTTAATGGAATTGTAGACAATAAACTGGACTGACTACACAGCACAAGAAACAACAAAGCAAAACAGAAAGACTCTCCCTAAATCTTTTTTTTAAATGGTAGATGAAAAAAACTTAAAAGATACATGAAGAGAAAGAAATGCTAAAACTAAATAATACACCTTCTACTCAAATAGACATTTATCATGTTCCAGAATAGATATGATATGGATGTCAACAGAATTGTTAACTAATATTCAAGAAATAAATATTGAAACAAGTACTTGGGCAGATCACAATCCAATGACAATTCAATGGAAAGGACAAAGAAGATCTAGATGGACGTGACATAATACTATATTAAAGGAAAAAGACTTCACACAGTGGATGGAGAAGGAACTGGCTTTCTTCTTTAGAGAAAACAAAAAAGAAAATACATCAATCCAGAACATATGGGATACAGCGAAGGCTTGATAATAGACTATACAAGGAAAAGAAATACTATGAAAAGATTAGCCTCTAAGGCATTAGAGGATGAGTATAAAGGACTTGAAAAAGAGCTACAGAAAATGCCACAGAAAAAGGATGTTAAGTTAAAAATGGATATAATTAAACATAAAATGGGATTTATAGAAAAAGGGGTCAAACTATTTTCTAAAGCGCCTGTAGGCCAGACAAGGAATAATTGATGGAAACTGAACAAGGATAGATTTAACCTGGAAATAAGGAGAAACTTTCTGACAGTGAGAACTATCAACCAATGGAACAGCTTGCCCTCGGAAGTTGTGGGAGCACCATCACTTGAGACTCAAGAAGAGATTGGACTGCCATTTGTCAGAAATGGTGTAGGGTCTCCCGCTTTGGCAGGGAAGGGTGGACTAGATGACCTACAACCTACAACTCTGATTATCTGTTTAAAAAAACCTAAGCTTTGGGAGCACCAGAAACTCCATCAGTGGGTGTAGATCTGATGTGGGCATCAGATCTACCATCCCAAAAGCTATCCCACAGGTTCTTTTTCAAGTGGCAACTGGACTTTCTTTGAAGACATTACACTTTGCATTCAAGAAGCTTCTTCAGCTCTTCAGACAACCATGACCTGGATGCCTGAGAATCTCCAGATACCCCAAAAACTTTAGAGGTTTTCAAAGGTTTATTGTAAGGGGATTTATTTACTTGTTATTTTACTCTTAAGGCAAAATAAATAAAAACAAGTTGCAGTGATGGATTTTTTTCTGAAAAAGCAGTTGATAGCTGCTAAGCAGTAAAGACTAAAACAGTAGCATTAACTTTGCTTAACAGAGCCATTTCAGGAGGCATAAATTTAAATTTTAAAGTGAGAAGGACTTTGGGAGGTATAGAAACTAAAAACCATGTCCTCTCCCAATTATATGCCTTTTCAATATGCTGGGGCATTGTTGATCTTCTGCTGTCTATGAAACTTGCCTCAGTTCATCCAAGCTGAACTGGATGCTGACAGTAAGACTAAATAAAAATGTAACTATTGTTCCTTTTGACTTTAACTGGCTTGACTGGAGAAGATGAGAAGCTCAAGGTGGCTGGAAGCCTTGGTATGCAGTAAAAGCCTTTTTCCAGGTATCTAAAAAAAGTGTTCAGCCAGCAAACCACAGTAGGAAGTCTTATGCAGAATGTTAGCAGGTAGTCAACAGCAAAATCATGAATCCACCTCCACAACTACCAGTTAGGGTGGCGTCTTTTTCTTTTTTTCTTAAATTGTGTCTGGCCTCTCTAAGAGAAAAAAGTTCCCTGAGAAAATGGTTTCTCACAAGTATAATACAGGTAATCTTCAAGTTAAGAATGTAATGGAGCCTACCCATTTATTTATTTGTTTGCTTGTTTGTCAAACATGTACAAGATAACAAGCATAGGTATGAACATAAACAAGAACAAGAGAGTAAATACAGATAAATGGGGACAGTAGAACAGGGACGGTAGGCACACTGGTACACTTACGCATGCCCCTTTCAAGGACCTCTTAGGAATGGGTTGAGGTCCACGGTAGACAGCTTGAGACTGAAGATGTGAGGGGTTGAGGCTGTAACAAAGGAGTCAGGTAGGGCATTCCAGGAGTTGACCACTCTGTTGCTGAAGTTGTATTTTCGAGTTTGGAGCAGTTTACCTTGAGTTTGTATTGGTTGTTTGCCTGTGTATTATTGTGATTGAGGCTGAAGAAGTTGTTGACAGGCAAGACGTTATAGCAGACAATTTTGTGAACTATGCTTAGATCAGACTGCAGGCAGTGCAATTCTAGATTGTCCAGGCCCAAAATTTCAAGCCTGGAAGCATAGAGAATTCTATTTTGAGTGGAGGAGTGGAGAACTTTTCTCAAGAAATACCTCTGAACCCACTCAATTGTGTTAATGTCCAATATACAATGTGGGTTCCATTAGATTCATAATCCAAGGATTTGTTGGAGTAAATGACATCAAACGAATGTCATCACTCCCTGCTTTCACCCACGCATTTGCTAATCAAATGTGCAGGTCATTAAGTGCATATGAGGTATCTCAGGGTGGGGAAGGCCATGGGGAGCTAGCAATGATCAGGTCACCTGCTTCAAATTACCAAAGGCTTCCCCCACCCACTGAGATACCTTATGCTCATCCCTGAGATCCTCCCCCATCCTGCCATGCTGGGTTACTTACCCTGTGAAGATCTAGCGAGCTGTCTCCTCTCCAGCTTCTCTGCTGCAGTTTCTTTGCCTGCTTGTAATCTCGGCACGAAAAACGTTTGCAAGCCAACAAGATTTTGGGGCCGTGAAATGCCTTTGTTTCAAGCCTCCCATCAGCCTGCAAATGCTTTTCATGCTGAGACTGGAAGTTTCTGGAGGCCATGATCTCACACGAGATCACAGTCCCCAGAAGCTTCCAATCTCGGCACGAGAAGCATTTTCACGCCGATGGGAGGCTTGAAGCAATGCGATTTCATTGTCCCAAAGACTTATCAGCTTTGAAACACTCTTCATCCAGATCTGGTGCAGGCCTCAATTCACTGAGAACAGAGGCCTAAAGTACTACAGTGTAAGATCATGCAAAATCAGTAGTGCGAGATCTTGTGCTACTGATCTCGCACTACTTTAGGGTTCTGTTCTCAGTGAATGCTTAAGCTGGCAAATGTCTAAGCAAGCAAAGGGACTGATTGCTCACTAGATCATTGCAAGGTGAGTCTCCACAGACTCAACACTTGTAGAGACCTGGCGGGCAGGGGGAGTGTGAATGACTGCCGTAGTGCTGCAACATTTGTAACTTTGGGAGTGTGTTGTAAGTATTTGGGGGGGTGGCGTGATGTCTTCACTTCAAACAATCGCTAAGTGAACTGTCATAACTTAAGGGTTACCTGTAGCTGCAGTATCCGAGAAAGACGATTAACTGTTCCAGGCTGCTGTTGAGAAACACTAGTAACCAGGAAGGCACAACAAACTCACCAACAGAAACAGCCAGATCACAGAGAAAAAAGCAACATGAGTAGTGGAACAATGAGACTCCTTTCTCAAAATTGAGAGTTCCAGTGGTGATGCCACACTGAGCTGTGCATCCAAGAAGACACTTAAATTCTCTGGTACATTGCAAGAAATGCAAATGGCTGCTTCAAAGACTGGTCTTAGTACAATATTGCAGTTATTGTTGGCAGTGAGTTATCAAGCAAATGTAGAGGTGGCCTTGGATGCTAATTTCCCCTTTATTTACAGCAAACAAAACATAAACAACTTTTCATAGTTTGTAAGTAAAAAAAAAACTTTCTACAGTCATAATTTATCTGTCTATAGGTTTTCAATCCAGGTCGCATATCAAGTATAATCAGTTCCAGCCCTGCTTACCTTTTTCAACAACAATCATGTTTGGCTAGGTCCTACAGTCTCCTCAGGAATGTTTTGTCAAAGACTTAAAAGCTGGCAGTCACAAGCTCAGACTAATAAGTTCTGAGGATGTGTTGTGAATATCACACCCTTCTGTTGCAGAGTGTCATCTGGTGATCTCTAATTGTTGTAGTTTTACTTTAGGCAATCTTGATTCTTAACTTTATGGAAACTGGTAAAACTAAATACTATATGAATGAGAAAGCTGTAAGTGCAAGGAAGAGAACATTTCATTTTTATGATTAGATCTTTAATGTTGACATTTTATTTGAGAATTCAACATTTGGACCATTATCATAGTTACCATTGCACATAGTCCTCAACTTACATATAATCCTCAGTTCATTTAACAACCATTCAAAGTAACAACAGCACTGAAAAAAAATGATTTATGACCAGTCCACACTTACAACTTTTGCAGCATTCTCGTGGTTATGTGATTGATATTTGAACACTTGGCAACTGGTATCTATTTATAGTGGTTGCAGCAACCCAGGGTCATGTGGTCATCATTTATGATTTTCCTAGTTGTCTTCTGACAAGCAAAATAAATGGGGGAACCTGGATTCATTTAATGACCACACGTATCATTTAACAACTGTGATGACTCACCTAACAATGGCAAAAACGTTGAAAATTGGGCACAACTCACTTAGTGACTGCCTCACTTAGTGAAAGAAGTTCTAATTCCAGTTAGTAGTCATAAGTCATGGACAAGTGGTATGTACATGAACTGCTTTTCTAAGTGGTGAAAGGGGGGAGCTGCTTACTTGCATTTCATTTTTTTAAAAAAACTAATGGCATTTTTATGATCCATCATTTATTGCCCCTGCTCTTGCCCACCAATGGAATGGTCCATGACTTGGGGATCCTACTGGACATTCCATTTTTACTTAGACAGCAAGTGAAAGCTGTGACAAGAGGAATATTTGCCCAACTTCAGCTGAGGCACTAGTTATTATCTTACCAGGCCTAGAATCAATGGTGGTATTCTACTGGTTTGGCCTGGTTCAGGCAAACTGGTAGGAAAAAATGCTACCATTCGGCTGAACCAGTAGGAAAAAAACAGCTTTCTCCCCCTCCCAACAATCAGCTGTTCCGACGATCAGCTGTGCCGGGATCCCCCTCACTGTCTTACTGCTTTGCTCAGGAAATTTCCCTGAGGCCCAGGAGGCAAAAAAAACAGTGCAGAGGAGGGGGTGCTGCAAAAAAAAGAAGCCACGCCCACCCAGTCACATGGCCATGCCCACCGAGCCATGCCAACCTAACCACACCCACAGAATCGGTAGTAAAATATTTGCATCCCACCCTTGCCTAGAATGCTCTGTTCTTGGTAACTGATGCCCTCATCACCTTTTGATTGAACTACTGTGGGCTCTACTCTTTGGACACAATTCAGAAATTGATACAAAATATGACAGCAATATTATTAGGACCTCTGCCAATACAAATGATGCCTCTACTAAAATCCCTGTATCAGTTGGCAGTAGACTTCTCAATCCAATTCAGAGTGCCAGTCATTATGCTTAAAGCCTTTAGGATAAACTTGGCAGAACTGAATCAACTTCTGTAATCTGGTTGTCCCTCCCCTTGTGGCAGGCCTTGGCTAGTTTTCTCTGTAAAAGCCTGCAACTTGCTGCCTTTGCAAAAACAGAAACTGAAGCTGTTTTATTTCAATGCACATTCAGTCCCAGCTGTGGGTGCTATCTTTCTTGGGTTTGGTTTGGGATTTTAACAGTGTTCTATGGTTATTTTTTATTTTTGATGCCACTCTGGATTTAATTATTATGCTTCTTTATCTTTATTTAATCTTGCATACTGCCCAGAGTCTCTTGGAAATGTGATTGTATAAAAAAGATGTTGAGATTCTGGAAAGAGTGCAAGAGAAGATGATTTAAGGGACTGGAGGCTGAAGAACAACTGCAGCAATTGGGTAAGTCTAGTCTAGTGAAAAGAAGCTCTAGTTAACAAGCAGTATTCTGATATCTGAGAAGCTGTCACAAAGAAGAGGAGAGTCAACCTATTTTCCAAAGCATCAGAAAGCCAAATAAGAAGCAATGGATGGAAATGAAAAAAGGAGAGAAGCAACTTAGAACTAAGGAGAAGTTTTCTTTCTTTCCTAACGGTGAGAGCAATAAACCAGTGGAACTGCCTGACTTCAGAAGTTGTGGAGGCAGTCTTTTAAGGAGTGACTGGACAGCCATTTGTCTGAAATGGTATAGGGTCTCCTGCTTGAGCAGGAAGTTGGATTTAGAAGATGTCCAAGATTCCATCCAACTCTCTTGTTCTGTTCACATCCACACTCACACCCAAACATACATAGAACTATCATAAAATTTTTGGGTTATAGCATTATCTTCCAACTTCTGTTCAATTGTCTTGAGATTCTGGTGTAATGTTCAGACTTTTAAATCTTTGGGTTTCGTAGATGCTGAGATCTATGAAAGGAATTCTCAAATTGTAATTTTAAATGAGATAGTGGTTATTAAATTATGATTGTAAACAGTATGACTAGTGTTGTTTTTAAATTACATTTTAATTTAAATGAAATTGAATTTAATGGTTTGTCCTAACCCGATCTGTATTTTGAGAAGTGTGGGACACGATTAAAATATACTGCAGCCTTCTGCCCAGATAAACTTGTTTCAGGAGAATCCACAGCATAAGAACTTCCTGCAGAGACTTCTGCTTGCCTGCTCAGTCCTCAAATCACACCAGTCCCTGATTTCCTTTCCCAGATGCCAATCTTACTCACCTAACCCATCTCTTTAACAATTCTGCCTCTCGCGATGCAAGCCCAACATTTGGTTCATCCTTGGTTTTTAAAATCAAGAATGCTTGATTCTTTATTTTTCTGCATATATCTATTTAATAAAAATTTTTGAATATGAAAAAACTGTAATTTTCATCTTTTCCCCATCACCCATTTCAACACTCCAGTTGAAAGGAAAGCCAAACCAAACAAGATGTAAAAAAGTTTGTTTCTCCAAATATAATTTTCATCACCTCTTCAATGATGACAGAGTCTTAAGGCCTGGTCCCACTGGCCGACAGATGCAAAATGTATGCATAAAGGACACAGCGGATGAGCAAAATTTCGGGGGTGGCTCCATCCGTTGTCATCCGCTCCAAAAAGTGGCAAAAATATGCATAAACACAATGGAAAAGAACGGAAAAGAACGGACGTGGGTAGTATGTAGTGGGGATGTTAAATGGATGTTCATCAGAAGCCTAGCAGATGAAAGTGGATGGAAGCGGATGACACCTCCGAAGGGGTTCCGGGGGAGAATTTCGAAGTGGACGCATAGCGGAAGGGGCGGATGCATAGCGGATGAAGCGGATGCATCATGGACGCCTATAGGAAACAAAGGGGATGCCGCACGGATGTATATTGGATGCAAAGCGTTCACTGCACATGCGGGGAGTATGAATTGCGTCAGCTCCGTGGATATAAAAGGATGCAGCATGCACGCAGTCAGCATACAGGGGAATGACGTGCTACCATATACATCTTTCAGGAACACCATGGTTTGTCAGTCAGGCAAGAAGAGGAAGCCCGTGCCTACCCTGGCAAGGTGAAGAAGGCCAGAACCAGCATCCCACCCCCTGGCACTGACTCTGAAGCTGCTGCTGCTGCTTCTGTGGTGGACCAGCCCCAAGGCCCTCAAAGCCCTGATGCTGAAGGCCCTGCTGCTCAAGTCCCTGAAGGCCTCGCTGAAGCCCCTGCCAGAGCGAGGAAGAGGCAAGGGAAGGAGAAGGGAGAGAGGAAACAGTACACAGTTTCCAAGGAGCATGAGGATAAGGTGCTGGAATGGCTGAGGGAGAACGAGTACCTCTGGAGAAAGGGCCACAGACTGTATCGGGACACCAAGAAGAAGCAGACAGCTTGGAGAGACAAGGCAGAGAGCCTGGGGTACACTGCAGAAGTACTCCTTGGATGGTGGAAGCACATGCACACCTGGTATGGCAAGCTACACCTCAAGAAGTCCGGACAGGCCGCTGTCAAGCTCACTGACCGGGGGATGTACGTCATGGCCAAGTGCAGTTTCCTGGAGGGTGAGATCCACCACCGAGGAACAGCCCCTCTGAGACCCCTCTCCCTCAGACAGCCCACAGACAGCCAGTCCTCTTCCAGCCAGGAGCCAGCTACCCTGTCTCGGCAGGTGTCTTCAGAGGGCCCCACAGCAGAGACCCCCCCCCCCGACAGCTGCACTCCACATGCCGGTGGACTTGGAGGATCCCGTGGAGGATGACGCCCTGCTGTCACAAATGGAGGAAGAAGCAGCAGCCACCAGAGGCCAACCCACCTCCACCCCCAGCTCCAGAGGATGCAGGCAGAGAGACAGACTGGAGGGCCAGGACCACAGTGTGCTGTTGGAGATCAGGGACACAATGAAGACCAGCACAGAACTTCTCTCTCAGCTGGTCCACTTGGACAGAGCATCCTCAGGCCGGAACATCTTCACCATCTACGTGACCCAGACCCTCATGGACCTGCCCAAGGCCCAGTACCAGGTGATGAAGCAGAAGATCACAGCACTTCTGCACAGCCCTCAAGGCCCAACTGAAGCTGCTCCTACCCAGTCCAGGTCTGCTCCTCCACCCCAGGTGATGTCACAGCCCTTCCATGGCTTTCAACAGCCCCTCTATGGTCCACCATCCCAGTGATCCAGATGATTTTCTCCCACTTTTTATAGATAATATTGGTTGTCCGCTATGGGGCCTTCTACATACTGTAGACATACTCCAGACATCCTAAATATACGAGATACATCCCAGATACAAATGTTTTGTCCATTTTTAATACTTTATATACGAGATGCATACATTTACATCCTTTCTATTTCTGTGCTACTCACGCTGTGTAGACGTTCCGTGTACCTTTTGTTTCCTCCCTCTTTCTGTTTTCAGCTGCAGTGGATGTGAGTTGAGGGGATGATCAGAGGATGCAGAGAGGATACAGCGGACGTTTAATGTTTGATAATGGACATAGAACGTTTGTTGCCCATATATGTCGCGGATATACATCATACGCAGCGGAAAGTTCATCCGTTCACAAAGTTTTGTGCAGCTCAAAACTTCTTGCGTGGATGAAGTCTCAGTGGACTGATGCTCGACGGATAGAGTGTATGAAACATGTATGCAGTGAGTACACAATGGATGCATAGCGTTTTCCAACGGGTGGCAAGCTTTTTTTAGCATTTTACATCCTCTTTGCATCCATAAATGCAGTGGGACCAGGCCTTGCATTATTTATTTTAAAAACTGAGTGCATCCACTGACATTATAATCAAGTCCATCCATCTGGTCATCTCTTTTTTTCTTTTTCCTCTCACCTTTCCTACATTATGGGCTTCTTAAGGGAGCTGAGTATTCATATAATGTGTCTGAAATATGATCTTTTGATATATTTTTTCATTGTATGCTTTAAGGGAAAACTGTGGATTGACTTGTTCTAGGAGCCACTTGTTTCTTTCTTAACTATCATATTCTCAGGAATTTTTTCCAACATCCAACATCAAAAACAACAGGACTCTTTTCTTTTGGAAAGTGTCCACTTCATAAACCTGCTAATCCCTCTGCCATGACTAACATCTTTTCAGATGGATTATAGTTGATAGCTTGCATTTTCCTTTCAGATGTCCTCTACTGTCAATGCTTTCCATGGCTACATTTCATTCTAAGTTTGAGAGAAGAGTGTTTAATTAAAGCCCTTTCCAATATTATTTAATAGTTCCCTCCTTGCACTTTTGACTCCTTTTATTGTTTCTTGTATAATGTACCTAAGGGATTAGTGATGAATTGTTCTTTTATTAATTAGTCATTGTGCTATCAAATAATATTGCTTCCCTAAAGCAGATGGAAGTAATTAAATGTGCAAACCAGTAATTAAATCAGTCTTCTAATGAAGAACAGAAACTGACTAATTAGAAGACAATTTATCATTAATCCCACTTGCTATACTGACCCAAAATAAATACAGTAGGCAGACATTCACTTTATGTGGTCCTATCAACTAAAATACACATAGAATACTAGATACATGACGACAAATAGGTTAGTTTGAATCCTCCACATTAGTTTCCCATAACCAAGTGTTTTTTAAGTGATTCACTGTGAGAAGACACTGCAGTAGAGAAAAAGGCACTGGTGAAAAACAAAACATATTCAGACACAGCTTTTCACTAGAATGGCACAAGGAACTGTTTCTCAACCTTGGTCACTTTAAGGTGCATTCACTTCAATTCCCAGAATCCCCCAGAAAGCTGGCTGGGGGATTCTGGGAGTTCAAGTCCATGCATCTTAAAGTGAAAAAGATTAAGAAACAATGGTACAAGGCATTGGCAGATTTCCAGAGTGCTGTAATTTGGATGCGTATAATAAATATTTTCAGAATTGTAAACTGCCATAATTGTTAGGCATCAGACAATTCACATTTATAATTAATAAACTGGATCAAGCCAAGAATAGAAATAACTCCACTGTATTAATAATTTTAGATAAATGATGACATGGTGTAATATGTGGTGTTATTCATCTGAGGTTATATTTACTTATGATGGGGAACTCATCAAATTTGCAGATGACACCAACCTAGCAGGAATAGTTAACACTCCAGAAGATAGGCTTAAGATACAGAAAGATCTTGACAGACTTGAACATTGGGCACTACCCAACAAAATAAAATTCAACGGTGAAAAAAGTAAGTTCCTACATTTAATCAAGAAAAACAAAGGCCACGGGTACAGTATATGTGGTTCCTTGCTCAATAGTAGTAACTGTGAGAGGGATCTTGGAGTCCTACTGGACAATCATTTAAATATGAGCCAGCAGTGTGCTGCAGCTGCCAAAAAAGCCAACACAGTTCGAGGCTGCATAAACCGAGGGATAGAATCAAGATCACATGAAGTGTTAATACTACTTTATAAAGCCTTCGTAAGGCCACACTTTCAGTACTGCATCCAGTTTTGATTGCCATGATATAAAAAAGATGTTAAGATGCTAGAAGAGTGCATAGAAGAGCAACAAAGATGATTAGGGGACTGGAGGCTAAAACATATGAAGAACAATTGCAGGAACTGGGTATGTCTAGTTTAATTAAAAAAGAACTAGGGGTAACATGATTACAGTGTTCCAATATCACAGGAGCTTCCACAAAGAAGAGGGAGTCAAGCTATTCTCCAAAGCACCTGAAGACAAAACATGAAGCAAGAGGTGGAAACTATTCAAGGAAAAAAGCAACTTAGAACTAAGGAGAAATTCACTGAGTGTTAGAATAATTATCATATTTTTCAGAGTATAAGACACACTTTTTCCACCCCCAAAAGTGGGTGGAAATGTCTGTGCATCTTATACAGAGAATATTGCTGAAGCCCTGCCCATCCACTAGCCCTCACTCTTTGGTCTCTGCCTCCCAGCAAACAGCCAACAGCCTGTTTCAGTTTCAGTTTCATCACAGCCTGATTTGCACAAGCAGCTGATTGTCGGTTGGATCACCTCAGACTCAGCTGTTTCAGGCTGCTGTGATTGCCATCATCTATTGCCGCTTCCATATGCTCCATTTTTGGCCTCTGTGCACCCCATTTTCCACCCATTCCAATCCCTGCTGCCTGGAACAGGCTAAAAATGGGACGCGCAGAGGCAGTAATAGGCGATGGCAATCCCTGCAGCCTGAAACAGCTGATTGTCAGGAGGCTAATCCAACCTGCAATGAACTGCTTATGCTAATCAAGCTGTGCTGAAGCTGACCAGGCTGTTTGCTGCAAGGAGACAAAATTGCTGGGAGGCAGAGGCAGATTTTTTTTTCTTGTTTTCCTCCCCAAAACTGGGTGTGTCTTATACTTCAGAGCATCTTATACTCTGAAAAATACAGTAATCAGTGGAACAACTTGCCTCCAGAAGTTATGAATGCTCCAACACTGGAAGTTTTTAAGAAGAGATTGGACAACCGTTTGTCTGAAGTGATATATGGTTTCCTGCCGAAGCATGGGGTTGGACTAGAAGACTAATAATAATTTTATTATATAATAAAATTATATAATAATTTTAATAATAATTTTATTATATTATATCATATAATTTTATTATATTATATCAATATGTCATGCCAAAAATGATAATATAAATATTACACACTAATCCATTAAACCACTGAACATTTCCAAAAGAGAAACTACATTATCAAACCTGGGGTTAGTGGAGGAAACCATAGTCAGGGAAAGTATTCCAGACATTGACCACTCTGTTGCTGAAGTTGTATTTCCTGCAATTAAGTTTTGTGCTGTTTACCCTGAGTTTGTATTTATTGTGTGCTTGTGTATTGTTGAAGTTGAGGTTGAAGTAGTCACTGACAGGTGGGACATTGTTATGGATAATTTTATGTACTACGCTTAGGTCAGATTGAAGGAGGCATAGCTCTAAGTTATCTA
Source organism: Laticauda colubrina (assembly GCA_015471245.1). NCBI lineage: Eukaryota > Metazoa > Chordata > Lepidosauria > Squamata > Elapidae > Laticauda > Laticauda colubrina. Next base: position 13,128,444 of record BLBF01000005.1, read on the forward strand.
AGCGTAAAATTTCAAGTCTGGAGGCATAGGGTATTCTGTTGCGAGTAGAGGAGTGAAGGACTCTTCTTGTGAAATATTTTTGTACTCTCAATTGTATTCATGTCCGATATGCAGTGTGGAATCCAGACAGATGAGCTGTATTCAAGAATTGGTCGAGCAAATAGAGTTTTGTATGCTCTAGTTTAGTAGTACAACTAATAGTAGTTAGTATTACTGGAGAAAAAGCTTCGCACGATTAGGTTAACAACTCTTAATGCCTTTTTGGCAATGTTACTCTACTAAAGCTCTTATATTTTATTTATTTATTTATTTGAAATTTATATATTCAAAGTTTTAAAAATAAAAAAGCACGAGAAACAGGTTTTCACATTTTACAGCGATATCTTAGCAATATACATGTCCTTTAATAACAATTGAGTTCATTTCATTTCATATATCTGCTGCTAATTTACTAATTCCTTACTTATTATATAATTATTAAAGTGCAATATTTATTTATCTACATTACTTTACATATATACATCTAATATTTCAATTTAAAAGGACAGTTCACGATGCTTTCTGGTACATTATTTGTGGTTTTTCTTTTTTTGGTCTTTAATAATGATTTAGGCACTTGTAATTCGAATTTAGGCACCAGTATTTCGAATTTTCTCTTGTAAGTTGTAATTTTAAGGCCACCCTAGAGTCTATTACAGTTGTTTTCAGAGGAGTTTGTTCATCTTCCATAACAACTTTTAGTTCTAGTAGAATTAAAAAGCTCAAGTATTTCACATGCCCATGGATGAAATTTCCTTTATAAAGAAACTATCATATGCTTTAGTAATCGGCATTCAAAGTCTTGTTTTGTATTGAAATGTAAACAACCTTTTTCCACATGAAAGGATCTATCTAATTAGTTTCAAAATCTTTCTTTAAATCAGTTTCACAAAGCATTAGCAACTACACTATTTAGAAACAATTCTGGTGTCTAAAACCACTCTTTTACTATACTTTATAAAAAGTTACAAAAACATTTTTTTACAAAGCTGAAAAACCAGAATTTCCTTTTTTTATAATTGACTGAAGTTCATCCAGAAATTTGAAAGTAGTTCCGAGAGTTTTTCAGTCTAAAGAAAGGCAATACAAAAGCTAAACTCCAAATTGATTAAAAAGATGAGGTTAGTCAAGTCTTTAGTCTGCGAAGGCTGCATTTATGACTCAGAGCACAATGGAACCCATGACTCCCAGCTGACTGCAAGAAGCTGCAAAAACAAGTTTCTTTTGCCTGCTTACAAAAGTCAGCTGTCTGAAATACTTGTGGACAATCTCCAAATCTCTCTTTCTTCCAGAGATAATTTAGACAGTCTCACACCCAATTACCTTTTCAGTTGAAATGCCCCTGCCAATTGCATGGAAACGAGAAAATGTGGGCACTAGTTTACCTCACCTCACCCACGCAGTGGTGGGATTCGCATTTTTTTTACGACCAAATCTGTGGGTGTGGCTTGCTGTCTGTGGCAGGGGAAGGATACTGTAAAATCTCCAGTCAGAGGTGGTACTTGCAGGTTCTCCGAACTACTCAAAATTTCCACTATTGGTTCTCCAGAACTGGTCAGAACTTGCTGAATATCACCTCTGCCACAGGGCCTAAAACTTAGTGTAATGCAAAAATTCTATTTCTGAAATTTTGAATTTTAAAAAATACAAAGACTAACAGTTGGGTCCAAACATATTATATCCCACCTACATTTAAGAATTGAGAATTACATTTCAGAAAAGTATCTTTCATGATAGTTGCCGGTTCTCCAAATTACTCAAAATTTCTGATACCGGTTCTCCAGAACTAGTCAGAACCTGCTGAATACCACCTCTGGTTGGATGTTCCAAGAAACCTGTGGATCTTCTCCTCACCCACATCAGGTTCCCTGCTTCTTCTAACCCTTCACATTAGAACTTTTTTTTTTTTAATGGGAAGCTGATGCATCTTAAAACAAAACACCTATTTCCAATATTATCTTTATTTCCAAGAATGCCTCAAGGTTTCAAATGGGCTTCATAGGCTGTCTTAAATAATAGTAATTATGGGCAGCAATGTGTAGTCACTTGTTAAGAAAAAAGACAAATTAAGTACGAGTAGCTGGTGGGTTTGTGAGTTTGTGGAGAAATATGGATATAGCAGTGCTTGTAGATGACTATTTAGAAGCTATTGTATCACTTAGCAAGTCCAATATGCTCTCGAAATTCCAGATGTGTCTACCAGCCCACAAATGTAAAGCATTCCTGCAGTAATAATGGATAGTTTTGGTTTAATGTGCTATTGGTAGTTTGTAAGCCAATTTATTTTTTAATGTATAGTGCCAACTATGAATTGTGGGTTTATTCAGAACTGTATAAATCCAATCAAAGGCTGAGTCATTGGTATACAGTAGTAGAAGTAGCCATCTATTGAAAACCTATTCTACTATAATAATAAAGGTAGCAGAATCATGGAGGGAAGGGAATAGTTAGCAATTGCACTTTAAAGTATTATTTTATTAAAGTGCACCATCACCCACTATGTTACACTATGAAGTGCTGGAACAGTTTTCCTTGCTCTAGCATGTTCCCCTTAAAATGTGAAATTTTAGCTATCCAGTAAAAAAGATATTGGACTTCATCCAACACAGTTCAGGTGACTGAAATAAAATATTAAATTGGTAAAGTTCTGTTTTGGTTTATACCATCAAGAGAGATTCCAGCTATCATTATATTTTTCAGAACAAATTCATACTCCTTAATTTTGAATTCTATGCAGACATATACTGTATCAAAATGGCAGTTTGTATGCTTTTAAGAGTATGGGGCACTTTAGTTAGTTATTTACTAGCAGCATTCAACATGAAGGAACCTTCATGTTTGTTACAAGCCACAGGCATTGCTTAACTAAAAATTTTCTAGCCTTATATTGCAGATGCACTTTGAGACACTGGCATATAAAACCAATGATGCATTTAGAAGATAGTCTTTCCAGCTAATAAATTGCTAGTGGTCCCAGTGAGGCTTTCAAGAGGTATGTGTTTACCAGGCAATGATTAAAATGTATTTCAGGAGCTATGCAATATGATTCAGCATATATTTATTCAGAAGAACCTCCTATACACTCCTGAATAAGGCTTTCAACAAAGTAAAAACTACTGTTGAATTTCAGAGTTTTAGTAGGTGGTAGTTTTTAGTAGCCTTTGGATTTTTTTCCTTAAATTTCTGATTCAGGAATCTGTTCATCTGGTGATATATGCAAACCCTATCCTTTGCTACTGACTACTACAGAAAAATATACAGGTGTATGTTTTTACACCAATACTTATTGAGTAGTATTGAGCTTCTGGGATTTAGCAATCATGGTCTGGACAACAGATTTCTGTAACCACAACTGCCAATGAAACTTCAGGAAATCTGTTGTCTAGACCACACTCACTAAACCCTGAAGCTAAACATTAACCAAACCACAGAAAAATTATTAACACAGTGTAATTGTGTTGCATGAAGATCTGGAAATGGATTCAATTTATGCATATTAGAAGACTGTCTAAAAAACATAGACAATGAGGGGTTTTTTTACTCACATCTAGGCTTCCAATGATACTGTTTCTTCATCTTTATTCAGTTTTTCAAATATTTGGAAACAAATTCAGGTTTACAATTTTAATTGTTCACTTTCTGAAATAAATTTCATTTGTTTATACATTCATGCACCCCTGCATATCAAACATAGGGTTAGCTGTCGAGGTTAAGTCCACATTCCAGAAGAATTGGAGTGGGACATTCACTACCTGGTGCCTTACTCTACAAAAGGCTTCAATCTATTCTTACTACATTTATTTGCTGTATATGTCACCATGGTGCTACTCTAGGTGGTTCACAACAATAAAAACCCCAAAGAAATAAAAAAGAAGTTTAAACAAAATGAAAATGAAACAGAAGACTAAAATAAACAATGAAAAAGAAAATACATCAATATTAAATATTTTTACCACTAGTAAAAAAAGATAAGAGGAGAGCAGAGAGTGGTGGAGGGAAGATGGAATCTGCTGTCTATCTAGCAACCATCTCTATTTCTACACTGTACTTGCAACAAATTTCAAATAGTCCATCAAAGCTTGACCAGTTTCTCTTTGGCACTTTGCACAAATGCTACTACATGATCAGACAAAGGCTATCTTTATTCTGAGAACAGTGTCTTGCTTTGTATTCTTTGTACTTTTCATTGTAACATTTGTTTTCACATTTTCCACAACATTTTGCCTTGTTCTGTATACTTGATCTTTCATACACTTTCGTTCACCAAACGCATGAAATGCTACATCACATAGGTGTCCAAAAGAGATAGCTGCTTTCTTTAGAATAATGAAAGCAGCATCTCAATGTTGCACCATATGCTTCACCCCTTTGCACATATGTGGTATGACAATGCATGCAAAAAGGGTAGGTCTTATGTAAAACTGCTTTCATCATCCTACCATTCACTACTATGGATATTGCTGTCACATCACTATTTATTTTTTTAGGGCATTTATTTATATGGCTATCCAACTCAGTCACAGTGATTCTAGATGACTTTCAAAAATAAAACCCCAATATAAACCCAATCAACCCTCCCCCCCTCTTGTAATAAAATCAAACTAACCACTTGGTGGACTCCATCATCACACTGGGGTCTCCAGGCAGAATCATGTTTTCAGGGCCTTATGAAAGAGTGTCAAAGTGGAGGGACCTACTTTCCTCTTGGTCTCACTAGATGGACCTGCTTAAGAGAGATGGCCAGAAACATTCCCTGCCTTCCCACTCTGGTTGAGACTGTTCTTCAAATTACCTAGCCCCAGGCCATTATGGCTTTAAAGGTAACAACCACCATCTTAAATTGGAACCATATGCAGCTCCTGCAAGAAAAGTGGCACATGTGCAAATCTAGACTTGCACAGAACCACGAAGACAACTGCATTTTGAACCAACTGAAGCTTCCAGATACTTTTCAAGGACAGCCTCAAGTAGAATGCATTACATTAGTCAACATTATATATTAATATAAAACTGACATTAATAAAAATATAGACATTAATATATACTGATTCATATTTCATTTACTAGTGTGGCTATAGGTAAATTAATGTATTCTAGTATCTTTAAGTTGTGCTCAAAATCAATGATTTAGACAGGAAACAGGCTGATTTGAGAACTGAGCAAGAATGAGTTCACAGTATGATGTTTCTTAATGTGACTTAGTTCAGACAGCACACTAAAACTTAAAATGAACTCCAGAGATTAGCTGATATGTGAATCCAGCCATTACTGTTTGTAATCCATGACTTTCTATTTGGTGTGTTGTGTGAACATTGCCACTCCATGCAAAGTTTTAAGAACATGATATCAAATAAGGACAAATATTACACTGCACTCCTGATTTCTAACAATTCTGTTAGAATTGTTTGAATGTGTTAGAATGAATTCCAACATTCATTCTGTACTGTACTTTGGATTAGTCGCGTGGCTAGACTGTTGCACAGCTTTTCAGTACTGCTTCAAGGAAAATGATCTCTTTAGTCCTGTTCAGCAGAAGGAAAAGATCCCCAAATACACCAAGACAATATACCTCATTGTGATGTGATTGAAACGATATGCAAGGCAGAAGCCCAAGATTATATTGGCCAGCGTTTAAAACTATATATTAGTGCCACTGAGTTTCTGAATGATTTGTGAATCATGCACCCAATATTCAGAAAATGTCCCTATGATACTCTATCAAAGTGAAAGTCGAGACTTTAAAGAGGCAGAATAGGAAGAGTATTGACACTTCTGAACTTTGCTGTTGGAGAAGATTCCTGAGTGGACAGTGGAACAGCCAAGGAAACAAACCAGTGGATCCTTGAACAAATCAACCCAGAATTCTCATTCAAGACATCACATTATCCTACTTAGGACATATTCTATGAAGACCTAGCTCTCTGGAGAAGACTTTAATGCTGGAAAAGTTGGAGAAAATGGATGACCAGCAGCAAGGTAGATGGACTCAATTACAGTGACAATGAGCACACTATTAAGAGACTTGAAGGAACAGGTTAAGGAAAGAGCATTATGGAGGAAATATATCTGGTCTCTAGTAGTCAAACTTGACTTGATGACACGAGATCATAATCAGATAGTTTAGGCTTGCTGTTGACATGCACATAAATCATGAAAGCAGCAGAATACCACCCTAGGATTTTGATAAGACCCAGCAAATACCTTATAAATTGGCTTCATGCCCTGAGGTTGTTTGTTAGGACAAACCCAACTAAAGGCATTAACAACTTAACAAACTTTGGACTAAGCAAATCATAGATCATATTTTAACGTTACCAAAAGCACATGCGAAAGTAAGCCTGTCCCACGACCTAAACCAGGCTGAAGTTCGATTCTTCATCAATGCGTTGCCGCCAGACTTGGCACCTGATTTATCTGCCCCAAAGCTGGAGCAGCGCCCCAGTGGAGAGCAGCAGGAGGAACGGAGCAAAAACGTTTCGCTCCGCAGCAAAAACGGCCGTGGGCACCGAAAGCCAAGGGGAGGCAAGGCGGGCGGAGGAGCAGCAGCGGAAGGAGGACGTTTCCAATCCATTGCAATGCAAGACAGCAAGACAGACCGGTCGTTCCGGTTTCTTTTATACCCTCGCGAGTTGGCACAAAAGCAGAATTGTGAGAAACAAGACAAGCGGAATGTTTTTATTTATTATTTATTTATCTGATCTGTCAATCGCTTGCAAGGTAGTAGGTATAAACATGAGTAAGGATACAGAAAATAGGTACGAATAAATGGGGACAACAGGACCGGGACGGGAGGCACGATGGTGCACCGATGCACGCCCCTTACACACCTTCTTCGGAATGTGAGTGAGGTCAATCGTGGAAAGTCTATGTCAATGGAGATTCTCAGTCTTCCAGGTCACGGTTGTCCCAAAGGTGCTTTCTTCCCAAAAGGCAACTGGACTTTCTTGGGTTTGTCTCTGAAGACGTTTCGCTCCTCATGCAAGAAGCTTCTGGAAGAAGCAGAACCATCTTGGATGAGAAGCGAAACGTTTTCAAAGACAAACCCAAGAAAGTCCAGTTGCCTCTTGAGAAAGCACCTCTGGCACAGCAGGTAAGCGGAATAACAGAGGGCGGGCGAGTCCCGCGCAAGCGAGCAAGCGAGCGAGCGCTGCAAGCGACGGGTCAGGCATTCCAAGCGCAATCCGGCGTTGATTCGGAAGCGCGTCCCGGTGGTGCGTTCCGCAAAGGTTCTGGCCCCGAGGCCGGGATGACTACACAATTGCAACGGGAGGAACGTCCGCGAGGTCGCCTTCCTCCTATACGTGCCCAGGATCAGGACACGAACCCCCTTCCCCCCCCCCCCCCCCTTCGAAGCACAGCACACATCTAAGGAAGGCGCCGCGACACGCACGGCGGAATCCCTTTCCCCCAGGAGAAACCGCAACCGGGTAAGAGAGGACCAGCCGCCCGCCTCCAACGTCCCCTCAGGCAAGTTTTGGTTCTCCTCCGCGGCCCAAACGGCCGCCCCCTCCCCGTCGGACCACGTGTGCCAGGCCGCTGCCGCGCAGGCCCCGCGGTTGCTCCTCCTCTCCTCCCGCCCTCCCGAGAAGTCTGACCGGAGCGGTGGAGGAAAATGGCGGCCGCGAAGGCGGCTGGGGCAGACGGCGGAGGAGGCAGCGGGAGCCGCTGAGTCGGGCCGGGGGTCGAGAGCCCAGTCCGGGAGTGGCGGAGGCTCCCAGAGGCCGTGAACGACTCGCGCGGTGAGTGGGAGGCTCGGAAGCACAAGAAGGGCTGAAGGGGGGCGGGGGGGGGGGGGGGGAGGGGGGGGGGGGGGGGGGGGTGTGTGCGCGATGGCATCCCCCTCTCCCCGCCCGCCGCCCCACACCGTTCCCGGCCCTTGGGAGTCGCGCGGTCGAACTCCGTTCACCCGCTTCCTTCGCCTCAGACCCGTCACTGGGGCTTCCTGGCCGAGCGCTCCTCAGTCGCCGTGGCGTTTGGGTTGCTTGGAGTTTTTCGCTTTCTCCTTCCCGGCTGAACACCCAAACAAAAGCTCGGGGTGTGTGTGTGTGTGTGTGTGTGTGGCGGGGGCGGTGGGGTGGGGGGTGGGACACAAGTCAGGCGAGGAACCCCGTTCTCGGGCTCCCTCAAACCCCGGGCTGTCTTGTTTGGAGGACTTCCCTACTTTAGCCCTTCTTTTTAAGACAAACCCCCCCCCCCCCCCCCCCGATGCTACACTTCGGGCAGCCTCTTGTCTCCTGTCCGCTTGCCAAGAGGCGTCCAAGCCTTTCCCGCCTCTGCCCCTTCTGGGTGGGTGACAAACACGCGTGTGTCCCAAAGCTCGTCCTTGTCTCACCCCCCCCCTCCCTCCCTTTTTCGCATGCTTCGCTTTCGCTCCTCCTGTCGAGTTCCCGGTTCTCCACTTTGCAGCAAAGATACTCGACTCTTTTGCTACGGCGAGATGATTTGCTGCGTGCATCGCGCCGTCTCTCTCTCTCTCTCTCTCTCTCTCTCTTCCCCCCCCCTCCTTTTGCTCCTCTCCCTCGGTACCTTTTATGGTACCTTTGCTATTGAGAACATCTGAATTGCGAGCCTTGGTTTCAGGGCTTTGCAGTTGGTGCTTGCGCCAGAACTTTACGCATCCTTCCGATTGACAGCGAAGTGCTTGCTGAACCGAAGCAGAAGAAAAATCCTCTCGGATTTCTTCTCAAGAGTCTTGAAAACCCACCCAGCAACGAGGATCCGGTGATCAACATTTCTTGGCCTGTTTGACCAGAACCGAAATCTTGTGTACTCTTTCTTATATGGGACTTGCTTCCAACTAATCGTCCAGAAAATTGTGTTTTCAGTCTGTCTGTGCTGCCCCTGCTGGCTAAATAAGCAAAAGAGTAACATTGAGTCCCATGAAGGGTGTATAATATGATGTGTGCATTGAGCAAGTGCATCCAAGCCCCTGTGCTGGTTTTTTTTTTTTTTTTTTGCATTCTAGTGGACTTGACTCAGATGCCCAGTTTTCTATTTGTAAATTGTAGTTTCTGCCGATCCCTGCAGAGATGTCAGGATGAATTGCATGCTGTACTTTTTACCTTGGGATGGATCTGGCAAAGTTAAGGGTGGTTTTCCTGGTGAATCTGTATGGCTTTTTTCTGCCCGTAGTACAATAAAAGATTTTCTATCATATCTCGGATATGGCCTGGCTATTCTTTTCCTTTGGAGGCCCACTGGTGTTGGGGGTTTGTGTGTGAGAGCGAGGGCCCCCCTTCAGTGTTAACTCCTAGGGACTATCGGGAATAGTCCTGAGATTTTCCTGGCAAGATTTACAGATGTTTTTGCAAAATGAAAATAATTGAACAGAGTTGGCAAAGTAGCTTCAGCATCTTTGAAAACTACTGAAGAATGTGTTGTCTTTAATGTATACATTGACAGGTTTAGAATCACTCGCAGTCATCACTGATTAAAAGTCAAGACAGAAGCTGAATCAATAAACTACTCGCTTGAAATGAATTCCATATCTGAAAATTTATATCTAGCCACTTATAGTATTGTTTGCAAAGGGAGATTGTTTCTTGCTTTTGTCACATATTGCTTTTCTGAAGTCTCCAGCTGAATATTCGTGCATTTCTGGTTTTGGCATCAACAGTTCCAGGTTTTGATTTTGGTTTTGCCATGGATCAGCTAATTTTGGGTATAGGGTGCAATATAATATCTGTCTCCAGTATTCTGCAGGTACTTTCCGATTGATAAATATAGATATATGTGAATTGGTTTCATATTTGTTTTAAGGAAAGTTTTTCCTTTTGCTATTTGGTTACATTTTTTTCTTAAAGTAGTGTTACAGGCTAAAGTTTCTTATTTTGCACAAACACTCAGATTCTCCTTGAAAAATCATGTGGATGGTAGAATATTATTCTCTTAGTTTGCACACATGCATGCTGGGGATAATAGACATTTGGAATAGAATAGTAATGAAAGAGCTCATTTCTTGAACTAGATTTTTGATTTTTTTCTGTATTAAATATTTTTTCTGTATTAATTTTGTCCAATAATAGTGGACATAGTGTACTGCAGCCAATTAACAAATGTCCTGTATCAAAAACTGTTGTGTGCGAGTAATTTGTACCAATTTTGAAGCATTTTTACTGATAGCAATTTCCTTTGTATTACATATGTACTTTGACAGGTTTTTATATTGAAATAACATAGAAGTTATTATCTGAAGATATTTTCTACAAATATTAGTCTTATTGCTTATATGAAAAGAGTAAGAATCTATTCAACATAAGGAAAGTATAAGTGTGTGTGTATATATGTATATAATTGTTTTCACATTCTAATTCTTGTTTATTAAAATATCGTTAATATTTCCCAGAGTGGGATTTGGTACCATGAAATTTATAATAGTGGACTATATATTGAATAGAAATAAAGTCAGAAGACATTTTGTATGTCTTAAAAGCATTTAAAACCTTCACTCAGTTCAGAAGTGATACCAACCAATGGTTTGTGATTAAGGGCTTCTTTCTCCACTTCTTAATTGTTCTGTGATTTTGGTCTCGTTTTTTTTTTCTCTGTATGTTATCGTTAGAATTCTCTCGTTACACTAATTTATTCAATTCAGTTTATATGGCAATCCATCTCATCATTATGACCCTAGGTGTCTCACACCACTTAAAAAGACACAACCAAGAGTAAAAATAATTAAGAGGCATTTGCTTAAAACCCATGATTTTAAAAGAGACAAAACCTTTGATGCAAAACCTGTTTTTTTATACTTGAATCCTGATGTCAGGCACAAGTTCAGTGTATGTTATGGTTTTGTGTTGTGATGTTACAATATATTTCATCACTTAACAGCCCCATTTGGATTCCAGTGGTTGTAACCATGGCTCAGAGTAGAGTAACATATTAATATTTACAGGACATAAAAATCCTACATGGGATACTGTAGCCAGGGCTGTCAAATTCATGGACCTAATGCGTTACGTGCTGGCCACGGCCACGCCCAGTTTAGCGAAGGGGGAAAAAGTCTTGACATATCATGTGACACAGCTGTGACGACATGAGCTTGACACCCCTGCTGTAAGCTGTTTCTATTCATAATAAGCTATGAACTAGTAAAGCTAGGAAACTAGGAAAGGGAAGAAGGATAGAAGAGTAAAAAAATTACACAACTTTGGGAATTAATACATATCAATTGGCATTCCTACTGCAAAGTCTGGATTTTCTGAAGCTCAAAATATGAAACTAGTTATGATAGAATGGGATTGTTAACAGTTTACCTGCATCAATTGGAGATGAAATGCATTATGATAGGATAGGAAAATGATGCCATATAACTTGGTTACTCCATTGCAATATTGCATAATGCACCCTTCAGGAAGGCTAAGCAACCTGTTCAGTTAGTAGATTGCATTAGATTTTGAGTGAATAATACATGCCATCCAATTTTTTGTTGCAATTCTGTAGATTAGAAATTTATTTAAAATACTTTTTTCCTCATAGGATTTTCATCTCAGAGTAGGTTAGGCTACTCTCTTCTTGGCCCAGCAAGCTCAAGGAATAATAATAAGCTACACACCTGCTTTGAATAACAATTCTGATATCTGAATGAAATGATGATGTCGCTGAGCTGAGTGGAAGAGATGGTTCTTCATTTGTCTATATAGAGTGCAGTTCCTAACAGTACAACTAATAGGTGGTAGTTTTTACATTAAAATAAAGTTCAGAAAACAGCTGTACTGTTCACCCTGCTGATGTGATATTCTTTGATACAATCGAATTTTCTGTCAGTGTATCAGCGAAAAGTACTTTCTAGTGATTCACACCCAGCATCCTTCCAGAACTGTTCAAGGGAATTTTCATAAGTTAATTCTGAAGAAAGCATGCCTCTCAATGTGACAATTTTGCAGTAGGCATGTTCCCTGCAAAAGATATAGGAAATTTGTAGTAATTCCTTTAATTATTTATATTTAAAAATGCATGTTGCCTATTTACCAGACTCTTGGCTTTATAAGTGTGCAGTACAATGAAAGCCAAGATGGCAAGCTTAGGCCAGTCAGTCTCTCTCAGAATGGTTGTTGTAGGGAAAATAGGAGGAGGAAGATGGCTATTTACCACCTTTGAGTTATTTGTAAAAAAACACCAGGACACAAATAATTACATAGATAAATATCCAAAATTATAATGTGAGAATTGAATCTGAAGTTTCATTGTTAATGAGAAAATATGAACAGAGTTGTCCTTTATGTAAGCTATTACATTGGTTTAAATTATGCTTTAGGTCAATACCTTTTTAAAATTTTATTTTATTTTTTTCTACATTCTTTTCTAATTGGAACAATCTGGGCTTTGATGGGGGGAATTAATTTCAATTAATTATCTCATATGTATGGATACCATTCTAGTGTTTCAAATATAGGCATACCATTTCTTGCTAGTTGATTTTAAAGGTTGATAGTGGCACATGGAATATAAGACTTGTTTTCCCAATTGATTTCAGAACACATGTACAAGCATGCTGCAGTGTTGTGTTTACAGATCTGGAGCCTGTCCAGTTTGCTGGAAAATCAGTGTATAGAAGTGAACATAGTATTTAGTCAAATGTTGATTAATAGCCCAAATTAACTTTATTTATAATCATGCTGCCCAGCAGAGTGGTTGAATGCTGTTTGAAGTTATGACAATCATCACCTGGATGACTGAGAAAACAGGAAGTTATAACAGCTTCAGAAAGGATAATTATGGCCCATAAAATGCCATGCATCCCCCATTCCTGCAATCAGATGACCATATTGCAGGCTTCTGGCAACTGACTCGCACATTAATGATGAGTTGCAGCATCTACCAGTTACATGACCAACGTTTGCATCATATATATATATTTGTTTTTTTAAGTTTTTGCGGGTACTTACATGAATGCAGTTCATCTTCTTTCGGGTATTATCCCACGTCATTGTAGTGCTTTTAAAGTTGTAGCAACGTTTCAGCAGAATCTCATCTGCCATCATCAGGCTTCTGTATTGAGTTTGTATGTGGGTCAGAGTCTCACAGTCTTGGTTTTAAATTTGAGGCTAGCCTATTGTTGTGCCAGGATGTTTTTTTCTACATCCTGATTGGTTGGGAGTCTTGGTCTGTGTTTATTGGACTTGGAGTTTGTTTGATTGGTGTTTCTGGTTTCTTCTGTCTGTTTTGTGGCTTTGATTGGCTGGCAACACTGTGTTTCTTTATTGGAGGCTTTCAGTGCAGCTTGGCTTCGCATGAAAGGACGGCTATTATCTATTAGGAAACTAGGTTTCATCTGGGTGCCTGGTTGGGGTGTGTTTGAGCTGGAGGTATCAGAGGGAGTCTGTTTGTGCCCAGGTGTTTGCCTGGGTTGTGGTGTGGAGATCTTTCTATTTGAGAGTGCAGGCTTCCAAATGATTGACAGTCTGGTGGAATCATCTCTTCTATTCATGCTTTCAGGTCTTTTTTCAATCTCTATGGCTTCTCTGATGATTCTGTGGCTGGGATTTTCTATAGTGGCCAGGGTTTTAGTGCCATTGAAGTTGATGTTGTGACCTGTGGTTTTAATGTGTTGGACTAGTGAGGAGGTGTGTTCCAGCTTTTTTACTGCATTTTTGTGTTCATCCAGGCGGGTACTTATTCTTCTATTGGTCTGTCCAATGTATGTGGCCGGGCATGATGCACAGGGAACTTTGTGTATGCCTTGGTTTTCCAGGTCAATTTTGTCTTTGGGGTTTTTAAGGATGCCTGCTATTTTTTTGTCTCTTTTGAAGGCAGTCTTGATGTAGTATCTGTGTAGTATCTTACTGATTTTGTCGGTAGTACCTCTTATGTAGGGCAGGACAGCTGTTCCATAGGTCTGTTGATCTTCTAGGTCTCTGTTATGTCTTGGTGTGTTTTTCTGGATCAAGCTGGTGATTTTGTTTTTGTGGAAGCCGTTGGCTGTCAATACTTTAGTCAGGGTGCATAGTTCAATCTTTATATGTGTCTTGTCTGCCAGGCGTTTGGTTCTGGCAATTAGTGTTTTGGCCACGGAATTTATCTGTGCTGGGTGGTGGTGGGATTGGGCATTGAGGTAGCGGTTGGTGTGTGCTTTCTTCTGGTATACGGTGTGTCCTAGTGTGCCATCTGTTCTTTTGTAGATTAGTACATCAAGGAATGGTAGTTGTTTGTTTATTTCCCTTTCCATGGTGAACTTGATTTTGGGGTGTGTGCTGTTTAGGTGTGTTAGGAAATTGTTTAGGTTTTCTTTGCCATGGGGCCAAATCACAAATGTGTCATCGATGTATCTTAGCCACAGTTTGGGTTTGTGGATGGCATTAGCCAGGGTTCTGGATTCGAATTCTTCCATGAACAGGTTTGCAATGACGGGTGACAGTGGTGATCCCATAGGGGCTCCTTCAATTTGCTTATATCTTTGTCCTTTGTATATGAAACATGTGTTGGTTAGGCAGTGTTCTGTTAGTTCCATGAGGTGTTTAGCTGGTTGGTATTTATTTTTGATGATTTCAAGAGTTTCTTTTATCGGGACTTGAGTGAATAGTGAAACCACGTCGAAACTTACAAGCAGATCTTCTTGTTCCATGTGTAGATCTTTGATCATTTCTAAGAAGTGGTATGAGTTTTGAGCATCTCAAAATCTTTGCTTCTGGCATGGGTAACAAGCGGTGCTCGAAAAAGCAAGGAAGATATCCAATATTGTTTTAAAACAATAGTATTGGAAAAGACAGGCTCATGAAGCATTATTTGATCAAGGAACCTCTTAGTAATCCTGAGTTAGTCAGAAATTCTGGATTGTTACAAATCTGCAGGGTGATCTCTGACTTTTGTTTTTAGGCCAGAAGTGGGAAGGAGTGGCTGAAAATTGCTACGCTTTTTATGGCAAGCGAAAAACTCAATGCCAGTTTTAAAGTACTTTCATAAGACAGAGTTTTATAATTATTTTTGTTGTTGCCTCATTGTCAATTTGCTTTCCTAGATAGAAAGCAAATTCAAGTTAATTTGAATCTCCAAGATGATTAACAACTAACTAAAAAGATTTAGGGATCCAAGTTCACATCACTTTTCATGCTTTTCTAGTGATTTTGTTTGCTAACAATTGTCTGCAACATGAGCTAATGCAAAACCCAATGCCAATATAATTTTAAAAACATTTGAGTTAAAATTTTGCAATTTTATCTGTTGTACATGTCGTATTTGACTTACAACCATTCATTTAGCAATCATTTCGTTACAACAGTACTGAAAATGGTGACTCACAACCAGTCCTCACGCTTTACAACCGTTGTAGCATCCCCACAGTCATGTGGTCAGAATTTAGATGCTTGGCAACTGGCATGTATTTATGCCAGTTGCAGTGCCAGTTGCAGCCCTTCCCAGCTGGCTTCTGACAAGTAATGGGAGAAGCTGGATTTGTTTAACAACCATACGATTCACTTAACAGCCATGGCAGAAAAAGTCATAAAACTGTATATTTGACATTAACAGTTGTAACTATTATATAGCTTTTTACCAAGAATGATCTGGTGTACCTTTATTTCCTCTTAGCTTCCTGGAAATAAACCACACTGTTCAAAAGTCAGCATTTAGATTTAATAAAAATGTTCATATAAGAAGTTGCAATCGCATTGGGTCCTCATTCTTCATAAGTCTGTTCTTAATCACAGAGAATTTAATGCAGATAGTGAATTCTATATACCAGTGTTCCAAATCAGAGATTTTGCTGTCATATGTTATGCTACAAATAGTATGCTTAGGTGCAACTTGTACATTTAGTTTTCTTCTTTCAAATATATTATAACAACCTGCTTCTCTGTTTCTGGTAATAAATTACACGAGTCATTTTTAATTATTTACAGTGAATTTGACCTTCAGGCAGCCATCTTGGGCATGTCAGTTTCTACTCCTTGCTTGTGACAAGTGTTCTGGTGTATTCTTTGGATCCAATTTCTGATTACCTTCTAGTCCTGTGGATTACTGTAGCAAACTTTCCATTAATTCAACAATTATTTATGTTCTATTTTGAAAAGAGAAAGAATGGGGAGAGGAAAAGAGAAAGAATGGGGAGAGGAATAGAAAGACATTTGGCGTAAGTGATTTGATTGCTTCATCTATCAAGATTTCATTTTAAAGCAGCTGGAAAATTGCCTATTGTAAGCATGAAGTCTTATGTCTTTTGTGTGTTGGAATGTAAAGTGTAAAAAGAGCTCTACTAGATGAGGCCAAAGCCCGTATTCTAGCCCTGTATTTTGTGTCACATAGCGGCCAATCTGATGTGCTCAGAACAAGAAGGCAATAGCTTTCTTCTACTTCTGGCTCTGAGCACCTGATCTTTAGAGCAGTGTTTTTCAACCTTGGCAGCTGTAAGATGTGTGGACTTCAACTCCAAAAATTCCCCAACCAATAATGCTGGGGAAAATTGCCAAACATTGAAAAACACTGTTTTAGAGTGTATTACTTAAGATTTAGGAAGTACAATAGAACCATGAAAATTAGTATCCAATTAAAGATTACATTGCCAACCATTTTTTCACATTGCACATTGGTGTCAAATGTCATATGGTTCTTTCTAACAAGCAAGCAAAATTATCCTTGTGATAGGAAATGATCATCTTCCGAAAAATCCCCGTCAGCATAATATAATATGGCTGCAAGTGTGTTTGAACTGATTCTGGTGTCTTTGCTGATTTTTGGAATGAGCGCTCTGCCTCGAAGAGGGTTCTGTTTTTCTTCTGTCAATAGTAATTGGTGCTGGCTGCAACGCAAAGGGTCTTTGCTCGGTAAGAATATTTTAATATACTTTTTTCTGACCTCCATCTTTAAAATATCTGAGGGCATTTCATCTGAAGCCTGAATAAGCCAAGGGGAAATAAGCCAAGGCAATGCACAATTATGGTCAAGTCAGCGCCAAAGCTGCAGGAAGCTGAGGCAAATGCATTGGAGTTTTTCTGCAGTAGCACCTGAGCTTTCTTGGAAAGTTTTTGTTGATAGAAAGTGAACTGCCATGCCAGTTGCGTGAGCTCCAAGCTGTCATAGCTGGCAAGAAGTATTTGTAGTCAAGCAGAGCTTCAGAAATATTGAAGCAGCACTGGTATTTCTACCCAGTTCTAAAAATCCACACTACAGGTAGCTATTTTGCAAGGTCACTTTCTACCTTCTGAATGGATATTAGAATATATTCTTCATATGCAAGAGAGGTGACATTGGATGGCCCTTTGGTGTTAGGAGAGGAAATACATCTCAAGAGGAAAATATGAAATACATCCATGCTTTCAAAAAGTGCCAGTGACAATAGAAATGTCTGCATGCATGCATCAGTGACCGGTATAATATAAAATAAGGCAATCTCAGATAGGATAAGAGTTTGCAATTTTCCTCCTCCCTCATCATTCAATTCCCATGTATGTTATATCTGTTAAATTTTATCAGTGAAAGTAGGTAATCTCTTGCCACAGTTTTTAAAAAGCCATTTTTGAGGTTGTTCTAATTTAATTTAATTTAATTTATTGGATTTGAGGGTTGCCTGACTCCGGGTAGCTCACAATATAACAGGAATAAAATGCAACACAATTACAGAGAGTCTTTGAGTTACAACCATTCATTTAGTGACCATTTGAAGTTACAACAGCACTGGAAAAAGTTACTTTTGAATGGTTTTCACACATTGCAGCATGGCATTTATATATTTATTATTTTAGTTATTTTTATTTATTTATTGAATTTATATTGCCGCCTATTTACCCATGCTGACTCAAGGCAGCTTAGAAGGTATTTAAAACAGTAAAACTAGTAAGAAGAATCAAATAAATTAATATAAGCACAGTCAATGGGAGAGGCCAACTTTGCTTACTGTGCATGATTCACTTAACAACTGCAGTATTTGCTTAACAATATTGTAAAATGGGGTGCAATTCACTGAACAACTATCTTGCTTAACCTCAGAATTTTGAGGCACAATTGTAGTTGTAAGTTGAGGACTATTCTGTAACCCAGAAAAGGGTGGCCCAGATAAAGTTGTACAAAGGCCTTCTGGCCATGGCTATCACCTGCTCATCAAGCAAGAGGTCTCAGTCGAAGAAGATTCCTCCTAGATTACACATTGCCCTTGAGTGACAAGTGCAATCCAATATTAGAATAACCCCAGTCCTTGGGGGGGGGGGGGGCAACAGGCACAGCCTCTCAGTCTTGATACGGTGGGATTTAGTTACAGTAGTTGATATTGATATGTTATATTTTACTCTGTTTTAATGATTATGTACTTAAAATGGGCAGTCATATAATTTCAATATGAATAAACAAATAGTGTACAGAACATACATAAGTACTAATCTTTCTAACTGTATTGGTATCTTCATCAGTTTCTAGTTTTTAAGAATTGACCCTGCTAAAAAGGAAAGAGTTGGTTTTCTTACTTTAAATTCACTAAAGAAAATGCAGACAGAATGAGAGGTGTTTGTCAAAACAATCCAGTCTCTCAGCTGTGCTTCTAAAGCAGTTCTGTCAGAACTGTAAGTTGCTTGATCATAATTTGCTTAGTTAATAAACTGGAAGTCTTTGATGTCTCTGGAGATCTCATCTGTTCAGTTTCTTCCTTTGTCTGACCTTTATTTGTGTACAAAAGCTGTTAATTTGTACTAATAACTATTTCTCAAAATGCAGGAACTAAATTAATAAGCTGTACTCATATTGATAGAAGCGGGACAATATGTTAGCAAAAGCACTGGATTTATTAGGTGTTTGTCATCATAACTTTGAAAAAAATAGATTGCTGTCTGAACTTCAATCAGGTGCCATATCAAGACAAGAGTAGCCTGTCCCTTCTTATTTTCTTGTTATAGTTGTTGTATGATATATAATTTAAAATAAAAAACAAAAGCATATGCACGTCCCTAAGTCCCATATCCTTAATCCTCATTTTGGGAGAAGGAGAGAAAGAAAGAGGGGCAAATGTGTAAATGCATTTAACTATATTAAGATGCTTTAAATTTCACTAAGTAAGATATGAACTGGATTTTTTGTATGGAGAAAGGAATAAGACAAGAAAAAACGTGAGCTTTTGATAGTTACATCACTCACTGATCTGGTTAGAAGATAACATTTTCTACTTTAAAGCAGTTTTAATGAGAATAGCAGTAAGAAAAATAATATTTTAATCTCTTTCCTCCAACAGCAGTGTGTGTATCTCAAGATAATCCATGAGAAATTCGTTTAAAGGAACTTAGGTAACTGTCCCTGGGCATCTATATTGGCATTTATGATTTTTAACATCTAAAAATGATTTAGAATTTGAGTGAGTAATTATTTAGGCAAGTTTGCAAATGACATCAAATTATTCAATATAAGGAAACCACAGGTAGATGGTAAAATGTTCATTTCCATGGATTTAGTACTCTATACCAGAATTTAATGATATTTTATACTTGAGGCAGATAATGTTATTAGACATGAAAACTTGGTAAAATAATGCAGTCATGCATGTAATTAGAACAAAGTTATAAAAATTACTTAGCTGATCTTGCCAACAAGTTGCAGCAATATTGGTTGTGTTAACATGAATTTGTAGCACAATCTTTCAGAATACAAAAACTAACATATTTTACCTTTGTCTCCACATCACTCTTATAAGTAATTTGCATACATCTTTTGTTCTTATTGTTCAGAATTAAAAAGTGGATACCAGAACACAATAATATTCCAACTATAAATGGATAGATGCAGGTAGATTTGTTTTGGGGTTCATTGTTTAATCTGTGCAAATGTTACACAGAGTGAGATGAGGGAGTGATGGAAGGAAGGAAAGGAACTGGTTATTGAGAAGTTATCTGGCTTTCAGAGGAATGTCTATGTACCTGATTTATTCTTGAGAGTTTTCCTTCTTTCCCCCTAATTTTTTAATCTAGTTTCATCTATGGAGTCCTTGACACTCTCTGAGCTTGGTTGTTTGCTAGGCTGTTGGTTTGAGTTCTGAGCTTGACAATTTGGTTTCATCACCATTTGAGGAGATATTGTCAGTGTGCTTTGAGTTGTGCTCCCCTGTGAGAACACAGGTCTTTAAATACCTTTTTATGAGATGCAAATTAGTATGTTGTTTGTTTGCAGGTTGTTTGCTTTCAGACATTTAATTAACCAACTGGGTAATATTAATGCTGGTGAGTGTGGGGTTTGCACCCTGTTTATATACTTGCCCTGCCCATCTTGGGAGGACTATGGGGTTTTTTTCCTAGATAGTTCTTTTTGGTAGAAAAAAGAAACCTTCCTTGCTTCATCCCCATCAAGCATGATTAATATTAACAACTTATCACTGTTTCTTAAAAACCGTCTCTTCATTACTTATCCTCATTCCATTCTCTATAAATCAATCTTTAAAACTGATTTGTCCATTTTAATAATAAAATTGCATTAAATGTTGTCAGAAATAATAACATAACTATTTGCAAATTATTACTAAATCCAATTTGAATCATTTACGTTTATATCTCCCTTTCTATTTAAACATACCCCCATTTCCTCTCTTCAAATAAACAAAATCCGTGAATCATCATACATTTCTATTCAGCAAGAATCCATTAAACATTTCCCAAAATAGCCACTCATTTATGTTAATCTTGATCAAACCAATTTTATATTCTTCCTTCTTTCTCCCAACAATCTTTAATTCTCTCAAACAAAATCCCAACATCTGCTTTCTCACTCACTCTTTGTTTCTTTTCTCAGAACCATTGGCACCATTTATGAAGGATCATTTGTAATTCTAGTAGAAGAAAATTATCCATATCACTGTTCGTATTCTGATTGTCTCTTCTCACAAAGCTTCAACAAGTTCTTTTTATAAATCCAACATAGAGAAGTTGTCCACATCACTCTTTTGGTTTAATGTTTGTATGTCATTTGTATTAAATCAGTTTCATTTCTAAATCTGCTATTTCTATTTATTTCTTATTGACTACCATTTTAAATTCCAATTAAAATCAGTTTCAGTTTGATTAAATGGAGCTTGTTCTTCTCAATAATATCTTTTAATTCTTTAATAACATGTAACTTTATGATTGCATTTTTTTGGTCCATTCATCATAGAACTCCTTTAAAGTAGCCATTTATACATTAATTTCCTTTTAGTGCCCTCTAATGTTCAGCTTTCAAAGTTGTCTTATCAATTGTTTCTAAATATAAACATGACACTTCCCATGGGAAAGATTCTTTTAATTAACTTCAAAGTTCTTCTTAAACTCAAATCCAAATTTAGAATTCTTAATCCATTTAACATTTCCTAAAATCAACACTATAATCACCTTTTTCCATTTATCCCACCACCCCCATTTTTTTCTTGCAAAATTTTAAACTCATAATTTTCTTAGTTACTTGATTAAAGACTCACCCGGTGAATATGAGCAACTTCTAGTTTTGAAGATTTTCAGTATTTAACAAATAGTTTTAAATAAAGTAAACTGAAGCTTGGTTAAATCTTAAGTCCATAATAGGCTAGAATAGATTAACATCTTTGAGCTCAGTAACATCCTGTGATTCCTATCTTTCCAAGAAATTGCAAAAACATATGTTGCTGCCCTCCATCCACAGCAAAAATAGCTGTCCAGAGTATATATGGCAATCTCAAGATCTCTCCTTTCTCCTCTATGCTGCTATGAGAGTCCAGGAATGAGCAAGACTCCTCCCTCTGATGTCATCGAGCAGAGTCTGCCAAAGTGTAAAAAGCCAGCCCCTGCTGCTGGCCCCCAGCTTTCTGACTCAGTTCCTTGAGCGTCAAGAGCAAGTGTCTCTGAAGTTTTGCCACCTTACACAGCAGCTAATTAATTCGAAAGAGAAAGCAAACAGAAGACAACATCAGCACGGTGATGCTCCAGTGGAGTTGTGCTATCGAGGAGAACGGGGATCCTCTCTTCATCAGCGTTGAGGCTTCGGCGTTGGGGCTCTGGCCCATTGAGTACTTGCTAGGAGCTTGTGAGTACTTGCTGGGAGCGTTTGGCTGAGCCGCCCATGCAATTTCCTCTTAGCGCACTCCCAGATCAGCAATCGGCTCTCCATAGCTGATATTCAGAGCGCAAGTTCCAGCTTCTCTCAGCTGTGATCTTTTAAGCCACCGCGATCGCACAGTGCCTTTGCTGGGCCTCTAGAGCATTTTTCAACAAACGGCCATTCTAACCCAGGCCCCAGAGCATGTGGCGGATGGCCATTTTAAACCAGGCCCAGAGCACATGGCAGTTGACCATTTTGAACAGGCCCCACAGTCGTGTAGCTGGTTCAGGCATCACAGTGGGAAAGCAACGCACCTGGCCCATGCAGTAGGGCGAAATGTTACAGGGGAAGCCTACAGCACCTCTTGTGTCGAGCCTTTTGCAGCATGGAGAATGATCTGACCCAGCCTGATCAACCTGTCCTTGAGGAAGCCCATTGCTCCCAGGTTAGGACATTAAAGAAGAGAAGGCATCTAGGCCATTCTGCAAAAAGGGAGGCTGCAGCCAAGATTAGGGCCAGGGCCAGGGCCAGGGCCTTGCTCCTTAGAAGGTCTCAAAATCCAAACTCAAGGCCGAAAAAAAAAGCATATTGCACTGGAGAAGCAATTTGTTAAGAACCTGGAACAGATGAGAAGGAAGAGTCAAACATCACTTCAGTCGGGATTTTCAGGCCAGCCCAGAGGCTGTTGTCAGGGCTGGAGACACAGAAACTAGTTCTACCAGTCATCCACAGGCGTGGTCCCCAGAGAGAACAGATGAGGGTTTTTTTCCCTTAAGACTTGGGCCCAACTTTAGGCAGGAAGCCTGGGTTCCAGGAGCTTCCAATCCTCAGGGTTGTTTGATCCAAGGTGGCCATACGCCTAGGGTGGAGGCCAGTTTTATGCCTGCTGCTGCTGGCCTTCTCCCAGTGGATCCTTCCATTGGCAGCAGGCCTGACAATATTAAGGACATGCTTTCAGTGGCCATTAGGCAGAGTGTTGCTGAGCGTTTTCAACAACTCTTTTGCCCCCCTGGAGGGAGCCAAGGTTTGTTCCCGGCCTTCTCTCAAGTAGTCCCTCCTGTCCAGAGGGGGTTTTCTAGGCCCCGTGAGCATAGTTTTCCTTCCACTCATTCTGAACGGGGGGGGAATATGAAGACAGGGGCTCTATGAATCTTTCAGAACATAGTCACTCCTCCATGTCAGAGGAGGAGGAAGGTGAGATTAGGGGTTCAAATTTGTCAGAGGATGAAGGATTGAGCACTTCTGCTGCTGTTTCCAGGCCAACCTTGTTCAAACCTCTCCTGCATAAGACCTTAGTCACTGCTCAATTAGGACCTGATGGGGTGGCATCAGAATCTCAGGTGGAATTTTCTGTCCAGAGTTGATTCCTTATTTTCAAAACCAATTGTCCAAGCTGAGGTGCTTCCATCTCCTCTATTATTCCTAGATCTGGTGCACAATTAGTGCCCCTCTCCAGGTTCAGGGCCGAACCCCTCATCTCAGGTCAGGCATTTTTATAATATGGTCCCTTCCTTGACCAATGTCCTCCTAGTGCCTCCAATAGATGCCCCAGTGATTGCCTCTTTTTCCACATCTGGCATTCCAACAGAGCTGGAAGATGTGCTCAAAACTGAGGACAAGAGGTCTGAACAGACTCTCAAATCAGGCTGCAGCTTCGGTGGTCCGGGCCTCTATCACAGCTTCCTTCTTTACAAGGATTGCTACATTAGCTTCATCAGCTGCTACATTGGCTTCATCAGCTGCAAGATCATTTGCCAACCAGTGATTCCAGGTCTCACCAAGACTTGAATAAGATCATCACTGCAGCAGAGTTTCCAGCTGATGGCACATTAAACTTGGCAAAATTTGCCTCAAGGGCAATGGCATTCTCAATGGAGGCAAGATGCCTCCTGTGGCTGTGCAATTGACAGACAGACTTCCATCGCAAATGGAAGCTAGCTTCCGCCCCATGCTCGGGCGAGAGTCTTTTTGAGGAAGCCCTGGAACCTTACCTGGTAGAGACCAGGGACAAAAAGATCCTTTCATTAACAGGAAAGAGGTTGGAATTTCATCAGGCTGCATACTTCTGACCCTCCTCCTTTTGGCCTGAGCCGAACACTCATTTTCCTCGTGGCCAGAGGGTGTTCCCTTCTCACCAGGAGCAGCAACCTGAACAAACGGGCAGACAAGAGCAGTTTTCCAATAAACAGACTTTTTGAGGAGGAGACGGATATTTGTTCCAGTGCTCCAAATGACTGACTGCCTTCCCCTCCCATTGGAGGCTGTCTGACCTTCTTTGCCTCAAGATGGGAGGAGTCAACATTGGACACCTGGGTTCTGAGGACTGTAAGGTCGGGTCTTCAACTAGAATTTCTATCCTCTCCCCTGAGATTTTTTGTTTGCTGTCCAATATCTTGAGACAGGTCCAGAGAGGCCCTCACGGAATCAACCATTCAACCTCTAGTGGACATAAAGGTCAAACAGGCAGTTCTGGTGGATCAACAGAGACTAGGGTTTACTCTTGGCTCTTCGTGATCCCAAAGGCCTCGGGGGTGATGGTGGAGAGCAATTCTCGACCTCAAGTCTTTGAACAAGTTCATTTCTTACAGGCACTTCAAGATGCAGTCCCTCCACTCTATTCTGGAGAGCATTTGGGAGGTCGACCTCTCATCCAGAGACCTCATGGAGGCATACCTCCATATCCCGATCTGGCCCCTTCATCATCAGTTCCTGCGCTTATGCTACAACAACAGGTAGTACCAGTACCAGGCTCTTCCATTTGGCTTCTCATCAGCCCCCAGGGTCTTTACCAAGGTCTTGGCAGCATTTGCAGTGTCCGTTTGCACTCTTACCTATGAGAATCCAATGCTACCTCAATGATATCCTGATCCAGTCATCTTCAACCCACTTAGCCCAACACGGCCTTCAGACCACGAAGTGGCTCCTGCAGGAACATGGGTTTTCCATCAACTTCAACAAGAGTCACCTGCTACTAATGACCCATCTCCTGCACTTAGGGGCAATCATCAACACAACCCTCTGTGAGGTCTTTCTTTCCCTGGATCACCAAGAAAGTCTGACTGATTTGACAAACTGGATTTGACAGCAGTACACAGTTCCTCTGTCTCTTCTAGGAAAGATGATTTCCTATATAGGCATTGTGCTGTGGGCCCATCTCCATGCTCAAACTCTGCAATGCCATTTCAATGGGCGGGAATCAGCCACTCTTCCATCAGGGTCCAAGTTCCTCCATAGATCCTTCATTCTTTCCAGTAGTGGCAGTCAAAGGCCGTCAGGGACCAGGAACCAAGGAACCAGACAGGATCATGATCACAACAGATGCCAGTCTTTATGGCTGGGGAGCTCATCTGCAAAGTCAGATAGCTCAGGGTCATTGGTCCCAGGCAGACAGGTCTCGCCCCATCAATTGGCTAGAACTCAAGGCCATCTTCCTGGCTTTGAGACACTTCCAGGACAAGGTGACAGGGTCCCATGTGTTGATAGGCTGCCAAGGCCCATGTCAACTAACAAGGGGGGACCTAGTCCAAATCCTTAATGCAGGAGGCTGAATGTCTGGGGCGGTGGGTGGAGAGACACCTTCTGTCCCTCAGAGCAGACCATATCTCGGGGGTCGACAACACCCAGGCCGACTAGCTAAGTTGGACCAAGGTCGACCACTGGTGGTGGAGCCTTCATCCCTTTTCCAGGAACTGTCCCAACAGATTCGGATCCCCTGTAGACCTTTTCGCCACTTCCCAGAATGCACAGATAGGCAGATTCTTCACCAGATTCTTACCCAAGGAGCGGAGGGGACCAATGTACTTTGGAGCAGATGGCCGCCAGGTCTCCTCTATGCCTTTCCCCCTCTTCCTATCATTACGGCCATACTTTGGAAGATGTTGGAGGAGAAGGCGGAACTGGTACTTCTGGTTCCTCATTGGCCCAGATGGCCCTGGTTCACTGACCTGGTGAATTTGACTGTGGAGAATCC
Source organism: Laticauda colubrina (assembly GCA_015471245.1). Lineage (NCBI taxonomy): Eukaryota > Metazoa > Chordata > Lepidosauria > Squamata > Elapidae > Laticauda > Laticauda colubrina. Next base: position 13,154,401 of record BLBF01000005.1, read on the forward strand.
CAGACAGCAGGATTTCCCTCAGCCAAGGGGTCTTACTCTACCCGGAACCTCAGTGGTTCCAGTTGGCTGTATGGTGCTTGAGTGGAAATCTCTGAAAGAGACTAATTTATCAGATAGGGTGATTCAAACCATCCAGGTATCACATAAGCCATCAACCAATCACATATATGATGTTCCCTGTAGAGCCTTTTGCAGTTGGTGTTTTGCGGTGGCCCAGGACCCTACATCTGCTTCAGTCCTAGATGTGCTGATGCGACTACAGGAAGGTCTAGATAAAGGGCTCTCACCAAACATTCTCCACCATCAGGTTGCGGCTTTGTCCTCAGTGTTGTCATGGGATAATTATACTTCTCTTTCCCACCACCCATCAGTATGCAGATTTTTGAGGGGAGTCCCAGTAGTTCATAGATATCCTACTTGGGATCTCCCAAAGGTACTCCAGGCCCTGATGGGACCCCCATTTGAGTCTTTAAGGTCAGTGGACCTTCATTTTTTGACACTCAAGGTGGCCTTCTTGGTGGCTATCATGCTGGCCAGAAGGGTGTCAGAGTTGGCTGATCTCTTGGTGAGACAAGATTTGTGCATCTTTCATGAGAACAGAGTAGTATTACGTTTGGACCCCACCTTTGTTCCAAAGGTTAATTCTTGGTTCCATAGGGCACAAGACATGCTCCTACCGGATTTCTGCCCTAGGCCTCAACACGAGTTGGAACACAAGTGGCATACATTGCATGTGCGGAGAGCTTTCTGTATCTATGTTAAACGTACTGCTACCTTTCACAAGACATAATCGATGTTTGCGTTCTTCCAACTGGCTTCCTTAGGGAGCAAGGCTTCCCCATCCACAATGGGCAGATGGATCAGGGTTTGTATTTCCACTGCATACGAGACTTTGTCTCTCCCAGTTCCCAAGAAGCTCACAGCCCACTCTACTAGGAGTGTAGCAATCTCGGCAGCCTGGCTACCCAAGCGTCCATTGAGGAAATCTTCAGGGCAAATACCTGGGCATCACCTTCTCCATTTATCTGGCACTATCTACTGGACTTCTTTGCCTCTGCAGAAGCGGCATTTGGCAGAAGGGTGCTTCAGAAGGTCTTCCAGTGTTGGACTGAGCGGACCAGATGATGACATTCCCTTCGACATGCAGGCTTTGATATGTCTCATTCTTGGACTCTTGGATATGTCTCAAGGATTCTTGGAGGAGAATGGGCGTTGGTATATTTACCCTAGAACGCATTTTCTAAACATGCTGCGGGAGAGTCCAGCCCCACCTTTGTATTCGACTGGTCTTGATTGGGGAGGGTTCTCACTGTTTTATTTTCCAGAAACACGCTACATCTGTCAAGTTTCTTCACCGAAAAAGCTGGGGCCAGCAGCAGGTGCTGGCTTTTTATACTTTGGCAGACTCAGCTTGATGACATCAGAGGGAGGAGTCTTACCCATTCCTGAACTCTTTCACAGCGTGTATAGAAAGGGCATTCTCAGGTAAATATACCAACACCCATTCTCCAGAGAGATTTTTGATGATCCACATCCAGCATCCAGCTGCCTTTTGGGCTGTAATCTTTCCTATTAATCGGGATATCAGTTTAATATCACTGGAAGCTTCTCTGCTGTGCTCTTAATTTAAGGAGTAGAATTTTTTTCCCCTTTTGACTCATATTACTATAGCACATATTAAAAATTCCTCTGTAGTTTAGTACTTTGAGAGAATGCCTATGGTTGAAAAAAGAAAGTATAAAATACTTGGCTATATAGTAAGTATTTTTGCAGTTACCTTATTGTTTAATCTTTTTGAAATACCAGTGGAAAATTATATGAAAAATTTGGTGTTGAGAGGAAACTTTTATTTTCAAAAGTGACTGTTTGTACAGGTAGCTTTTATTGAATGAAAGAGTTGACTGTAAGCCCAAATGCATCACTTTATTGCCAGTTTTTTGGAACTTCCTAAAATTGAAAGTTAGAAGTGGTAGGAACTCTCTCAAATTGAGATACTTGAGGAACTGACTTTATCTTCCTTTAAGAAAAATCATGTTTCAATTTTGATTTTATTTTGGGAATATCCAATTGTATAGTGCAATTATGTGCATTTATCCCAAAGATAGCATTTATTTCAGAAGAGTTACCATTTTTCAATTCCCAAACAATACTATATAATGATGAAAGCAAAACCATAATCTTAAGAAACAATGGAGGGGGCTGAACGTCTTGCAGTGGAATTTCCCCATATTGTAGGGAATATTGTAGTCCTTATTGTGACTTAATTACACAAATGCATGGTATCTTCCTTGATTTGAGGACTTTTAGATTTTTTTAAAAAACATAGCATATTGTCACTCTGTGGTTGAGAACCTATAGTAAAATATTCTATCGCTAGCTATCTAGCTATCTATCCATATACGCATACATATACACATACATATACACATATATCTTCTTCGATTCAAAAAAGAGCTTAACACAAACTTTTATGAGAATTTCTTAATAATAGTAGCCAGTTAACTATGATATGTAACAGCATCAGTGCTAAAAAAATTGTTTTAATAGAATCTGTCCAATTTCATGAGTTTAAATTGAAGTTCTATAGTCAGGAAACATTTGGCACCCCGCACAAATCAATGTTTTATTGCTGGCAAGATAATGTTAGCTTGCCCATATATATGTAAATTATATTTAAGTGCCCCATACTCAAATTTGCACATTATATAATGATCTTTTAGCTGTATTACCCATTCAGTCTTTGCTGAAAGCTTTTTGTTTTGTCTCTTAATTTTTTGTGTTTTGTTTCTGCTTGCCTTTATTAATGTGCTCATACATTTTGAAGGTTACATACTGTTGTAACATAATATTGTATGTTACATTGCAGTCAATGGCTTCTGTCTAAACTGTAAAGTATGCACGTTTAAACCAACATCTTTTATGTATTCATAAATTCTAGATATAAGGATTTCCTATCTCATGAACTTTTATAGGTAAACTTGTACTTTATTTGACCAAATAGGTATTGATGCAAAATTATTTTTCAGAAATGATTAGATTATGCATTAACTTCATTGTTAGGGTAAAATGTGTTCACTTATAGCTGTAACAATAAGAAAACTCATTACAAATGGTATATGATTACTTAAATCTTTACAGTATTCATGTAACTAATTGGAAAGATAGTAATATTATGTTTACAATTTTTCAGAAATGGGGAACAAGCTCCTACTTGAATTATGTCTTAAGTTCTATCATGGCTTTTGGAATTGTGCGCTGATGAGCCAGAAAGTGGAGTGCTCAAGTGACTAAAGAAGATGGGTGCTAATGCTTCAAACTATCCTCATTCGTGTTCCCCAAGGGTAGGGGGAAATTCTCAGGCACAACAGACATTCATAGGTAGGTATTTCTGTTTCTCCATTTAAGATTTTTACATTGCATATCCAGGCCATGTGTTGTCTGCAAACATTGGGTACTACGTCTAACTCAAAGGCGGTTCATGTGATAAATCTATCTTAGTATTGCAAGTTCTGATCCCTTGCAAAGAATACTTATGAACAAATTCCAATGGTTAAATATTATCCTGTCTGCTCCAGTTTGTCTTTTTGTGGCAACAAACAGAAATTTTAAAAAGCCTTGAGAAAATTAACTCTGAAATTCTGAACACTTTTAATGTTACATTTTTCTGAGCCAACAGTTTTTTAAAAGCTGCCCATTGGATAAGTTCAAGATTTAGCTATTTCTAACTTATGCATTCTTCCCCCATTGCTTCTTGATAAAGAAAAAAACTAAGGTTTTCCCAGCATGCATTTGGGTACCTTCACGTTTACCAAATGAGATAGAATTCTATTTCCTCAGGCTATGTTAGCAGAAAAAGCTTGATATAAGTACATTTTAACATAATGTAAAATTGTGAAGTTAACAGATCTAATGACAAGATTGCTGGAAATAATCTTAAACATTCATTAATTCAAAGCCCTAACGGGTTCTGTTGAAACCTCAATTATTTTAATACTTGCATCTTGCAATAAGTTATGTTCTATGATCCCTTTGTTCACTTTCTTTGGAATATTTTAAAACCATCTGTCTTAATCATGTTAAAGACTAACCACTTATGATCAGGGTTTAAAACGTTTAACAAAATGGATATTTTGGAATATATAGGCTTATGGGCCTTGCTAAGCTAAATACCAAAAAGGATTTTACAAAGTAAAATATATTTGTTTTTATACTGTATATTTATATACCATATTTTTCTGAGTATAAGGCACACTTTTTCCACCCCCAAAAGTGGGTGGAAATGTCTGTGCGTCTTATACAGTGAATGTTGCTGAAGCCCCACCCACCCGCCTGCTCCCATCTTTTGGCCTCTGCCTCCCAGCAATTTGCCTCCTTGCAGCAAACAGCCTGTTTTAGTTTCAGTTTAGTTTCAGCACAGCCTGATTAGAACAAGCAGCTGATTGGCAGTTGGATCGGCCTCTGGTTCATCAGCTGTTTCAGGCTGTAGGATTGCCATTGCCGCCTCTGCGCACACCATTTTTGGCCTCTACATCCTATTTTTTGCCTCCGCACAGCCTGTTTTTGGCCTCCACACCCCATTTTCCACCCATTTTGATCCCTGCTGCCAGGAATAGGCCAAAAATGGGATGTGCAGAAGCTGAAAACGGGATGTAGTGGCTGAAAATGGAGCATGCGGAGGCAGCAATAGGCGATGGCAATCCCTGAAGCCTGAAGCAGCTGATCGTTGGGAGGCCGATCCAATCAACAATTAGCTGCTTGTGCTAATTAGGCTGTGCTGAAACTGAAATAGGTTGTTTGCTGTTTGCTGCAAGGAGGCAAAATGCTGGGGAGGCAGAGGCAAACAATTTTTCTTGTTTTCCTCCCCAAAAGTTGTTTATACTTTGTAGCATCTTATACTCCGAAAAATATGGTACTCATTTATAGTAAAACCTTATTTTAATATATTAATTATTTTTTCTATCTAGCTGTTGAATTTCATTTACATTTTTCTCTTGAATCGTATAAGCTAACTCAACTCCATGACTAGATTAGCAAAAAGATTCAACATTTATGTTGAGAAAGTGTTCCCAAACTCGTATAACACTTAATCTCTATGGGTTAAGTTAATAGGTTTAGGAGAGAGGAAGTGTGCAAGAAATCTTTAAAAGAGCTTATAGCCTTTGCTAGTATATTAAAATTCTGTGAATGTTTGGCCAGGTCTGTAATGCATTTGCCAAATTACAAAGAAGTCAACAAGGAAAAGTCGAGGGAAAATCTTCAAACTGTATGGTGTTAATTTACATCAGACATTGCTTTAGTTAGAATAAATACAATTAAATATGCATCAGTCTAGATAAAAATAAGACTAACAATATTTAGTTTTGCCACAGGGCTAGAAATATTTCAAGATGTTAGATGCACAGCCATAGATATTATATATCAAACTTTCAAGAAGATCAAATGAAAAGAAAGAATAATCAAGATTTGGAAAATAATGACAGACGTGGGCAGAATTCAGTAATAGTGTAAGATGTCCTTTAATATGTTTTTCCTTGCAAATCTTACAAGATGTGTTAGTGTATTAGCTTCCCCCAACTGGCAAACAAGATTAATCCACAAAAATGGAAGAATGAAAGACATGGGATAGACAAAAATAGTAAAACCACAGGAATGCAACTGAGATTTTCCCAGTCAGTTACATATTCCAGATGAAAGATAAATGATCCAGGCCTTTTTTTTATATCTGTAAAAAGAGAAACATTGTTTATTTTTTTGAAAAAAATATTTTTTTCTTTTCACATAACCATTATGACTTAAAATCGGCTCTTAGAATACTGCCGTCACTATTTTGTTTAAGAGAGGTGGAAAAAAAAAGAAATAGGGTAAATAAATATTTTATTTCTCAAAATCTCCATGCATTGCAAATTAAAGCTAAATAAAAGTTTGGGGTCTTGACAGTTGAAAACTACCAGTGTTGATTCTTATGTGTTTGTTGGTTTGGATAGAGCTGGGTAGTCAAATGATAGTTTTTCCACTAATTTTTTTTATAACTACATTTTGCTTGTTTATTGTAAACTATTCTGCACATTTTCAGATGTTTTTTTATAATAGTTTAAAACTATCAATGCATTTCACTTTTTACACCCTAATTCTGGGCTTTAGGCAGCTTTTTTTCTTCTTCTTTCAGGAACATCGTCCTATTCCCACCAAGGTTATGGCTGTGAATCTAAACTTTATAGCCTTGAGCAGGGCCATGAGAAACCTCAAGATAAGAAAAAGAAAAGTTCTGGCCTTGCTACCCTCAAAAAGAAGTTTATTAAGCGCCGAAAGTCTCACCGGTCTGCTGACCATGCCAAGCAGATGCGCGAGCTCCTCTCCGGCTGGGATGTCCGGGATGTCAATGCTTTAGTGGAAGAGTATGAAGGAACATCAGCCTTAAAAGAGCTTTCTCTGCAAGCTAGTCTTGCAAGGCCAGAAGCCAAGACGCTTCAGAAAGACATGGCTGAACTGTACGAGTTTAAATACTGCACGGATGTCGATCTAATCTTCCAAGAGACTTGCTTCCCTGTGCATCGTGCAATTTTGGCTGCAAGGTGCCCCTTTTTTAAGACCCTCCTTTCTTCCTCACCAGAATATGGTGCAGAGATTATAATGGATATCAACACAGCTGGCATCGACCTGCCCATGTTTTCTGCTTTGCTGCATTATCTATACACAGGTGAATTTGGGATGGAAGATTCGAGGTTTCAGAACGTTGACATTCTCATGCAGCTTAGTGAGGAATTTGGAACACCAAATTCTCTAGATGTTGACATGCGAGGGTTGTTGGATTACATGTGCTATTATGACGTGGTTCTCAGTTTTTCATCTGACTCTGAACTTGTTGAAGCTTATGGCGGAAGTCAGAGCTGCTTAGATGAGGAGCTCAGAGCGCACAAAGCTATTATTTCATCGCGCTCACCTTTCTTCCGGCATCTGCTACAGAGGAGGATACGAACCGGAGAAGAAATTACAGATCGAACACTAAGGACTCCAACAAGGATTATACTAGATGAATCTATCATACCAAAAAAATATGTGAGGGTAATTTTAAACTGTATGTATACAGATTTGGTGGACCTCTCTATTTTGCACAGCAGTCCATCAGTAGGGAGTCTAAGTGAAGTCCAGGCTCTTGTAGCAGGAAAAACAAGCATGACAAAGGCTGAAGAAGCTATGGAACTGTACCACATAGCACTTTTCCTAGAGTTCAGTATGCTTGCACAAGGTAAATAATTATTTTATTCCTTTAAAAGCACACTATAATGTTTAAATCTGGATGGATTTTTAAAAAAAAATATCTTGAAAAATATATTTCTTAATTGTTCCTGCCCTTCTTTTCCAGGCAAGGTTTCTAAAATTATCTTGCTTTGGAATTATTATTAGCTTCATGTAATTTTAGTCAATTAACTGTGTTTTTCAGAATAAATTGCTGAACAGAGCTATATTTAATGAGGTTTAATTCCGTGTTTTGGGTGGGTGGGTGCACGCGTGCATTTGTGTGTATGTGTATCTTTTAAGTTGCAGATGGCTATGAATTATTTCAGGAAAAAAACTTGTTTTTGATGCATGTGTGATAAAACTAGTCACCATGTTAAAGATATTCCTCCTTTTGTAAGTTATGATTGACATTATCAGTGATGTACTATTTTACAAAGAACTGGCTCCTAACTTGATTGAACTCTTCAACCAAGTAGGAAATAACTGTATTAGGAGTGCAATATCTGTATGAAGCTGCTCGTTACAGTCAGATTATTGTTTGGTCTTGCAAACTAATCGATAGCAGCTTTCCAGGATTTCAGAGAATAACTTCAAGTTTGAAAACCTCTTATTGCTTTGCACATGAACCTATATTTCAAAATAGATTATGTAAATCAAAAGTATTTAGATGTCTCTGCATAGATTGGATACAGAAGTCCCTTCCAGGTGCACAGGAAGGAGATTTATACAAGCTAGAGCATTGCAAAAGAAATGCCACAAGTAAATTTGCATTTCTAGTACAGTATCCGTGAGAAGCCTGTTTGAACATAATAGGTCTTTTGAATAAAGTTGTGGAAAAATTGCAGTATTAATGTACAGGGAGTTCTTGACTTATGGAAATTCCAGTCCCAATTGTGCTTTAAGTCAGTGCAGCCATAAAGCGAGTCATCATGTGCTGATTTTACAACCATTTTTACCAGAGAGATGAAGTGAATTACATAGTTGTTAAGGGAATCCTGACTTTGTTTGTTGAAAACCTGCTGGAAAGTAACAAGTCATAATGATGTTACTGAAAAATGTTGCAATTATCAAAATTTGAGCAGGATGTCAACCAACCCAAATTGGGATCACATAACTGTTGGGGTGATGAACACACACAAGGACTAGTTGTAAGACAATTTTCTGAGTCTGTTGCAATGTTAAACTGCCATTAAGTGAATCGGCATAAGGCAAGGGCTACCTGCACTTTACAGAAGTGGAAATATGTGACATGCAGTATCAGTTATGTTTCTCCTTAGACTTCTGGTCATTCTCCTATTCAGTTATTTGAGTTTCACTCAGATAATTCTCTGTAAATGTCCAATATATGAACAATTAATACTTATCATCTGCTCAGATTTGAGTATTAAGTTTCATAGTGTTTTTTGAAACTATTCTGTATCACGCATGTGGGAAAGTATAGTAAAGGAAAATGAACAGAGTAGCATGCTCAATGATTTATTTTTTTCTGCACTTGTAATAACATACATACAATTTAAAAACCCATTGATATACTACCTCAGGATTTATGAGGGGTCTCATTAAAAGAAAAGCTAGTCAAAGATTACTTTATGTATTTACTTCTGTGTTATTTCATTGATCTGTTATAGTTTGAGCATGTGACATGGTAACTATGGGGCTTATGGGAAGACCAAATTAAGGCAACAGAATAGAAGTGATTTGTGCTAGGAGGCCAGTAAACCTGTCACCCATTCCAGTCTGAATAAAATTAAAGAATATTTCAGCACCAGTTGAAAAATACAATTGCTTTTGAAATCAGTAGACAGTCCACACTTGACCTTTCTCTTTTTATGACAGTTTTCCCTTGGGACAGGGGGGTGCAGTCATGTTTTTCTCATGACTTTTGATAGCCTAAGAAGCATTGGATCCTTTAAACCAGTGGTCACCAACTGGTGGTCCATGGACCACTGGTAGTCCACAAGAAAATTTTGGTGGTCCGCAGAGAAATGTCACCCCCAAAGCAACCCCCAAACAATTAATCCAGGCTGCGCGGGAACACAAGGCTGTGCCGCCCACATGGCTTGCGGGAACACAAGGCATGCATCACTTGCATTGTGAACAACATGAGGTAGTGAGGGAGGGGGGAAAGGACAGAGGGAGGGAACTTGTCCCACTCACCCCACACGCCTGGCCTGGTCACCGGACTGCTTCTTTCCACTTCTTTCTTTTTCTGCTTTTGGCTGCATGCAAGAAAAGCAGCAAAAGTCTTTCTCTCCCCCCCCCCCAAACTCTACCAGAAATGAGTCTTTGGGACCCTTCAAGGCATCCTGTTTCATAAAGACTCACTTCTGGCAGAGTTGGGGGAGAGAAAGAAAGACTTCTGCTGCTTTTCTTGTATGAAGCCAATAATGTATGTCTCTCTCTCCCCCCCCCTCTCTTTCTCTCTCTCTCCCCCCACCTCCCAAAAATGGAGCTGGAGACAGTATCCTGCACTCCCAAATAAAGAATGATCGATTGGTAGGAAAACAGGGTGGGGAATTTTTCTGCAGACTTTTTTTGGAGTCTCTGGTCCACGGGATTTAAAATTATGAATTTGGTAGTCCCTGAGGTTGGTGACCCCTGCTTTAAACAACTGGATCCTCTTCGTTTCCATAAGGAGGCTTTCTGTTTCCTAAAGGACAATGTATTTATGTTTAAAAAAAAGTGCAGATTATACAAAAATATAATTTGACATAATTTCTTTGACATATTGAGGACATATTTGAAAAATGTAAGATCAGTTAGAAGCTTATAAAACAGGCAGGAAAAATGCAGGAGAAACCATGCATGCATATTTGTAAACTGGCTTTTCAGCCAACAAGTCCAGCATCTTAAATCGTTGAGCTACCACACTGCCCTATAATATTCAAAAACCTTAATTTATTATTGTTTACATTTCAAATACAGCCCAAAATTCTCTTGTAGCTGAGCTTTCAAAACAAAACATAAACAGTTCCTCTCATAGACTGGAGAAGTAGATGTACCATAACAGAATGACTGCAAAAATAATTGAGACAATAACTAGTGAATAGAAAAGAAAGGAAAGTTCCCATCAGAGGTTAAAAGAAATAAGAGGGTTTTTTAAAATTAATAGAGTACAAAATCCTTCTAATAAAAATGCATTGTAAATGCAAAGCAAATCAGACCACTTTCACTATCCAGGGAAGAATCTGTTCACCATCCACTTTCATAAAGTGAAAGTGATTCACAACTCCAAAATAAAGCAATAAAAATTCATATTAAAATCCAGCTAAGTGTTAGAATTAATCAACATTTCGCCAGTCAGTTAACAATTAAAGATAAAAGTCAAAAAGAAAAAGAAAACTTTTAAAGCATGGAACCAAAATAGAAGCACACTTTTAAAAAAAACAGCCAAAGGGAAAATATGGAGACCCAATCCTCTGGCTGCTCCAACCAAGAATTGCAACTATTGAGATTCTTCTTCCCAGGTAAAAGGAGATGGTCATTTAAGGGTCATTCTGGATCATTCCTAGTTGTTACCATGTAAATCTGGGGAGCATGCTGCCAAAGAACCAGCTTTAGTGGAAAAATCAGCTGTTTGTCAGGAGATTAAAAAACCACCTAGCCACTCAGCACACCATTTTCAGAGGATTCAATTGGGCACAAAAATTCTGTGTGCTACTTACCTTTCTTGCTTTGTGAGCTTATGCTGTCAGCTTCTCTAATTTCTGAATTATTCTCTGCTTCTCACTGAAACTAATCTGGCCTCATTTTCCTCCAAAGGAATGTATGCGTTTGATTAACTTATATATGTACTGGCCAGAGGCCACATGGAAAAAAGAGCATTAAAATTTAATTTTAATTGAATGTATTAAAATTAATTGCCTCAAAAAGGTATCCCATTTGTAAACTAGATTGATTTTCCCCCTCTGCTGAAATTCACACACACACACAATTTTATTTATTTATACTTTAAACTGTCTATCTCCCTCAAAGAGGGACTCTGGATAGTATACAATAAAACATCGAAATATAAAACAATATATAAAAACTTAAAATGTTAAAGAATTAAATTTGAATTAAAATTTTTCAAAGATTATAATTTTTTAAGGAGGTAAGAATAATTCACCCTGTTAAAAATTGGTTGACAAATACAAAGGGAGGGCTCTCATGGCATTAAACCAACCCCATGACTGCTCCTGCTTAGAGCTCTCTACACAAGGGCACAGAACCATGTCCCTTTTCAAATGACCAGAAGAAACTCAAAAAATTAGAAAATCGTGGAAAAGTTCATATATGAGATACATGCAAAGCAAGATAGTTCAAGCCGTGATTTGTCATAATTGCGATGATTATAGCTTACAGCTCATGAAAACCCCAAATCCACAATCTCAGAAAATTAGAATATCACATGCAATCAATAAAACAAGGATTGCACATAGAATAGTATCGGACCTCTGAAAAGTATAAGCTTGCATGTGTACTCAGTACTTGGTTTGGGCCCCTTTTGCAGCAATTACTGCCTCAATGCGGCATGGCATGGAAGCTATCAGCCTGTGGCACTGCTGAGGTGTTATGGAAGACAAGGATGCTTCAACAGCGGCCTTCAGCTCTTCTGCATTGTTCGGTCTCATGTCTCTCATCTTTCTCTTGGCAATGCCCCAGAGATTCTCTATGAGGTTCAGGTCAAGTGGCCAATCAAGCACAGTAATCCCACGATCATTGAACCAGGTTTTGGTGCTTTGGGTGGTGTAGGCAGGTGCCAAGTCCTGCTGAAAAATGAAGTCAGCATCCCCATAAAGCTCGTCTGCGGAAGGAAGCATGAAGTGCTCCAAAATCTCCTGGTGGACGGCTGCGTTGACCCTGGACTTAATGAAGCACAGTGGATCAACACCAGCAGATGACATGGCTCCCCAAATCAACACAGACTGTGGAAACTTTACACTGGACTTCAAGCATCTTGCAGTGTGTGCCTCCATTCTTCCTCCAGACTCTGGGTCCTTGGTTTCCAAATGAGATGCAAAGGTTGCTCTCACCAGAAAAGAGGACTTTGGACCACTGAGCAACAGACCAGTTCTGTTTTTCTTTAGCCCAGGTAAGATGCTTCTGATGTTGTTTGTTGTTCAGGAGCGGCTTGACAAGAGGAATACGGCATTTGAAGCCCATGTCCAGGATCCGTCTGTGTGTGGTGGCTCTTGATGCACTGATTCCACCCACAGTCCATTCCTTGTAAAAATCCCCAACACTTTTGAATGGCCTTTTCCTGACAATCCTCTCCAGGCTGCAGTCATCCCTGCTGCTTGTGCACCTTTTTCTTCCACACTTTTTCCTTCCACATAACTTTCTATTAATGTGCTTTGATACAGCACTTTGGGAACATCCAGCTTCTTTTGCAATTACCTTTTGAGGCTTTCCCTCCTTATGGAGGGTGTCAGTGATGGTTTTCTGCATAACTGTCAGGTCAGCAGTCTTTCCCATGATTGTGATTCCTACTGAATCAGACTGAGAGACCATTTAAAGGCTCAGGAACCCTTTGCAAGTGTTATGGCTTAATTAGCTGATCAGTGGGACACTTTGAGCTTAGATTATTGCACCTTTTCACAATATTCTAATTTTCTGGGATTGTGGATTTGGGGTTTTCATGAGCTGTAAGCCATAATCATCTCAATTATGAATCATGGCTTGAACTATCTTGCTAGCCATGTAATGAGTCTGTCTCATGTATTAGGTTCACCTTTTAAGTTGCATTACTGAAATAAATGAACTTTTTCACGAGTTTCAAAAATTTTTCAAACTCTAATTTTACGAGTTTCACCTGTATTCCATTGGGTGGGGGCACATATTTTCCACATAAAGCAGAATATCTATCTGTCTCACATAAAGAGAGAGAAAAGGAGACTGGACATTTGGATTTGCAAATATAAATATATATGATTTACTATGTAGTAAATCCTGTTGATTCAATGGCTATTATTCCTTGGTAGCCATGCTGTTAAGACTGCTGTAATGCTGGAAATAGCTCTGTTTATCCCTACATACTCTGCATGATAGGAGAAATAGGAAAAGAGAACCTATGGAGGTTTTCATTTTGTTTGCAAAATGAAAATAGTCTTTTCTAGAATATAAAAATGAAACTTTATCCTGAGTTACAAATATAAGGAAGCTTTATGTCAAAGTACAGTGAGTAGTCTAATCTAATCTAATTTGTACTCACTAATTCCTCAGTGAGTACAACATATCTTATAACCAGATATGTTTACAATTTTAGTCTATTCAGTCTGCATGCTAGCCTTATTCTTTCTCAATTCCATTCAGGTAAGTGACTATGGAACGATTTGGTGTCCCTTGATCCAAAATAACCCATTACTTACCTGAAGAATCTGATTTTTCAGAGTTATATTTTGTGTCTGAAGGCTTCTGCATTCATTCCATAGTCCTTTGAAATCATGACAATACTGTAGTGCTTTTATTTATACTTCCTTTAAGTTTTACTTCTGGTGGTTCTGTTTTAGTTGTCCACTGTGTATCTTTATCTGTCCAGTGTTTTCTTGTTTTAATTTGTGATGTAAATCTTATTGCTAATTGTTTGAAGATTGCCCAGAGACTGAGTTGGCAAGAACGTAGAGGTACAGATGGTGCCTCTGAAAGGTGGCACATAGCCCTCAGGGTTTGAAATATTGATAATTGGTTGCTTTCCAAGCATATATTGTATTTACCTTGATTTATGAAGACATACCTGCTCTGGGTCCAACTCACCTGCCCTGTATTATAAGAACTGAAAAGGGACAATGACAATGACAATTCTGCTTTATCTTTCACAGAGCTACTACAAAGGAATAAACTGCTCTTGGAAATGAGGTTTCCCCCCTTGTTTTTTATAGTTGAGAAGAGATTTAAAATATTTAATTTTTATCAATGCATTTGGTTTTAGTGATTATTAAATTTTTGGGAATGAACAGTGTATATATATTTGAAAAATATAAACCAGAGAGAAACTTTGTTGAATATAGTCCTTAATAGTATTTGGTTACATCAAGAAAACAGATATCAAGTATTATGTGGTGATCACATTTTCTGGGATGGAGAGGGGAGAGAGATTATGCCTGAATTAAGTATCACATTAATGTTTGTATTGTTAGGTCTTACAGGCTATTATTCTGCCTTGTTAGTGGAGTTTTTTAAGATTCAATCTGAATCATTATTCTGCTTTAGGTATTTATTTCATATGCCATTGTACTGAGCAATTTTTTTAAAATTCAGGGGGATACCCAAGGTTAATACATAATAAAAAGCAATCTGTAACCAAAATGATTTATGAAAAGGTATAAAAAATATTTTTAAAAAAATGCAATTATAGATTTAAAAATACTAAAATAATCATGAATATGATTATTTCATAATGAAAAAGAGTGCTTTCATTCATTTGCCTCTTCCTAGCAATTGGAATCGAGCTACTGAAAAAGTGAGAATTAATTAAAAGTTATGAATGTCTTGAAAACAAAACTGGATTTTAGTGGAAAATCACAAGTCCTAATGTAGATATGGCTGAAGAATTATTTTCTTGGCAATTTAAAGATAGTTAATGAGATAGCCACCTGTCCCTTTCTGATTATTAGGCTATAATTAAAAATATGATAGCCTTCTGAACTTTTCTGCATCTGGTTTATTTGTGTTTCTTGGTGTAGGGGAGACAAATTCCACTGAAAGAGAATGTTATCTGATCATATGTATTGAATGTAGACTGAGTCCGGTCTAGACACATCATACATAAGTTTACTTTGGCTTTGGTTTAATGTGTTATACAAATCCAGTTCAAAAAAAGGAGAAGAAAATGTGTGGTTTTATATTTTTCAGGTAAAAGGTTTTATAAATAAAGACTTTAAATTTAAGTTTATATGTAGTAACTGAAGTTTTAACAAAATCTGTTCAGATTGGCATACTTTTACATGTATTTTGCTATTCAGTTTAAACATAATTCGGGACAGCGGTAGAAAAAATAACTTTAAACCTCTCCTGTCTAGAGATTCTCTTTGGGAAATACCTTATTTTATAACCTACAAATAGCCTTTTTAAATGTTTCCGTGGGATGTGTTTCATCCGGAAAAATGCAAGGTAGACCAGGTTCCAACAACAAAGTCTTTATTCAGTTAAGCAAACAGTAACGGAACAGTTTGGCTGAAGCCGCGGCAGCCTTTTTATACAGGCTTGCCTGCCGGCTTGTAGCCAATGGCAGCTATTTGACTTTGCCGCCTTTCAGCGGCTCTTTTGGATTGGTTCCTAATGAACCAATCCAATACTGTTCTTCCTAACCAATCAGAATGCATTGTTTGGAGTATACCATTCTATACAGAACACCCCTCCCCCCTTAGTTTAGTCCTACGTGGGTGACGTAGTCGCGCAGGTAGATGGGGCTTCTTCTGACTCTACTTGACTTGCGCGGTTCATTTTTGCTGGAGACTTCGAGCGGTTCGGATGGGATCGCTGTCTCTCCGGCTCTTCTCCATGGAACCATCTGGTAGGGTGAGTCAGCAAGGTTGCTACCACTTGAGTTGCTCAGGCCGGTGGTTTTGCTGCTCCCTCCTGGCTTTCCCGGGCAGGTCGAGCTGGCTTTGCTGGCCCTTTCCAGGACGGGTTCCTCTTCATGTGGATTATTTCTGCCAGTTTCATCTAACCGTAAGTGTTCTTTTTGCTCTTTTTGATTGGTTAGATGTTCTGGGTTTATTTTTAATAGTTCTTTATTCCCTTCAGTATTATTTTCTTGTATTCCCCCCCCCTTGATTTTGTTTTCATCGGTTTTTATTGTTTGAGGTTGCGCGGTAATATGATGATATGCATCACCAAGTAGGCCACCACATTTTGCACCAATTGGAGTTTCTTAATGGTCTTCCAGCTTCCGAGGAAGCTCTGTGTGGAGATACACCCGTAGTCCAATGAAGAGGTGATGAGAATGCGGGTTTCTGCTTGCAAGATCCCTTTATTTCATATTGAACCAAAAATAGCACATCATCTAGAACTGGAACTATTCTACTTCATATAGCTTTCTATAACTACCAGTTGGTGCTTACGGCACATTACATTTAATTCTGGAGATATTGGATAGATGTTCGGACTAGTATACATTGCCAAACTTTTTTATGAATTTGTTTGGCCTTAAAATTGTTTAAATTGATGATTAGAACCGCATCTAGAGGCAGTGAATTCTGAATGAGAATTTTCAAAGTAACCTTAGATTAATACAATACAGCAAGTAAAAACTATCTTTTATCAATTTAGTTCTTTTAGTTCAAGCATATGTTTAGTGTTGTCTATTGTTTCTCTAGCAACAGTAAAGGATCACATTTTGCTGTGTATAATGTTTTATTCAGATGGTATACTTCTGGCATTTCAAGGAGCTTCCAATCATAGTTTCCCAGATGACCTAAAGTCAAGAGAACCTGTGAAGCATGTTCAAATAATGCTAAGGGCAATAGCAATATTGAAAATAATTTAGCTTAAAATTTAGCTTAAAATGGCTGTTTTTATATTAAAAAAAAACAATTTCTAAATCAGCGTACATCAATCATTTGAAGAAATGCTTCTTGGAAATTTAAAATTAGTCTACAAATAGTAACAATTGAGGTTATTGTAAATACACATTTTTTCCATTCTTATTTTATTCCTTTGCTAGATATTTGTTTAAAAATACACACCAAAATTATGGGAATGGCAGGATTTTGGTTTTAGTTCTATAAAATAAATAAAATACAAAGCTTTCTGATTTGCTAAAGTGAAAGGATGTTTTAATTGGAATAGTCAATCAATGTTAAACTGCTTATGAGAATAAACAATTAATTTCACACAAAGTTAATTCCAAGGTACTGCATTTAGGAGCAGAGGAAGATTATTCCATAAAAATAATGACAATTATTTAAGCCTGGGTTCCCCAACCAGGGTTAGGTAGACAAGCTAAACAGAATGTGCAGCGTTAGTCAGATAGGCACAGAGATAAATGAGTGAGCTAAGCTTGTATGTTTATTAACATACAGTAAAAATAACAGATACGCTTGTGCTATCAAGAATATGTTTTATTCCAGTATAAGTTTATAGCATAGTCAAAAACAGTCCAATATTCATTTACCATGTAGTCAGTCCATTCAGGGATATTCAGTTAGCAAAGTCCATGTAGAATATCCTATTGTCAGTTCACATAAATCAGTCCGTTGTTGTCTCTCCCGTTCGAGCAATGCAGTCTTGCTTCCAAGCAGTAATCAAGGATCATCAAAGCCAGAGAGAGAGAGAGCAAGCTGTAGCCTTGCTACTTTTATATGGTTTTCATAACCACACCCACAATTGCCATTTTACATTTAAAGCTGCATACATTAACTATGATTCATAGTTAGTATTTCACCTAAAACAGTTGGGGGGAACAATGTTATCCCTAACATTCTCCCCATTTAGGTTACAATAATAACTATGAATCATTTACAACTTTAAATTATATTTTTCGCAACTTTCTTTAAACTTAGTTGCTCCTTGAGCTTTTGTAAATTGGTCTGCTATGTTTTCCTCTGACATGCAGTATTCCAATCTGATCAATTCATTCTTCACTGCTTCTCTTACATTCAAATATCGTAGGTCAGTATGTTTTGATCTAGTTTTTACAGCAATACTAGTAGCTA